>LR738714.1:374011551-374146840 GCA_902687465.1 Secale cereale | reverse complement strand
CGGGGCGAGAAGTGGTGAGTACGGTCGTCGTGGAGGTCGCGGGAATCCTTGATGCCGACAAAGGAGTCGAGGATGGCCATCACATTCTCCTCGACGCCGCCATCGGCGGCGGCGGCGGCGGCGGGCTGCTCCCGGGAGGGCGGCATATTTTGGAGGGTTTGGCGGTTTCTCTCGGCGGCAGCCCGTCGGAGAGGCGGGAAATAAGGTCTCGAGATGCTAGTGCCGAGCGGTGATGAGATGACTCGTTTCCTCTTTCGTTCTATCTCCAGAATGTATATATACACTTATTTCGTCTTTCGTTTTCTTTAACGTAGGTTCAAACTGACCGTATGTGAATATGTATCCCTTAAACATCCTCTTCATCCCAAACCAATTTGTAATTGGATGGTTAGGAGGACACTAGTATCCTGAATCCACTAGAGACGATATGAGTCTATGTCGTAGCTCCGTTGATTATGTCCAGACAAACGAACTCAGGAGAATCGAAAGCCGAAAGGCAAACTCAAAGAAGAATCGTCGTCATCCGCTCGAACAGCACACCTACGAGGACTAAAAAATCCTGACCTAAAATACTAACGGAGCAGAGGCACCGCATTCCCCTCCTCGTCATCGACCGCCACAGCAGCAAGCAGAGGGAAGGTAAATTCGCAACCTCGTTGGTGAAGTCTGGAGGGAAAAGTTTGCTCATCATAGAAAAGTTTGCTCATTATTGTCTCTAGTAAGTATAATGTTTCTCATTCACCGGCAAGAGAGCGAGAGAGAGAGCCTCCTCCCCCGCGGCGCGTCACTCCGGTGCCGGTGTCCACCCTTCCCGCCGCTAGCCGCTCCGGACGACGGCCACCCCCTCCCCCTCCTTCGCGCGAGGCGCGGTCGTCTTCTCCGAGATCCCCTCTCGTCATGGTGAGCCATGGCCGCTAGCCCGCTTTCCGTCACCTCCTCCTTCCACAGGGAGAGGCCGATCATCTCGGGGATGGGCATCTCGTCGGCGTCCAAGAGCTCGGCTGGCGTCGGGACTCCCGCGGTGGCCTCGGTGGAGGGCCCTGCGGCGGGTCCGTCGCGGCGGATCTCGTCATGGCAGGAGGCGCCCGCCTCTAAGCGATCCCTCTAAAAGCGTCGACTGGAGGTTCGGCCTCAGGATGGAGCTCTGCGCCGCCCTTTGCCGGCCCACAAGGAGGTCTCGCCGGAGATGCGTGACAGATGCTTCAAGTGCTTGGAGAAAGGCCACTTCTTGAAGGATTGTACGAACGAGGTGGTGTGCCTTCGCTGCCAGTGCAAGAGGCCGCGCAGTCCGTCGCCTGTTGAGGAGCTACGACGTGACGTTGCGGCCAAGGTGGCCAGATGCTCCTCAGGGGCAAGAGTCGAGGCGCGCCCGGGTCCGTCCAGGCCGTGTGAGTCGGTGTCGCGCGCTCCGCCGCTCCCTTCGCCGCCGCCCTCTGCTGTTGCGTCGTCGCTGGCCTGGCCTCGCATCGCAGCCCCACGTCTGGAGGTGGTGCCGAACCTGGAGATGGCCCCAGCGGAGCTGTGCGTCGTCAAGAGGTTCAGGGCCATGGCGGATCTCGAGGGGAGGCTTCAGCACGCCATGGTTGTGTACGTTGGTGGCGACAGGTCCGAGTTTTCGCCGGAGTTCATGTTGCAGGCACTTCAGGAGAAGAGGGGCATCTCGCCGGACAGAGTCTCGATTCATAGGTTCATGCCAGAGGATTTCATGGTGGTGTTTGCCAGGCAGGAGGACCGTGTCAGCATTGGATTGCAACCAGTGGTCGAGTCCAGAGGGCAGCGGTTCATGTTCACGAGATGGATTCGGCAAAATCAGGTTGTGTTCGCGGCGCTCAGGACAAGAGTCTGCCTGGAGTTGGAAGGAACCCCCCCCCCCATGCATGGGATCTCGAGATGGTTGAGTGTTTGTTGGGCGGCTCGTGCTTCATCGAGTCGGTGGCGCTGGAAACCTCGTCAAGGCGGGACATGGCGTCCTTCAAGTTCCTCGCTTAGATGTTTGATCCGGAGCTGATTCCCACTTGCAGATGGCTGGCGGTGCCAGAGCTGGAAGAACAGCGCGGGGTCTTCTAGCCAAAGACGTTGCAGTACAAGGTTCTGATTCATCTTGATTCGGTCACCACCTTCCCAGATGGCGAGGAGCCATGGTTTCTCACTGGTGCGTCTTCGGGGAGAGGCCGGAGCGGCTTGCCGGACTCTGATTTGGACATGGGTGGAGGAGCTACCACTCGCCGCTGTGATTGGCAGATTGGGGTTCGTGGTGCGCGTGGTGACAACTCTGGTGGGCGTGCTAGTTTCATTGTTGGTCGGACGTTCTCCGGCGTGGTGGCGGGTGGACGAGAGATGGCGGACTGGATGATTCCCCCAATGGCTCCAGTGCAGCACGTGACGATGCCTGGTAGGCCCACGTTAGCTATTTAGGATAGGCTGACGATGCGCCAGTCAGCTTCTAACCGCTTGGGAGGTGCTAGTGGTCGGGCCCAGGAGACCGTTCGGGTCAGGGAGAGCAATTTGAATTCACCGAGCGCCATGGCTAGTGATCGGGTGCCGCCCCAAATGCATGTGCGCGATCGCCGCGGGGCTCGCCGCGGAAGACAGTTGTTGTTCCCCTGGTCCAGACGACAGGTGGGCAGCATCCCTCTCGGATGGAGACAACAACCAGTACGAGATGCTTGGCACCGGAAGTGGGGCAGGAGTGCGTGACCAATGGGACGCCTCCCTTGGTGGGGTCGTTGGAAGCGATGGAGCAGGATCGTAGCTTGGCTCCCCAGCCTCGGACGCATGTGGATGGGGATCAGAGCTTGCTGCTGTCGGGTCCCGCAGACAAGATGGTTCGGGCGGATCCTCTAGTTGGTCAGGTGGAGACAAATGTGGGGCCACTCTTCGATAACCCCGCCCAAGCGCGGGTGGGCGCGAGCCCGCCTCTGGCAGTTGTTCTGGAGTGCGGGGACGAGGTGGTGGACCCCGGCTTGGGGGCCTCGATGGGTGAACCGCAGGAAGTGGAGTTGTGAAAGCACATTTGCTCCTCGGGTGGTTTTGGTAATTAATGACAACATACTTTGTGGTTGGACTAATGCCTTTATCAAGTATGTTTCAGGAAATCCAATCACATTGGTATGGCAAAAGGACTAAAGAAGTGGACCCCTCAAAATGCTAAGGCAAGCATTGGCAAAAGCTCAAGACTCCATTTTTTGGTTTAGTGATCCAAGATCACATTGAGTCCATAGGAAAAGCCAATACTATTAAAAGGGGATGAGGTTATGATGATGGTCTGGTTGCTCAAGTGCTTAGTGATACATCTCCTAAACTATCAGCAACTTTCACTGCCATATACACTCATAAGTAATCTCGGTCCCACCGATATTCCAAACTCAGTCACACCGAGATGAACCACCTCAGCCATAAGCCAAACCCTAGAAAAATCGGATATTCCGATTTTGAAATCGGTTTCACCGAAACATGGGCTGCCAAGCTTCTGTAACCTTCTGTCATCAAATCGGTGTCACCGAGATGATGAAGTCGGTCCCACTGAAACTGGCATGCTCTTGTATTTGCTCAAATCGGACTAACCGAGATGGTATTTTCGGTCCCACCGAAAACCCCAACGTTCACATTATTTGAACTTTCGGTCTCACCGAGTTGTCCACTTCGGTCCCACCGAGATTGCTCAAATATGTGTGTAACGGTTGGATTTTGTGTGGAGGCTATTTATACCCCTCCACCCCCTCTTCATTCGTAGAGAGAGCCATCAGAAAGAACTACCACTCCTACCTTACATTTCTGAGAAGAGAACTACCTACCCTTGTGTTGAGATCAAGTTGCTCCACTCCCACCATATGAAGCTTGATCTCTAACCTTCCCAAGTTGCTTTCCACTCAATCCTTTCTTCCACCACAGCCAAATCAGTGAGAAGAGTTGAGTGTTGGGGAGATTATCATTTGAAGCACAAGAGCAAGGAGTTCATCATCATCCACAACATCTATTACCTTTTGGAGGGTGGTGCCTCCTAGATTGGTTAGGTGTCGCTTGGGAGCCTCCGTCATCGAGATGTGGAGTTGAACCAAGAAGTTTGTAAGGGCAAGGAGATCGCCTACGTCGTGAAGATCTACCCCGAGTAAGGCTAGCCCTCCGTGGGCGTAGGCCATGATGGAATAGACAAGGTTGCTTCTTCGTGGACCCTTCGTGGGTGGAGCCCTCCGTGGACTCGCGCAGCCGTTACCCTCCGTGGGTTGAAGTCTCCATCAACGTGGATGTACGATAGCACCACCTATCGGAACCACGGGAAAAATCATTACGTCTCCAAATTGCGTTTGATCTTCTCCACTTCTCTTTACTACTTGTGCAATTTACTTTCCGCTGCCCATACTCTAGAATTGCATGTGTAGTGTGCTACTTGACTTGTGTGTTATGCAAAATCTGCCAAAATCTGTCCTTGATAAAAGACAGAATTTTTATCTTGTCGAGTAGTCTAATCACCCCCCCCCTCTAGACACTCTCACCTTCTTCGATCCCTCAATTGGTATCAGAGCTTTGGTCTCCATTGCTTTGGTTTACACACCATTGGAGGAAGATGGACGTGTCTACGTTTGGGAGTGTTAGCCATAGAGTGCCTATTCTTAATGGAGGGTCCTATAACTCATGGAGGTCTGAAATGCTTATTATCTTTAAGACGTACAATTTGTGCAAATATGTTGAGACCCCCTATGTGCCTCCATTTGATCCCTTGCACCCTACCATGGATGAAGAGCTTGATTTGCTTCGTAACCTTAGGACTGTAAATCTTATCATTAGAGGGTTACCCGATAACTTGCTTAAGCTCGTTACAAACTTTGAGTGTGCCTATGCTATGTGGAAGTTCTTGGAAGAACTTTATCCGGACTACTCTTTGAGAGGTCTTGATAAAATTCTATACAAGACTATTGAATTTGATATGATGCACCCCAATGATCCCAACTTTGATAAATGCTTCTTTGAGCTTCGTGATCTTATGAAAAAGAAGGGTGATCCCGGTCTTATCAATGTTTTAATTAGAAATGCTCTTGTATTGCATTCCGAAGATTATTGTCACATTGACAAAACTAATGCAAGCACTTATCAAATTGACCTAGGTGTTGATGATGAACAATCTATGGGTCAATATGATGATGAGCATGAGCACGATGATGATTACTCCGATTCGGACACCGAGCTAGACAAGATCATGAAGAGTCTCAATCTTATGGCAAACCTGAGAGACTACATGTCCGGCGGAAAAGAGTGGATTATTGATAGTGGATGCACCGACCACATGACCGGAGACAAAGACATGTTTCGAGAGCTTGCAAAGAACGATGGTCCACGCAAGTATGTGACTTTTGGAGACAACTCCAAGGGTAAGGTACTTGGCCTTGGTAAGGTGGCCATATCTCATGATAGCTCTATTCAAAATGTCATGCTTGTAGAATCTCTTGGATACAATTTACTTTCCGTGTCTAGATTAGCTGACTTTGGATTCAATGTGCTATTCACCAAAGTAGATTGCCAAGTCTTTCGTCGTGACAATCAAAACATGGCGTTTACGGTATCCGTAGAGGTGATCTATATATTGTTGATTTCACTAAGAAAGCCCAACCTAGAGCTTGTTTCATTGCTAAATCCTCTAAAGGTTGGTTATGGCATAGAAGGCTTGGACATGTTGGTATGCGTAATCTAGACAAGCTGATCAAAGGTGATCATATTCTTGGCGTTAAAGATGTTTTCTTTGACAAAGATAGACTTTGTATTGCTTGTCAAGCAGGAAAACAAGTAGGTGGAAGTCATCCCATTAAGAACATCATGACCACAAGGAGACCGCTTGAGCTTCTTCATATGGATCTCTTCGGTCCCAATGCTTACAAAAGCCTTGGTGGTAACTCCTTTGGTCTAGTTATAGTTGATGATTATTCCAGATTTACGTGGGTATTTTTCCTTGATGACAAATCGCAGGTTCAGAGAATCTTCAAGACCTTTGCCAAAAAGGCCCAAAATCAATTTGAGGTGAAGATCAAGAAAGTTCGGAGTGACAATGGAACGGAGTTCAAGAACGCCAATGTAGATTCTTTTCTCGATGAGGAAGGGATTCTACATGAGTTCTCGGCTACGTACACTCCTCAACAAAATGGAGTTGTTGACAGGAAGAACCGAACGCTCATAGAGATGGCGAGAACGATGCTTGATGAATACAAGACACCGAAGCATTTTTGGGGAGAAGCGGTCGAGATAGCTTGTCATGCTATCAACAGGCTTTATCTTCACAAGCTCCTCAGCAAGACATCATACGAGCTCCTCACCGGTAACAAACCTCAAGTGGGATACTTTCGTGTCTTTGGTTCAAAATGCTATATCCTTGATAAACATCGTCGGTCTAAATTTGCTCCTAAATCTCATGAAGGCTTTCTCCTTGGTTATGGATCAAACTCCCACACCTACCGTGTCTACAATAATTTCACCTGAAAGGTTGAAGAGACGGTAGACGTTAAGTTTGATGAATCTAATGGGTCGCAAGTAGAGCAAATGCCTATT
Organism: Secale cereale; assembly: GCA_902687465.1. Lineage (NCBI taxonomy): Eukaryota > Viridiplantae > Streptophyta > Magnoliopsida > Poales > Poaceae > Secale > Secale cereale. The sequence continues at coordinate 374,140,306 of LR738714.1, read as the reverse complement.
GATGTAGGAGACAAGGACCCATGGGAAGCGATCCAAGATTTATCTATTGGAAAAATCCGTCCCATGGAAGTGAAGGAGAGTACCTCATCTACATATGTGGAGCCCCCTACCTCACGGAGAGATGAACCTCAAGGCAACATGGAGGCCTCCACAAGTGGAACTCACCAAGATGAGGAAGTGCAACAAGAAGATCCACCACAACCTCCTTCTCCACCGCCTCAAGACAACACCAACAACAATGAAGAAGAAGAAGAGGAAGACGAAGATGATGAGGAAGCTCAGTCACAACCTCAACAAAAGCTATCCCGAGTCCGAGCAAGAGTCAAGAAAAATCATCCCGTGGAACAAATGATGAACGACATCAACTCCGGGAGAATTACTCGCTCTAAAACTCGCTTAGCTAACTTTTGTGAGCATTACTCATTTATCTCTAGTATTGAACCTATGAAGGTAGAAGAAGCACTTGAAGACCCGGATTGGGTGAACGCTATGCACGAAGAACTACACAACTTCGAGAGGAACAAGGTATGGACTTTGGTAGAGAAGCCCAAGGATGATCAAAACATCATTGGAACCAAATGGGTATTTCGGAACAAGCAAGATGAAGATGGACAAGTCATCCGCAACAAGGCTCGTCTCGTAGCTCAAGGTTACACACAAGTCGAAGGTATGGACTATGGTGAGACCTATGCCCCCGTTGCTAGACTTGAGTCCATTCGCATTCTTCTTGCTTATGCCAATCATCATGATATTACTCTCTATCAAATGGATATCAAAAGTGCTTTCCTAAACGGTGAAATTGAGGAGGAAGTATTTGTGAAACAACCTCCCGGTTTTGTGAATCCCAAAAAGCCTAATCATGTTTACAAGTTGCACAAAGCTCTTTATGGTCTTAAACAAGCTCCTAGAGCTTGGTACAAATGCTTGACTAGCTTTCTTCTTGAAAAAGGCTTTGAGATTGGAAAGATAGACTCAACGCTGTTCACGAAAAGGGTTAATGGTGAACTATTTGTGTGCCAAATATATGTTGATGATATTATCTTTGGTTCAACTAACCCTCATTTTAGCAAGAAGTTTGGACAGCTCATGTCGGAGAAGTATGAGATGTCCATGATGAGTGAACTCAAATTCTTTCTTGGGTTGCAAATCAAGCAATCTAAGGAGGGTACCTTTGTCTCACAAACAAAGTACACCAAGGATCTCTTCAAGAAGTTCAACATGCAAGAAAGCAAAGATATGAGTACCCCCATGCCTACAAGTGGACATAATGACTTGACAAAAGATGGAGAACCCGTTGATCAAAGGGTTTACCGATCTATGATTGGTTCTCTACTATATCTTTGTGCTTCTCGTCCTGACATAATGTTGAGTGTATGCATGTGTGCGCGATATCAAGCAGCCCCTAAAGAATGTCATCTTAAAGCTGTTAAAAGGATAGTGAGATATTTGATACACACACCAAACTTTGGCATTTGGTATCCTAAGAGGGCCTCTTTCGACCTTGTTGGCTATTCCGACTCGGACTATGCCGGTGACAAGGTTGATAGAAAGTCAACTTCGGGTACGTGTCAATTCCTTGGTCGATCCCTTGTATCTTGGTCCTCCAAGAAACAAAATTCGGTATCATTATCCACTGCCGAAGCAGAATATATTGCTGCTGGTTCGTGTTGTGCTCAATTGCTATGGATGACACAAACGCTTAAGGATTATGGGATACATGTGAGACATGTTCCCTTGCTTTGTGACAATGAGAGTGCGATTAAAATTGGACACAATCCCGTGCAACACTCTCGAACGAAGCATATTGAAGTTCGTCACCATTTTATTCGTGATCATATTGCCAAGGGTGACATCAATCTTAAGCATGTTCGTACTGACAAACAACTCGCTGATATCTTTACAAAACCTCTTGATGAGAAGGTATTTTGTCGCTTAAGGAGTGAGTTGAACATCATTGATGCTTCAAACTTGGAGTGAGAACTCCATTGATGCATGCAAGGCATGAGCCCACTTGACTAATCCTTGATATTTCTCTTATGATGGTGATCATATATCTTGGACACATTTGCCTCCTTGTATTGCATCTAACTCCTTGCAGGTACTTGGATGATCTACATTCCACAAGATTACCACACACTCAAATCATGAGTAATCTTCTCATTGACCAAGTATCTAGCCCTTTGGGATGTTGAGTTCAAGGAACAAAATTCCACATATCCTTTTTGACATCTTATACATCTAGTATTTCACTCTTGTCATCTTGGATATCCTTGAGTATTTCCTTGCTTGCCTAACCCATGTAGGAAGATGAACTACACAAGTAGAAATGGCGCTCCAACTTCACATTCAATGAGCACCTACATCAAGTTTACCTACATGAGCAAAGCAACAACAAGCCCAAGGTATGTTCTTCACATCTTCAAGGAGCTTTGCTCAAAGTCATGAGTACAAGCAGCTTCATAAGATGTGATCACATCGAATGCTTAATCGAAAAATGGCAACCCCATTTTGAGCTTAAATGATGAGTATGACCTATGATCAAATGTCCTCATTCGACTCCTAAGTCAATATACTCAAACATAGGTGACCTTGTCGCCGACCTTTATCTAGATGAAGTACATATGTTTTGGAGTCTTTCTATTTTCTCTTATGTTCTCTCATTGAGTTTTCTTTAAACAAAAAAAAACTTCATCTAGGAATCTTTTTCATTTCTATTCTTATGTCTTTGTGTATATCCTTCTGGCTCTGATCAATTCCCCGAAAATCTTTCACAAATTCATTGCAAATCCTTTGAAACATTCCTTGCAAGTGAGCTGAATTATTTCTGTATTTCCTTGGAATTAAACTCGGCGTCACCGATTTAAACATTCCGGTCTAACCGAAAAGGATCTACCCTAAGTCCCTGGCTTTCGGACCCACCGATCCATCTTAATTCGGTGTCACCGATTTATTTCTTCCAGGATATCATCTTCTGCAGCTCCACTCAATGAATCTCTATGCATGTTCCTATTTGCCCTATTGTGATTCTTAAGGATCCCACTTCTTTCTTTCCATCTTCCCTGACCTTCCTAGTTTGCTGTCCTTTTCGGCACTTGATGTCAAAGGGGGAGAAGACTTAGGGGGATAAGAGAAGATTTAGGGGGAGAAGAAGATCAATCTTACCTTAAGGGGGAGAGAATCACATCAAAGCTTTGCCGTGTTTTACATTGGACATTACAATTGGCATCATTCTTTTGATTTTGCTCTTTCCATCAAACTCAAAGGGAGAGGAATCTTCACGATTGATATCTTATGGAAAGCAAAATCTCTCAGAGTTCATTGAAAATATTTTAGTTTCGGAGACATGTTTGTTGATTCAAGCGTGTGCTCAATATGAGACACTCTTTATGCATGTCATCCCTGGCTTGGTACTCTTGATGTTCTTGCAGTTGGTTGAAGAAATACTCTTGTGTTATCTAACCTTGTTTTCCCAAGTCTATCTCTTCAGGTACAATGCCAAGGAACCTCAAGGTAAGTATATGCACTTTGCAGAATGTGCATGATGGTGACTTGCTTGTGAATACTTGTTTGCAAGAAATCACCATGCACATATGCATTATCACTCACTTCTTTTCATCTGCTCTGATGCATATAGCCAAGCTGCATGTAGCACATCTTGCTTATCTCTCTTGTGTGCTTGTGGTAGTCCAAAATCATAATTTATGAAAATCTTGCACACTTGTAGGGGGAGCCTGTGTACTACATGCTTGTCAAAGCTTTCGTGATAATTCTGTCTTTCTTTCAATAAGCTTTGATGTCTTGTTTAGTGTGATTTTAGTGTGTTGCCATCAATTACCAAAAAGGGGGAGATTGAAAGCACATTTGCTCCTCGGGTGGTTTTGGTAATTAATGACAACATACTTTGTGGTTGGACTAATGCCTTTATCAAGTATGTTTCAGGAAATCCAATCACATTGGTATGGCAAAAGGACTAAAGAAGTGGACCCCTCAAAATGCTAAGGCAAGCATTGGCAAAAGCTCAAGACTCCATTTTTTGGTTTAGTGATCCAAGATCACATTGAGTCCATAGGAAAAGCCAATACTATTAAAAGGGGATGAGGTTATGATGATGGTCTGGTTGCTCAAGTGCTTAGTGATACATCTCCTAAACTATCAACAACTTTCACTGCCATATACACTCATAATTAATCTCGGTCCCACCGATATTCCAAACTCAGTCACACCGAGATGAACCACCTCAGCCATAAGCCAAACCCTAGAAAAATCGGATATTCCGATTTTGAGATCGGTTTCACCGAAACATGGGCTGCCAAGCTTCTGTAACCTTCTGTCATCAAATCGGTGTCACCGAGATGATGAAGTCGGTCCCACCGAAACTGGCATGCTCTTGTCTTTGCTCAAATCGGACTAACCGAGATGGTATTTACGGTCCCACCGAAAACCCCAACGTTCACATTATTTGAACTTTCGGTCTCACCGAGTTGTCCACTTCGGTCCCACCGAGATTGCTCAAATATGTGTGTAACGGTTGGATTTTGTGTGGAGGCTATTTATACCCCTCCACCCCCTCTTCATTCGTGGAGAGAGCCATCAGAAAGAACTACCACTCCTACCTTACATTTCTGAGAAGAGAACTACCTACCCTTGTGTTGAGATCAAGTTGCTCCACTCCCACCATATGAAGCTTGATCTCTAACCTTCCCAAGTTGCTTTCCACTCAATCCTTTCTTCCACCACAGCCAAATCAGTGAGGAGAGTTGAGTGTTGGGGAGATTATCATTTGAAGCACAAGAGCAAGGAGTTCATCATCATCTACAACATCTATTACCTTTTGGAGGGTGGTGCCTCCTAGATTGGTTAGGTGTCGCTTGGGAGCCTCCGTCATCGAGATGTGGAGTTGAACCAAGAAGTTTGTAAGGGCAAGGAGATCACCTACCTCGTGAAGATCTACCCCGAGTAAGGCTAGCCCTCCGTGGGCGTAGGCCATGATGGAATAGACAAGGTTGCTTCTTCGTGGACCCTTCGTGGGTGGAGCCCTCCGTGGACTCGCGCAGCCGTTACCCTCCGTGGGTTGAAGTCTCCATCAACGTGGATGTACGATAGCACCACCTATCGGAACCACGGGAAAAATCATTGCGTCTCCAAATTGCGTTTGATCTTCTCCACTTCTCTTTACTACTTGTGCAATTTACTTTCCGCTGCCCATACTCTAGAATTGCATGTGTAGTGTGCTACTTGACTTGTGTGTTATGCAAAATCTGCCAAAATCTGTCCTTGATAAAAGACAGAATTTTTATCTTGTCGAGTAGTCTAATCACCCCCCTCTAGACACTCTCACCTTCTTCGATCCCTCAAGTTGCTGATTGGTGCGTTAGTGGAGTCGGTCATTTCAGTTAGGCAGTCACATCCCGAGATTCATGTGCATGCTGAGGGCCCGCAAATGATTGGGGTGGTTTCTCCTGTCTGTGAGGGCATGCTGCAACACGTGGCGGCTTCCCAGGACTACGAGCGGGTTCCGGCAAATTTGGACGTGGATGTGGCCATGCAATCAGCGGTGCCGACTAGGAATGGCGGCATGACACCCCAGGAGGTGATTTCAGTTGAAAACTTAAGTGGCTCTGCAACACACTGGTGAGAAAGTTGGCTCCACCGTTGCTCTTGGAGGTGCAATCTTCTTTGAGGCCAGAGGCCGAGCCTTTCACTCCTCGCGAGTGACGCGCAGTGCCAAGAGGGCGTCGACGGCCAAGTCCAAGGCCACCCAAGCAGGAAATGTGCTCATGAGAGCTTTGGGGCTGGTTCGAGAAGACTTGGAGGGGAATGGCGACAACATTGCAGAGCTGGCCAAGATGTTCGACTCTCCTCTGAGGGAGCAGCATGTGAGGGTGATCGCGACTTTGTTTGGCAAGGAAGTGCCAGCAGCACATGAGTTGATCCCCCGCAAAGAGGTGGTGTTGGGGATGGCTTGAGCGTTCTCCTTTGGAGTGGGTGTTTCTCCGGTTTTTGATGGATTGGAACCCCCAAGTGCTATGTTGGAATGTGAGGGGGCTCAACAACCCCGCGAAAAGGAATGTTGTTAGGGAGTTTGTAGTGGCTGCTAAGGTTAACCTTGTATGTTTCCAAGAGACAAAACTCGTTGCTTTTGATCCTCTCTTGATTATGCAATGCCTAGGGCAATCGTTTGATGGTTTCGCCTACTTACCTGCGTTGGATACGAGGGGTGGCATCCTTTTGGCGTGGGATAGCTCATATCTGGCGATCAACAATATTACTTAGGACACCAATTTTTGAAGGAAATATGCCCTAGAGGCAATAATAAAGATGTTATTTGTATTTCCTTATATCATGATAAATGTCTTTTATTCATGCTAGAATTGTATTAACCAGAAACTTAGTACATGTGTGAATACATAGACAAAACAATATGTCCCTAGTATGCCTCTACTAGACTAGCTCATTGATCAAAGATGGTTATGTTTCCTAGCCATAGACATGAGCTGTCATTTGATCAACGAGATCACATCATAAGGAGGAGGATGTGATGGACAAGACCCATCCATTAGCTTAGCACTATGATCGTTTAGTTTTACTGATATTGCTTTCTTCATGACTTATACATGTTCCTATGACTATGAGATTATGCAACTCCCGAATACCAGAGGAACACCTTGTGTGCTATCAAACATCACAACATAACTGGGTGATTATAAAGATGCTCTACAGGTGTCTCCGAAAGTGTTCGTGGTGTTGGCATAGATCAAGAATAGGATTTGTCACTCCGAGTGTCGGAGAGGTATCTCTGGGCCCTCTCGGTAATGCACATCATAATAAGCCTTGCAAGCAATTGACTAATGAGTTAGTCACGAGATGATGTATTACGGAATGAGTAAAGAGACTTGCCGGTAACGAGATTGAACTAGGTATTGAGATACCGACGATCGAATCTCGGGCAAGTAACATACCGATGACAAAGGGAACAACATATGTTGTTATGCGGTTTGACCGGTAAAGATCTTCGTAGAATATGTAGGAGCCAATACGAGCATCCAGGTTCCGCCATTGGTTATTGACCGGAGATGAGTCTCTGTCATGTCTACGTAGTTCTCGAACCCGTAGGGTCCACACGCTTAACGTTTGATGACGATCAGTATTATGAGTTTATGAGTTTTGTTGTACAAAAGGTAGTTCGGAGTCCCGGATGAGATCATGGACATGACGAGGAGTCTCGGAATGTCTGAGACATAAATATTAATATATTGGACGATTATATTCGGACACCAGAAGTGTTTCGGGTGTTATCAGGTAAAACTGGAGTGCTGGAGGGGGTTACCGGAACCCCCCCCCCCCCCGAGGGAGTATGGGCCATAGTGGGCCAATGAGGGAAAGAGAGGGGCAACCCATAGAGGTGGCCGCACCCCCCTAGGGTTCCTAGTTGGACTAGGAAAATGGGGGGAGGCGCCCCCTCTCCATTCCTTCTCCTCTTCCCCTTTCCTTTCCTACTCCTAATAGGAATAAGAAAAGGGGGTTCCTATTCCTACTAGGAGTAGGAATCCTACTCCCTTGGCGCCCCCTATGGCCTGGCCGCACCTCCCCCTTGCTCCTTTATATACGGGGGCAGGGGGCACCCAAAGATACATAAGAAACATTGTTCTAGACGTGTGCGGTGCCTCCCTCCACAGAAACACACCTCGGTCATATCGTTGCAGTGCTTAGGCGAAGCCCTACGCCGGTAGCTTCATCATCTCCATCACCACGTCGTCGTGCTGACGAAACTCTCCCGTGAAGCTCAACTGGATCAAGAGCTCGTGGGACCTCATCAAGCTGAACGTGTGCTGAACACGGAGGTGTCGTACGTTCGGTGCTTGATCGGTTGAATCGCGAAGACGTTCGACTACATCAACCGCGTCACTAGACGCTTCCGCTTTCAGTCTACGAGGGTACGTAGACACACTCTCCCCTCTCGTTGCTATGCATCTAGTAAATAGATCTTGCGTGTTCGTATGATTTTTTTTTAAATACTACGTTCCACAACAGTGGTATCAGAGACAGGTCTATGCGTAGATGATATGCACGAGTAGAACACAATGAGTTGTGGGCGATAATAGTCATACTGCTTACCAGCATGTCATACTTTGATTCGGCGGTATTGTGAGATGAAGCGGCCCGGACCGACATTATGCGTACGCTTACGCGAGACTGGTTTCACCGTTACGAGCACTCGTTGCTTAAAGGTGACTGGCAGGTGTCTGTCTCTCTAACTTTAGTTGAATTGAGTGTGGCTACGCCCGGTCCTTGTGAAGGTTAAAAAAGCACATACTTGACGAAAAATCGTTGTGGTTTTGTATGCGTAGGTAAGAAAGGTTCTTGTTAAGCCCGTAGCAGCCACGTAAAACTTGCAACAACAAAGTAGAGGACGTATAACTTATTTTTGCAGGGCATGTTGTGATGTGATATGGTCAAGACATGATGAGTTATACGGTATTGTATGAGATGATCATGTTTTGTAAAGTTATCGACAACTGGCAGGAGCCATATGGTCGTCGCTTTATTGTATGAAATACAATTTCCATGTAATTGCTTTACTTTATCACTAAGCGGTAGCAATAGTCGTGGAAGCAATAGTTGGTGAGACGACAACGATGCTACGATGGAGATCAAGGTGTCGCGCCAGTGACGATGGTGATCATAACGGTGCCTTGGAGATGGAGATCAAAAGCACAAGATGATGATGGACATATCATGTCACATATTTTGATTGCATGTGATGTTTATCTTATTATGCTTCTTATCTTGCTTAGTACGACGGTAGCATTATAAGATGATCCCTTACAAAATTTCAAGGTACAAGTGTTTTCCCTGAGTATGCACCGTTGTGAAAGTTCGTCGTGCCGAGACACCACATGTTGATTGGGTGTGATAAGCTCTACGTTCACATACAACGGGTGCGAGCCAGTTTTGCACACGCAGAATACTCGGGTTAAACTTGACGAGCCTAGCATGTACAAACATGGACTCGGAACACTGGAGACCGAAAGGTCGAGCGTGAATCATATAGTAGATATGATCAACATAAGATGTTCACCATTGAAAACTACTCCATCTCACGTGTGATTGGACATGGTTTAGTTGATTTGGATCATGTGATCATTTAGATGACTAGACGGATGTCTATCTAAGTGGGAGTCCTTTAGTAATATGATTAATTTAACTTTAATTTATCATGAACTTAGTCCTGATAGTTTTTGCATATCTATGTTGTTGTAGATCAATGACCCGTGCTACCATTCCCTTGGATTTTAATGCGTTCCTAGAGAAAGCTAAGTTGAAAGATGATGGTAGCAATTACATGGACTGGGTCCGTAACTTGAGGATTATCCTCATAGCTGCAAGAAGAATTATGTCCTTGAAGCACCGCTAGGTGACAAGCCCCCTCCCGCTAATGTAGACGCTTTGAACGTCTAGCAGACGCGGTCTGATGACTACACGATAGTTCAGTGTGCCATGCTTTACGTGTTAGAACCGGGACTTCAACGATGTTTTGAACATCATGGAGCATATGAGATGTTCCAGGAGTTGAAGTTAATATTTCAAGCAAATGTCCGGATTGAGAAATATGAGATTTCCAATAAGTTCTATAGCTGCAAGATGGAGGAGAATAGTTCTATCAGTGAACACTTGCTCAAAATGTCTGGGTACTACAATCATATGACTCAACCTGGATGCAAAGTTGACGAAGATAGTGTTATTGATAGAGTTCTTCAATCACTGCCACCAAGCTATAAAGGCTTCGTGATGAACTATAATATGCAAGGGATGCAGAAGACAATTCCCGGGCTCTTCGCTATGCTCAAAGCTGCGGAGGTAGAAATCAAAAAGGAGCATCAAGTGTTGATGGTTAACAAGACCACTGGTTTCAAGAAAAAGGGCAAGGGAAATAAGGGGAACTTCAAGAAGAATAGCAAGACAGTTGTTACTCCCACGAAGAAACCCAAGTCTGGAGCCAAGCCTGAAACTGAGTGCTTCTACTACAAAGGGACTGGACACTGGAAGCGTAACTGCCCCAAGTAGTTGGTGGATAATAAGGATGGCAAGGTGAACAAAGGTATATGTGATATACATGTTATTGATGTGTACCTTACTAATGCTCGTAGTAGCATCTGGGTATTTAATACCGGTTCGGTTGCTAATATTTGTAACTCGAAACAGGGTCTACGGATTAAACGAAGATTGACTAAGGACGAGGTAACGATGCGCGTGGGAAATGGTTCCAAAGTCGATGTGATCGCCGTCGACACGCTACCTCTACATCTACCTTCGGGATTAGTTTTAGTCCTGAATAATTGTTATTTGGTTCTAGCGTTAAGCATGAACATTATATGTGGATCTTGTTTACTACGAGACGGTTATTCATTCAAATATGAGAATAATGGTTGTTCTATTTATATGAATAATATCTTTTATGGTCATGCACCCTTGAAGAGTGGTCTATTCTTGTTGGATCTCGGCCGTAGTGATACTCATATTCATAATATTGAAGCCAAAAGATGCAAGGTTAATAATCATAGTGCAACTTATTTGTGGCACTGCCGTTTAGGTCATATTGGTGTAAAACGCATGAAGAAACTCCATAGTGATGGACTTTTGGAATCACTTGATTATGAATCACTTGGTGCTTGCGAACCATGCGTCATGGGCAAGATGACTAAAACTCCGTTCTCCGGAACAATGGAGCGAGCAACAGATTTGTTAGAAATCATACATACTGATGTATGTGGACCGATGAGTGTTGAGGCTCGCGGAGGGTATCGTTATTTTCTGACCTTCACTAATGATTTGAGCAGATATGGGTATATCTACTTGATGAAGCACAAGTCTGAAACATTTTAAAGTTCAAAGAATTTCAGAGTGAAGTAGAGAATCATCGTAACAAGAAAATAAAGTTTCTACGATCTGATCGTGGGGGCAAATATTTGAGTTATGAGTTTGGTCTTCATTTGAAACAATGTGGAATAGTTTCACAACTCACGCCAACCGGAAAACCACAGCGTAATGGTGTGTCCGAACGTCATAACCGTACTTTATTAGATATGGTGCGGTCTATGATGTCTCTTACCGATTTACCACTATCGTTTTGGGGTTATGCTTTAGAGACAACGGCATTCACGTTAAATAGGGCACCATCTAAATCCGTGAGACGACGCCTTATGAAATGTGGTTTGGCAAGAAACCAAAGTTGACGTTTATTAAAGTTTGGGGCTGCGATGCTTATGTGAAAAAGCTTCAACCTGATAAGCTCGAACCCAAGTCGGAGAAATGTGTCTTCATAGGATACCCAAAGGAGACTGTTGGGTACACCTTCTATCACAGATCAGAAGGCAAGATATTCGTTGCTAAGAATGGATCCTTTCTAGAGAAGGAGTTTCTCTCGAAAGAAGTGAGTGGGAGGAAAGTGGAACTTGATGAGGTAATTGTACCTTCTCCCAAATTGGAAAGTAGTACATCACAGAAACTAGTTCCAATGATTCCTACACCAATTAGTGAGGAAGCTAATGATGATGATCACGAAGCTTCGGATCAAGTTATTGCTGAACTTCGTAGATCAACCAAAGTACGTTCCGCACCAGAGTGGTACGGCAACCCGGTTCTGTAAGTCATGTTACTAGATGTCACACCCTGCATTTTGTAACATGTTATTTGCATCAATGAAGCATGAAAATTTGGACCAGCAATTTTTTTTGGCATCATTTGGCTTTTATTTGGATTTGAGTTTTTCTTCATATGCATTTCATGTGCTCACTAAAGTCAACTATTACCTCTTGTAGAATTCATCTCCATAACAAAAAACTTCTGCCCAATGATCATGCCAAGTGTTATATAGCAGTATAGTATAGTATTTTCTTTAATAGGGAAAAATTATTTAAGTATTTCAAAAATATTTTCCAAAATTCAGGGAGACTCATAGGACATATATTGTCCATATATAAGAGTTTCAACACTTGGTCATGTTCAAAATAATGGGCTAATCCCTCTAAAACCCTTTCTGGATATTTCAAGCTTTTGAAATATTTACAAAGGAAATATTCTCCAAAAATTCCAGGGAAATTCTATCATGTCATATATGACATATTTGATGATCTTGCCAAGTCCCATACCTTGGGAAGCAATAAAACATTCTCAAAATCCTTTATAACATTTCTGTCCATATTTGAAGTTTGAGCAACTTTACATTGCCAAACTTGTCCAAATGCTCTCAAACTTGTTGCACATGCTAGAAATGCCTAATAAGGCATCTAGACCAAATGGCACAAGATTTGGAATAGAGCAACTTGATCAAAACACCCCAAAACCCTTTCTGTTCAAATGCAAATTTGAACAACTTTACATTACCGACTTTTTACCTGGAGCTTCAAACTTTGTGGGCATGATCAATACCCTAAATGATGAAACTACACCAAGTGGTGCATCAAGGGGAGATGATTAGCTTGACTCAAACAAGATGAAGCAATTTCTGTTGATTTCTAGGGTTCACCAAAGTTACATTGGCTAGTTTCTTCAAATGAGCCCAAATTTGGTGAAGCACCCTATTTTCACATGTCATTCAATCCTGTTAAGTGTGATGGCAAGTGGAGATCATTTGCTTGACCAAACACTGATCAAACACCTTCCGGGTTTTTACTAAAACCCTCTTCTTGATCACTTTTACCTTTTACCTTGGCCTCAACTTTCTACCACACGTTCATCTGGTTACTAGCTACCTCTAGTAACTTCCCCAAGTCCCCAGCTCCATGATTGAGGGGTAAAAACCCTAGTTCACCTTGCTGGACAGCCATTTTCTACCAAGTCACCAGCCTCTCTTCTCTCTCACAGCATCTTCAGAGCATCCAAAGCTTCAACCGTAGTGCTTGCATCACCCTGGACCCCCCAGACACGGTGGACGCGTCCAGAGGGCCAATGGCATGCCATGGCATGCGATAAGGGCGCTCCAGAGCGCGCTACAGTGCGCCCACACACTGTAGCTTCGCCCAATCGCCTGCCCCCGACAGCCTCGGGCTCCCCCCTCGCGCCTCTCAACGCGCCTCGACGTCCGCAGCCTCCACCGGTGCTGTCCTCCTCCTCATGCGCCCTCCAGTGGCCGTCTCCACACGCGCACCGGCCGCCCGCGACGTCCACTCCTCGGCCTCACACGCGCGCACGGTCTGGAAGGCTCCCCGCTCCTCCTCTCTCCTCTAATGGGCGTAGGGCTCGTCCAGCAACACCGCAGACACACTCCCGTCGCCTCCCGTGCGCTGTAGCGTCAAGCAGAAGCTCGCCGGCGCACAGGCCCACGGGACCCCGCCGTTCCCCTATAAATAGGACCCCCCCCCGAGCCCTCCACTCAGCACCAACGGCCTCTCCTCATCTCCAGCAACACCCCAGCACCGCTAGTTCCTCCCCGAAGAGCTTCAGTGCTCGGGACCGACCGGAGCTCCGCCGCGTCGGGCAGCCGGCGATCTCGCAGTATGGGCCTCCTCCGCCCCTCCTTTAGCTCGATTTAGAACCGCCATGCATCACTGATGCGTTCCCCTTTGTTTTCCCCTTCTGCAGCTGCCGGAAACGAGCTAGCTAGCAGGTTCCCGACGGCCCTCCGCCGTCCCACCTCGCCGCCGACGAACCCGACCTCCCCGGCGTGCCGCACCGCCACCACTACCTCCGCAACTCGTCGCTGAACCCGTCCCTGCCCTCCGTTGCCGTCGCCGTGGCCGGAATCATCGCCGGTGAGCTCGCCGTCGCCGTGGCCGTGAGGTTGAAGATGACAGGCGGGCCCCACCTGTCATCCTCACCCCTCTCTCCCTCCCCTCACAGCCGCTGACCGCCGGGCCCCACCCGTCAGGTTTGAAAACCTGACGTGCGCGCGCTGGCGCCCGAGCGGCTGGGCTAGATGCCCTGGGCCGTGCACTGTGGCCACTCTGGCCCAGTTGCACAGGGCATTTTCTTCTTTTCTTTTCTTTAATTATTTCAAATAATTTTACAGAAATGAATATTAGTCCAAATGAAATAATTCCAACTCCTAAATTCTTGTAATATTCCAACCTATTTAATGGTGTCACTTTCACACATATCCATGCAACTTTTCTGTTATGTTCAAATTTAAATTCAAATTTGAGCATTAAAACTCCTGTTCAAAAATCCCTAGATTCCATTCTGTAACTCCAAAACTCCAACTAAGAATTTTCTCCATCTTAGAGTTCCCTCTAATATTTAACAAAAATAAGTTGACATTTTTCTGAGCACTTTGATTTTTCTGTTTTATTTGTGGTCTTATTTTTCCGTTGTTATTATGCAGTGTATAGATACCGTATTTGACGAAGTTGCTGAAGAAGGAGAAGGAGAAGGATTTGAAGACTTTGAAGACCAAGCCAATCCAGGCAAGCATCCCTTTGACCATGATACACTTGTTCCTCGGAAACTCGTTTGTTTCCGATGCATGAAGATAGAGTTACGGTGGTGACCTAATTGAAACCACCACATGATGCATGCCTTGCTCATGATCTTGCTATGTGCTAGATGTCATACAAATGGTTGGTAGTGATGCTTAGTGATGCATGTGTGACATGAACCTTCGTGGTTGAAATCTTTGCATAAAACCCCGTCGGGTGCCATTCATGCCCGAGGGAGATGATGAGTTGGGTAACCACTTGATGACGAAGTGGTGTACCGAGTCAAGCGTGTGTTTTTTCAAACGGATTGGTTTAAGTTGCGACCGTTATTCCAACCATACATGTGCAACCACTCTACCCCTTATGGGACGGGGCTTTATTGATTACTTAGGTCGACACTAGCATGGTGACCGCATTACTAGTGACGGGAAGACTTGAGGTCTTTCCCGAGACGGGGTCGTGCTTGGATAGACGACCATGACTGTGTTTACAGGGCACCGAACACACCGTTGGTCCCTTCGGGTACGCGTGACATTGAAATTAGGGCAAGTCCCGTGATCTATTGTTTGTACCCGAGGGCCGTGTACCAACGAGTGGACTCTATGTTAGTGTCGTCTAAGGAAAGATAATGACCGGGTGCTTCCCCCGAGTACTTGAGGTACTGCGGGATCGTGGGTGACACGAAAGCTTCCCGGATCTTGTGGGTAAAGTGTACAACCTCTGCAGAGTGTAAAACTATTCGAATAGCCGTGTCCACGGTCAAGGACAGTTGGGTAACCGCTCTTGGGCTACGTCCAATGTTTGCAAAACCTTGTGTGTGGGTATGTTGAGTCAAGGTGGTGACTTGACTCAATGAGGTGAATCATATTCATGTTGATATCGGTAACCTGCCTTCGAGGTTACGTGAAGTTATTGATGCATATACTTGAAGGTAGAATATTTATTCTAGCCCATTCCTAGATTGCTCATTGTTGTTCAATTGCATTGTTACTTTGAACCAAATCATGGGTTGCTTGCGAGTACATTCAAAGTACTCATTGGCTTGCCACTGGTTATTTAATTGGCCAGGCATGGAGGAACAGGAATATGATGAAGAGTTCTTTGGAGTCGAACATGCGAACTAGGACGCTTTCCCAGTCAGAATGCATGTAGGGTTAAGGCAGATGGCGTGGGTACTACCTATCATCGAAGACTTCCGCTATTTAAGTTATTTGCTATTCAGCCATGAGGCTTTATCTATGTAAGACTTGGCCATAATGGCCTTAATTTGTGTAAGACGATATGTATGGATGTAAGACTCTTGTTATTCAGCTTCTGTGTGTTCAGTGAGATTGATCTCTGGGATCACTGTACACGTACATTCGGTGATCTCGACTTCTAAGTCGGGGTCCCCACACTAGACCATGATGAACCTACGAACTATGAGGAAGCGATGATGAGCCCAGATTCCACAAAATGGCTTGAGGCCATGAAATCTGAGATGAGATCCATGTATGAGAACAAAGTATGGACTTTGGTTGACTTGCCCGATGATCGGCAAGCCATCGAGAATAAATGGATCTTCAAGAGGAAGACCGACGCTGACGGTAATGTTAGTGTTTACAAAGCTCGACTTGTTGTGAAAGGTTTTCGACAAGTTCAAGGAGTTGACTACGATGAGACTTTCTCACCCGTAGCGATGCTTAAGTCTGTCCGAATCATGTTAGCGATTGCCGCATTTTGTGATTATGAAATCTGGCAAATAGATGTCAAAACTACATTCCTGAATGGATATCTCAAAGAGGGATTGTATATGATGCAACCAAAAGGTTTTGTCGATCCTAAAGGTGCTAACAGAGTGTGCAAGCTCCAGCGATCCATCTATGGACTGGTGCAAGCATCTTGGAGTTGGAATATACGCTTTGATGAGGTGATCAAAGCATATAGTTTTATATAGACTTTTGGAGAAGCCTGTATTTACAAGAAAGTGAGTGGGAGCTCTGTAGCATTTCTGATATTATACGTGGATGACATATTGTTGATTGGAAATGATATAGAATTTCTGGATAGCATAAAAGGATACTTGAATAAGAATTTTTCAATGAAAGACCTTAATGGCTTCTCGCCCCTCGTTGGTTACCCCAAGTGGAAGGTTTGAGATGTAGCGTAGCAGCAAGTTTCCCTTGGCAAAGGTACCAAGGATCGAATCCCGTGAGACTCCGAGGATCGACAAGAAGGTGTCAACGGCGCCAGAAACTTAGCGGTTGACAGGACCTGCACACAGATACAAATAACTTTGCTCCCAACGAGTACAGAGAGGTTTTCAATCCCTCCGGCCTTGTCGTTTACAAAGGATCAAACACAAGAGATAATAATGATAGGTATGACTGCAACTAGGGAATAAGAACAGGAAGTAAATAGCGGGTGTGATCAGTGATGGTAATATGGACCGGGGTCCCATGATGTTCACTAGTGATGTCTCTCTCCCAAAAGACGATAAATCAGCAAAGCGAGGTAAACAAATTACAGCTGGGTAATTGACAGGATTATGTGCGCAAACCAATGCTAACTATGCTATAAAGAAAGGTAGAGGCTCAAAAGCATGGGCGGTACGCCAAGGCAAGTAGACCGAAATCCATCTGCATCTACTACTAATCATCCACCTTGAGATATCTATCCAGAACATCTCGCTGGTATTAAGTTGCGAATCCCACCCAAAGTGTAAACTCAAAGCAACAGACAACTGCAATAAAAGAACTTTGCGTGAAGTAAACAGTCCTTGCACCCGCAAGTACAAGCACCGTTGTTTTCCCCCTTGTGGCAACAGCACATCCCCTAGACTCATGTTTCTGTCACTCAAACTAGTCATCAGGGGGCATGAACCCCCAATCAAGCATAACGCTCCCTCTTGGAGTTACTACCTACTACTCGGCCAAAGCAATAAACAGCAATGGAGAACATGCTAGAATTACTTAGGAACATAAATATAAAAGAGGTGAATCAAATATATTACTCACACACAATCTGAACATAATCTCATAATCCATCGGATCCCAGCAAACTCAGCATAGCAACAGCAGAAATATTACATATGTGCCTCGATCATGTAGGGCAGCTCACGAGGTCTAAACCATGAAGAACAAAGAGGGGAGGAGAACATCACATAGCTACTGGTCATGGACCCATGGTCCAAGGGGGACTACTCACGACTCATCCGGGAAGCGTCCATGGTGGTGGAGAAGCTCCTGGTGGTGGTTCTCCCCTCCGGCAGGGTGCCGGGAAGAGTTCTCCTGATGCTCCCGATCTTGGAAGCGCGGCGACGGCGGAACAGAGGCTAGATCGTAAAAAAGGGTTCCATCCTCGAGGGTTTCGGGACGCGAGGAATATATATGCAAAGGGGGGTCACCAGAGGCGGAGAGGGGGCCCCAGGCGCCCCCTGGCGCGGCCAGGGGTGGGGCCGCGCCGGGTGGCCGCCTGGGCCACCCCTGGCTCCCCTCTGGCCCTGCTTTGGTGATTCTCGAAGGTTCCTGTACGCTGATTTTTCCTGTATTTTTCCCGGAATTTTTTGGGCACTTTTAATATGGGGGAAACCTGAAATAGAAAAACAGCAGAAAACAGGAACTGGCACTGTGGTGCACTGAGTTAATAGGTTAGTCCAAATATGATCAAAAGTGTATGGAAGTGCATAAATATCATAGCAATATCACACAAAAGAGGCATGGAGCAAGCATAAATTATAGATACGTTTTGGACGTATCAACATCCCCAAGCTTAATTCCTGCTCGTCCTCGAGTAGGTAAATGATAACAAGCATAATTTCTATGGTGACATGCTATCAACCATATAAGAACTTTTTTAGTAAAGCGATCAAGGCATGTAATTCAATTCAAGTCATAACAAGCAAGAGTCTATATTAGCATCGTAACAAGCAACATAAGAACATAAAGGTGCAAGAGCTCTCGCTGTCCGTGACTCGAATGTCTCCAAATGGTGTTTGCGTGCAAGAAAGGGGATAGGGATATATGAGAGAGTAAAACATAGTTTTTGTATTGTTGAGAACTTAATCTACTAAAGTTTCACACTTGATCTTCTTTGGAATCTTATCTTGACTCATCCCCAGACCGTCAGCCAGGTACAAGTCAAAATGATCCACTCCCTTTTGATATTTTGAGCACTCATGCAATGGATGAGTGTAAGCAAGAAAGTCGACACTTAGGATGGCAAAAAAGAGAAAAATGATGGAGGGGGAAGACAAAAAGGTGTGAAAGGCTCACATCAATAAGGACAATCATCGGCGAGAGAAAGCCAAATGATAGATATGATGTGAGGAGTAGGGATTGCCATGCAACGAATGCACATATGAGCTAAGGTAAGCTCTCCAATGGAACTAGTGGGGGTGCATCCAACTTGCTTGCTCAAGAAGACCTAGAGCTCTTTTGAGGAGGCTCATCATTGGAATATACAAGCCAAGTTCTATAGTGTGAAGGTCCCCACATAGCTATATGCATGAATGATAATCTCTATGGAGTACAAGGTATAAGATGGAGTACGAGTGTGGATCTCTCAAAAGGATAGTAGTGTGCCCCCTTCTCTCTTTTTATTTCTTTTCCTCCTTTTTTATTTTTTTTATTTTTTTGTGGCCTCAATGGCTCTTTCTATTTATCTCTCATTTGTCCTCTTTGGGATCTTTTGATTTTGTCCTCTTTGGGATCTTTTGATTTGTCCTCTTTGGGATCTTTTCCTCACTTTAGGGGCAACACTCTACAAATTACAAGAAGTATAGAAGATCTTTCACACTTTACAAAAGTACTCAACATAAAGAAAATGAAACTATCATGATGTATGCAAATGTATGCCTCTGCCAGTGTAGCAGGATATGCAATGATACTAGCGCGTCATGTAGCAATGATCAGGGCAAGGCCCAACTAGCATGTGGCTCATCAATCAAGCAAAAAGCATGTATGACGTGAAGATCAAGTCATGAGAAGATGGATGTTGCATGGCAATGTATCTCGGAAAGGCTATGGAAATGCCTTGATAGGTAGGTATGGTGGCTGTTTTGAGGAAGGATATAATGAGGCTTATGATGACAGAGCGTATCGTGCCAAGGATTTGGATGCACCGGCGAAGTATGCGCCAACTCTCGAGGTGAGAAAGGGCAATGCACGGTACCGAAGAGGCTAGAAAAATATGGCTAGGTGGAAGTGTCAACTTTCGAATACTCACATTAGTCCGAAGAACTCATGCACTTATTATCGGTAACTCTCAATCTAATTAGGAGGTTCACAAAGAGACAAGTACCCCGAGGAGGAGTGTATGGGGATTTGGTTATCCTTGCGCATCCTCGGCTCATGGTACGTGAGTGTACTCTAATATTCGATCCCTCCAAAGATTAGTGATCCATTTAGTAGCTAAAGTTCTCAACTATTTTGTAGGTTTTCGAAAATAAACACGGATTGCCCAAAATACGACATCTATCACTAATAGGCTAAAGCTCTTGACACCAAAAGTTCAGACATTACTCATGGCAATACCTCAAAACTATTGCAAGTTACTACTAAAATTAAATAGCAACCTCAGTTACCTACTTTAAGTTAAGACACACAACTCAGTGCAACAGGCAAACTCTCTTTAACAAGAATAACATGAAAACTCAAGAGAGTTCAGCAACCAACTAAACAAAAGCTCTTTAAAAAGAAAAGCGTGAAAACTAAGAGCTAAACATGACAGCAGCTATGGAAAGACAAAGAACACACACAGTAAAGATAAGCATGAAAATCCTATGTTGTGTTCTAGGTTGAAGTGGAGCGTGTTTATCTCCCACACAAAGAAAGCTGGGTTCTAACTTGTTATGAACAGCAAGCAAAGCTAAAGAAAACTAAAAAGGAAACTAAGAGCGAGACGCTCCAAGCATAGCACATAACACATGAAGTGATGATTATAGTGGAACGAAAGACAAACTGATAATTGTTGATGGAGAAGGGGATGCATGGGGGCATCCCCAAGCTTAGACTCTTGAGTCTTCTTGAATATTTCTTGGGGGTGCATGGGGGCATCCCCAAGCTTGAGCGTTTGACCCTCCCGAATCTTCTTTTATCATTTTCCCTCGCACACCTGAAAACTCCCTTCATACATAACTCATCATAATCTGATTAGCGAGGTTAGTACCCATAATAAAATAACTTTTCCCTACTGGAAATAAAGATAATCTTGAAGAGCTACTGTTTCTCAAGATTGCCAAAAGGTTTTTGCAAAGAAAAAGCAAGCTCAAGGTTTGCAAAACGAAGAAAAGGCAAAACAAGACAGAATCTGTGAAAAACAGACCAGCAGGTAGTAAATAATTTTTTCGGGGCACTTATGCAACTCAAATAAAAAAACTCAGAACAGACGGCCGAAAGCCAATTGTATAGAGCACGCTGTCAAAACAATTCAGATCAAAAAGATGATCTGGTGATTTTATACGAATTTTTCTGTCCAAGGACAAAATCTGTTTTCTGGACAACACTTCACAACTTTTGAACTTTCTTGCAATTGGAGGCTAAACTTGGCACAAAGCTGAAAATAAAAGATACAATGATGATGCTACTGTAGTAACAAACATCAAGACACAACAAAAGCAAAATAAAACCTAATTCGTTGTGGGCTGCCTCCCAAAAGCGCTTTCTTTTATGCCTTTAAGCTAGGCATGATGCAAAAGGAGAAAAATCAAGTTTTATCAAGAGTGAGAGAATAGCTAGCCCGTGTAACGGACTCAAAAGGCAACTAAATCTTCTTTCTAGGGAAGTGTTCCATTGCTTTCTTGAGAGGGAATTGGAATTTTGTATTACCCTCTTTCATGTCAATGATAGCACCAACGATGCGAAGAAAAGGACGTCCCAAAATAATTGGACATGATGGTTCACATTCAATATCCATAATGGTAAAATCAACGGGAACATAATTGTCATTGACAATGATAAGAACATCGTCGATCTTCCCCAAAGGTTTCTTTATGGAAGAATCAACAAGACGAACACCAAAAGAACAAGGATCAAAAGATTTCAATTTAAACATATCATATATTCTTTTGGGCATAACGGAGGTACTAGCTCCAACATCACATAAAGCATAGCAAGAGAAGTTATTCAACTTAATTTTAATCATAGTATCCCAACAATCTTCTAGCTTTCTAGGTATGGAGGCTTCTACCCTAAGCTTCTCCTCCCTAGCTTTGATGAGAGCATTAGTGATATGCTCCGTGAAGGCAAGATTAAGTGTGCTAGTGTGGGGGTCTTTAGACATTCTTTGTAAAAAGGTGACAACTTCTGAGAGACTACAATTATCAAAATCAATTTTATCATTATTGAGAAGAATTGTAGTGTCATCTTCTTTGTTTGAATTTCTCTCTATTATAAGAGTTTGAACGTCTTCCCAAGTTTGGGGAAGTGTGGGAGCAACTTTAAACAGAGGCTCATACTTTTTTCCTGGGAGACCATGCCATGGGCATAACTCTCCATTAAAACTAACATAATCACAAGGTTTATTACTTTTGTAGATCCCGACAGTGGTGATTGGTGTGATGGAAGAAGGGGTGTACTCCTCCCATTTAGCGTTTTTGGTGGAACCCATGGCAGCAGCAAGCAAGATAACTATTTTTGTGATTTTTGGTAAGGGACACTAAAGCAAAAAAACTGAAAGGTAAACTAACAAGACTAAAAAGCAAAGATAAAAGATAGCGTGCAACTCCCCTATCTTGAAGAGTGGAGTCCCCGGCAACGGCGCCAGAAACTTTGCTTGATGGCTTCTCGCCCCTCGTTGGTTACCCCAAGTGGAAGGTTTGAGATGTAGCGTAGCAGCAAGTTTCCCTTGGCAAAGGTACCAAGGATCGAATCCCGTGAGACTCCAAGGGTCGACAAGAAGGTGTCAACGGCGCCAAAAACTTAGCGGTTGACAGGACCTGCACACAGATACAAATAACTTTGCTCCCAACGAGTACAGAGAGGTTGTCAATCCCTCCGGCCTTGTCGTTTACAAAGGATCAAACACAAGAGATAATAATGATAGGTATGACTGCAACTAGGGAATAAGAACAGGAAGTAAATAGCGGGTGTGATCAGTGATGGTAATATGGACCGGGGTCCCATGATGTTCACTAGTGATGTCTCTCTCCCAAAAGACGATAAATCAGCAAAGCGAGGTAAACAAATTACAGCTAGGCAATTGACAGGATTATGTGCGCAAACCAATGCTAACTATGCTATAAAGAAAGGTAGAGGCTCAAAAGCATGGGCGGTACGCCAAGGCAAGTAGACCGAAATCCATCTGCATCTACTACTAATCATCCACCTTGAGACATCTATCCAGAACATCTCGCTGGTATTAAGTTGCGAATCCCACCCAAAGTGTAAACTCAAAGCAACAGACAACTGCATTAAAAGAACTTTGCGTAAAGTAAATGATCCTTGCACCCGCAAGTACAAGCACCGTTGTTTTCCTCCTTGTGGCAACAACACATCCCCTAGACTCATGTTTCTGTCACTCAAACTAGTCATCAGGGGGCATGAACCCCCAATCAAGCATAACGCTCCCTCTTGGAGTTACTACCTACTACTCGGCCAAAGCAATAAACAGCAACGGAGAACATGCTAGAATTAGTTAGGAACATAAATATAAAAGAGGTGAATCAAATATATTACTCACACAAAATCTGAACATAATCTCATAATCCATTGGATCCCAGCAAACTCAGCATAGCAACAGTAGAAAGATTACATATGTGCCTCGATCATGTAGGGCAGCTCACGAGGTCTAAACCATGAAGAACAAAGAGGGGAGGAGAACATCACATAGCTACTGGTCATGGACCCATGGTCCAAGGGGGACTACTCACGACTCATCCGGGAAGCGTCCATGGTGGTGGAGAAGCTCCCGGTGGTGGTTCTCCCCTCCGGCAGGGTGCCGGGAAGAGTTCTCCTGATGCTCCCGATCTTGGAAGCGCGGCGGCGGCGGAACAGAGGCTAGATCGTCAAAAAGGGTTCCGTCCTCGAGGGTTTCGGGACGCGAGGAATATATATGCAAAGGGGGGTCACCAGAGGCGGAGAGGGGGCCCCAGGCGCCCCTCTGGCATGGCCAGGGGTGGGGCCGCGCCGGGTGGCCGCCTGGGCCACCCCTGGCTCCCCTCTGGCCCTGCTTTGGTGATTCTCGAAGGTTCATGTACGCTGATTTTTCCTGTATTTTTCCCAGAATTTTTTGGGCACTTTTAATATGGGGGAAACCTGAAATAGAAAAACAGCAGAAAACAGGAACTGGCACTATGGTGCACTGAGTTAATAGGTTAGTCCAAATATGATCAAAAGTGTATGGAAGTGCATAAATATCATAGCAATATCACACAAAAGAGGCATGGAGCAAGCAGAAATTATAGATACGTTTTGGACGTATCAGACCTCGATGAAGCTGCTTACATATTAGGCATCAAGATCTATAGAGATAGATCAAGACGCTTAATTGGACTTTCACAAAGCACATACATTGATAAAGTTTTGAAGAAGTTAAAAATGGATCAGTCAAAGAAAGGGTTCTTGCGTGTTACAAGGTGTGAAGTTGAGTAAGACTCAATGTCCGACCACTGCAGAAGATAGAGAGAAAATGAAAGTCATTCCATATGCCTCAGCCATAGGATCTATCATGTATGCAATGCTGTGTACCAGGCCTGATGTGTGCCTTGCTATAAGTTTAGCAGGGAGGTACCAAAGTAAACCAGGAGTGGATCACTTGACAGCGGTCAAGAACATCCTGAAGTACCTGAAAAGGACAAAGGATATGTTTCTCGTTTATGAAGGTGACAAAGAGCTCATCATAAACGGTTATGTCGATTCAAGCTTTGACACTGATCCAGATGACTCTAAGTCACAAACCGGATATGTATTTTAATTGTACGGTTGAGCTGTCAGTTGGTGCAGTTCCAAGCAGAGCGTCGTGGAGGGATCTACGTGTGAAGCGGAATACATAGCTGCTTTGGAAGCAGCAAATGAAGGAGTCTGGATGAAAGAGTTCATATCCGATCTAGGTGTAATACCTAGTGCATCGGGTCCAATGAAAATCTTTTGTGACAACATTGGAGCAATAGCCTAGGCGAAGGAATCCACGTTTCACAAGATAACAAAGCACATCAAAAGACCCTTCAATTCCATCCGCGATCAAGTCAAGGAGGGAGACATAGAAATTTGCAAGATACATACTGATCTGAATGTCGCAGACCCATTGACTAAGACTCTTCCACGGGCAAAACATGATCAACACCAAGACTCCATGGGTGTTAGAATCATTACTTTGTAATCTAGATTATTGGCTCTAGTTCAAGTGGGAGACTGAAGGAAATATGCCCTAGAGGCAATAATAAAGATGTTATTTGTATTTCCTTATATCATGATAAATGTCTTTTATTCATGCTAGAATTGTACTAATCGGAAACTTAGTACATGTGTGAATACATAGACAAAATAATATGTCCCTAGTATGCCTCTACTAGACTAGCTCATTGATCAAAGATGGTTATGTTTCCTAGCCATAGACATGATTTGTCATTTGATCAACGAGATCACATCATTAGGAGAATGATGTGATGGACAAGACCCATCTGTTAGCTTAGCACTATGATCATTTAGTTTTACTGCTATTACTTTCTTCATGGCTTATACATGTTCCTATGACTATGAGATTATGCAACTACCGAATACTGGAGGAACACCTTGTGTGCAATCAAACGTCACAATGTAACTAGGTGATTATAAAGATTCTCTAGAGGTGTCTCCGAAAGTCTTCATGGTGTTGGCATAGATCAAGAATAGGATTTGTCACTCCGAGTGTCGGAGAGGTATCTCTGGGCCCTCTCGGTAATGCACATCATAATAAGCCTTGCAAGCAAATGACTAATGAGTTAGTCACGAGATGATGTATTATGGAACGAGTAAAGAGACTTGCCGGTAACGAGATTGAACTAGGTATTGAGATACCGACGATCGAATCTCGGGCAAGTAACATACCGATGACAATGGGAACAATGTATGTTGTTATGCGGTTTGACCGATAAAGATCTTTGTAGAATATGTAGGAGCCAATATGAGCATCCAGGTTCCGCTATTGGTTATTGACCGGAGATGAGTCTCGGTCATGTCTACATAGTTCTCGAACCCGTAGGGTCCACATGCTTAATGTTTGATGACGATTGGTATTATTAGTTTATGCGTTTTGATGTACCGAAGGTAGTTCGGAGTCCTGGATGAGATCACGGACATGACGAGGAGTCTCGGAATGTTTGATACACAAAGATTAATATATTGGAAAACTATATTCGGACATCGGAAGTGTTCCGGGAGCCGGAGGGGGTTACCGGAACCTCCCCGAGGGAGTATGGGCCATAGTGGGCCAATGAGGGAAAGAGAGGGGCAGCCCATAGGGCTGGCCGCACACCCCTAGGGTTCGTAGTTGGACTAGGAAAATGGGGGGAGGCGCCCCTCTCCTTTCCTTCTCCTCTTCCCCTTTCCTTTCCCACTCCTAGTAGGAATAGGAAAAGGGGGTTCCTATTCCTACTAGGAGTAGGAATCCTACTCCCTTGGCGCACCCTATGGCCTGGCCGCACCTCCCCCTTGCTCCTTTATATACGGGGGCAGGGGGCACCCAAAGACACATAAGAAACATTGTTCTAGTCGTGTGCGGTGCCCCCCTCCACAGAAACACACCTCAGTCATAACGTTGCAGTGCTTAGGAAAAGCCCTGCGCCGCTAGCTTCATCATCTCCGTCACCATGCCGTCGTGCTGATGAAACTCTCTCGTGAAGCTCAACTGGATCAAGAGCTCGTGGGACGTCATCAAGCTGAACGTGTGCTGAATGCGGAGGTACCGTACGTTCGATGCTTGATCGTTTGAATCACGAAGACGTTCGACTACATCAACCGCGTCACTAGACGCTTGCGCTTTCGGTCTACGAGGGTACGTAGACACACTCTCCCTCTCGTTGCTATGCATCTAGTAGATAGGTCTTGTGTGTTCGTAGGATTTTTTTGAAATACTATGTTCCACGACAATTTTCTTTCGGGCCTTGTCCGGAACAAAGATTGTTCGGAATGGTGGTTGTCGGCGGTGTACGGACCCCTAGGGGATGAGCTTAAGACCCAATTTTTGGTGGAGCTGCAGCAGAGGAGGGACGCATCTCTGGGGCCTTGGGTGGTCCTTGGTGATTTCAACATGATCATCAATGCGGAGGAGAAGAACAAATCGAACCTTAATATGAGTATGATGAGGAAGTTCCAGGTGTTTGTGGACAACAATGATCACAAGGAAATATATATGCATGGCCGACGTTTCACTTGTTCTAACGAACGGGAGCAGGTGGTTATGACTAAGATCGATCGAGTGCTGGTTTCCGTTGACTGGAAGCTCAACTACTCGGACGTTTTGCTCCAAGCCCTCTCTTCCAAACATCTCGGATCACGCACCTCTACACCTCTCCACCTCCGCCCTGTTCTGCCCGAAATGCAGGTTTCGATTTGAGATTTACTGGATGCGTTTGGAGGGGTTCGAGGAAGCGATGAAGGATGCTTGGGTGTGCGAAGCGGACATTGTTGATCGCTTCAAGAGACTCAATGATTTGCTCAGGAATACCGCCTCTGCCCTACAAGCTTGGGGCCAAAAGAAGACCGGGAATATCAAGATCCAGATGGCCGTCGCCAACTACGTCATTCTTAAATGGGATAGAGCCATGGAAGCACGCATGCTCACTTGGATGGAGAGATGGCTGAGGAGCACGCTCAAGCTCGCAATGCTGGGGTTGGCCTCCCTACAACGCACTATAGACAGGCAACGATCATGCTTGAGATGGATCCGTGAGGGTGATGCTAACACGAAGCTTTTTCAAGCGTGGCAAACGGTGGGAGGTCCAAAAACTTTATCACCCACATCATACACAACGTGACCTTGATCACAAAGCAATAAAGGAAGGAAGAGATCTTCACTGAGGTTTTTGAGCATCTGTGTAACGCCCGGATAATTAAGCTACAGTAATACTCTACTAATGTTGCCACGTCACCGCATTTACTGTTGATAACCTTGCGATGATTCATTCCCGCTCGTTTTCAAAATTCAAATTTAAATCAAACAACCAAAATGAATAAAAGAAAAGGAGAAAGCAAAAAAGAAAAGAAAAAAAGACCCCCCGGCCCAGCTGGGCCAATCAGACCAGCCGGACGGCCCACACCCGCTGACCCTGGCCTATTAGGCCACTCCCACCCGAACCCTAGCCCCGATCCACCCACTCCCCCATGATCTCCACCCTCTCCCTCCAGCGCCGCCATGGGAGAGCCCCACGCGCGACCCCCCCATGTTTCCCTCGCTCCTCTGCCCCACGTCCCGATCCAGATCGAGGGGCGGCAACCCCGGGGACCACGCCGCCCCGCTCCTCGACGCCGGCGCCCGTCCTCGGCGCCGCCTCGCCGTCGTCGCCTCACCCATCCTCCCGAAGCCCTCCCTCGCTGCGACGCCCCGGACGTTGCGCCCCAAGCCCCATCGCCGACGTCGCCGCTGCCGCCTCGTTCATCATGGTCCCTCATCGCTTGCGTCCTCGACCTCCTCCCCGTCGGACATCCCCGCCTCTACCTCATCGACTTCGTCAAGCCTCTCCGCCCCCGTGCCTCTACAGCCGCCGGTGAGGCCCCGGGCCTCCGCCTCTCTTTCTCGACCCCCGTCGCCCGTCTCGACCGCCGCGCCCGGCGCCCGCCTGTCCTCGCCGCTCGCACCCCTGCCCGCTATGTGCGTGTCCGCAACCGATGCTCCCGCACCTCCATGCTCCGGTCGCAACAGTTGCGAGCCCTTCCGCCCGTGGTCGCGCCCTCCTTCAGCACTGACTCGCGCGCGTGCTCGCCGGAGCTCTCGTCACGCTGGTCACCGCCTACCAGCCGCGCCGGCGCCGTCCCTTGCCGCAGCCTCGCCCGCCATCTGACCCACTCGGATCTACCCTCTCGGGCACGCACCCGCGACCCCTACACCCGCGTGCCCGGTAGTCCCTGTGCCACTTACACGTGGGGCCCGCCCCAAAAACGTTAAAAAGGGAAAAGTTAATAATTAGTTAATTAATTAATTAATGAATGAATTAATTTAATTAACCTTATGAATTAATCTAACCTAATTAGATCTGCTTAGTTAACTATGTGTATGAAAGTGGGCCCCCGCCCCTAATTAGTTTAACTTAAACACCCCTTTAAAATATGAGTCAATGACAGGTGGCCCCATCCTAATATGTTAAATTAATTTAACTGTTATTTTTCACTGTCTTTATGACAGCTGGGTACCACCAGTCAGCTTGACCAGTCAACGTTGACCCAGTCAACTGCTGATTGGACTGTTGACTTTTGACCCTGACCCCACCTACCATACACTTTGGCTGGCTTTATTGAAAGTGCAGTATATCAACTAGAGGGGGGGGTGAATAGGTGATTTTTATGAAATGCTTCAAAACATGGTAGTTTCAAAGACAAATGATAAGCTCAAGCCTATTAGTATGCAGCGGAAAGTGGACTACACTAGATAAGCCACGGTCAAGTATTCAATGAAGTGAAAGCATGAAGACTAATAGCAACTAGGCAGTAGTGATCACAAAGGAAGAAGGAATGAAGCCAATCACAACTAGTAGATACTCAGCGAAGACAATCAGATAAAGCAAACATGCAATGTCTTCACAGCATAGAGCAGTAAGTAAAGGGAAGGAAATGATAGAACTAGTAGCTCGGCGAAGACAGTGATTTGTTAGACCAGTTCCAGTTGCTGTGACAACTGTACGTCTGGTTAGGGAGGCTGAGATTTAACTCAGAAGACCACGTCTTCACCTTGTTCCCCTTGAGCTAAGAACACCTAGTCCTCGCCCAATCACTCTGGTAAGTCTTCAAGGTAGACTTCCAAACCTTCACAGACTTCGTTCACCGGCAATCCACAATTACTCTTGGATGGTCAGAACGCGACGCCTAACCGGCTGGAGGAAACACAGTCCTCAAGTGTAATAAGTCTTCAGGTCACACAGACAGAAAGACTTCAGTGAGGCCTAACACTCCTTGGCTTTGGGTGTTTGGCCTTTGTCCTCGCAAGGATTTCTCTCTCAAATGCTTCGGAGGTGGGTTGCTCTCAAGCGACAAAAGCCGTGTAATAACTCTGAGCAGCCACCAATTTATGGTGTAGGGGGTGGGCTATTTATAGCCACTAGGCAACCCGACCTGATTTGTCCGAAGTGACCCTGGGTCACTAAGGAACTGACACGTGTTCCAACGGTCAGATTTCAAACAC
Source organism: Secale cereale (assembly GCA_902687465.1). Classification (NCBI taxonomy): domain Eukaryota; kingdom Viridiplantae; phylum Streptophyta; class Magnoliopsida; order Poales; family Poaceae; genus Secale; species Secale cereale. The sequence continues at coordinate 374,110,604 of LR738714.1, read as the reverse complement.
ACACAACAACTTTACTTGAGCTCCAAGTAAAGCTGACTCATCCGCCTCTAGATGAGATTTGCTCTCATAGTCTTCGCTTGAAGACATATGATTTGGTTGAGCATCACATCAGTCACTCTGACTTAGTTCACTTGGACCCCACTTAACAGTGCGGTGGTTCCTATGACTCAATAAAGAAGAAAAGGAAACAACGACAACTCTACATATTCGCTTTCCATAGTCTTCACACAATGTCTTCTCATGTCATAGTCTTCAATATGATTATCTTCATATACCACCACTTATATCAATGTCTTCATACATTTTTAGGGGTCATCTCCGGTAGGTTAACCGAATCAATGTGGGACTACTACCTGTGTTATCCTGCAATTCTCACAAACACATTAATCCCTCAACCAGGTTTGTCGTCAATATTCCAAAACCAACTAGGGGTGGCACTAGATGCACTTACAATCTCCCCCTTTTTGGCGATTGATGACAAACTGGTTGAAGTTTTCAACGGGGATAAAGATATGTGAAATTGTAAAGGATAAAGGTATTATCTTCGTAAGTAGCAAAAGGCTCCCCCTGAAGATGTGCATATAGTTGATCTGCCTTTGAATGCAAATGCACATGGCATGTTGTACTTATGGAGATCCTCTTCAACTTATGAAGACAATTCATCATGCATAATTGATATATCGAAGATAATGACATGCACAATGAAAAATGGACGTCTGCAGAAATGACTAAGTGCGGACCATAAGGTAGCAGATGCGGAATTTATCATCGCATTACAGAGTAGCAAAACAAACGTAGCAGATGACCATCAGTTTAAGTGTTACAACTCAAAGAACCAAATGTAGCAAAACGAGAGTTGTAAACACTAGGCAAATTATAAAGCACCCGCCCATATGGACCCGCTTGAAGACTATCAACTCATATGCTTCTCCCTCTTTTGTCAGTAAGGACCAAAAAGGTTTGAAGACATAGAGCCTCTACTCATTCCCAGGTGGAGCAGAAGAGGATGCAGGGTCGGTGTTGTCGTTTGGCGGTGTAGAGGTGGTTGGTGCAGTGTCGATGCGCGCTGAAGTAGGAGGTGGTGATGTAGCATCATCCTGATAATCGATCACCCTGGCGTCAATTGTTGCAGCGGAGGAAGAGTACTCAGAGTCTTCAAGGGATGGAGTTCGACGCATAACAACAATCCTTGGAGGAGTGTTGTCAAACTTGAATCTCTCAGTGAAGCCATCGTCTTGAAGATCCGCTTCAGCACTCAGTAAAGTCAAACTCTTCCAAGACCGCCTGCATGTTTCATGAGCAACAAAAGCATTCTTGGTGGCAAGATTGCGAATGCGATTAACATCCACCAAGAGGCTCTGCATCTGACGCTTTAACCAGAGGTGATGCTTGTCTTGTTTCTGATGAAGAGCTACAAGAAGCTCTCGATTGTTCAGGACACGAGATTGCTTCTGAGGCCTTTGAGCAATGGTGCTATCAGTGGCTTCGGTTTCAGCGTGTCGAGGTAGACGAGTACGGCCAGCCAGAGGATAGACGCGTGAGACTGCTGGGACCCCTTCAATCTGCTGAGTGAAGCTTTGATGATCAGCGTTGTGAAGACTAACGGGCTCCTTAGCAGGCTCTTGGTAAATGGCTTCAGCTGACATATCAACCTCAGGTAAGAAAATCTGATGGTTGCGAGTAGAGGGTTGATAAGTGACAGCTGAGTGCAAATTGATGAGGCGCATTATCCAAGGGGCATAAAATTTCAGTCCAAATAGATCAGCTCCAGACGTGGCCATTTGCCTGATGAAGAAATCTTGAGCATTGAAGCTGATGCCATTGAAGATATAGAAGACCAAAGTCTTCATAGTGCCTTCAAGCTTGGCTGATGAAGAATGTCCTTTGATAGGCCATAGAGTACGCCTTATGATGTGATAGATGGTGCGCGGCAGGTACTCAAGGTCTTCAACAAAGAATTCCTTAGGATATTCAGCATCACTTGGCAGAGGCTTCATCATGCTGAGCATTTGGCTCATGTTGGGCTTACGCTTCTGAAAGATGCTCTCCAAGGCTTCATTGTGCAGTTCATAGCCAGGTTCATATAGATCTCCTGGAGTGGGCAGGCCAGTGAGCTCAATGAGATCAAAGGCTTTTGCTTCATGATGCACATTGCCTGTCATCCACTCAAGGACCCATGTCTTCAGATCCCCGCTGTAGCCTCGGATGTGAAGTGTCGCATAGAATTGCAGAAGCAGTTCTTCATTCCAATGCTCTTTATCCAGCACAAAATTGAGAAGGCCAGCATCACGGAAGCAGTCAAGGGCTTCCTCCAAGCAAGGCAGACCAGCAATAGCTTCAGTGTCAAGACGCATATGAGGGAAAATGCGGCCTTGATTATATAGTACCCTTGAGTAGTAGCTGCGCTGTTGATGGCTCCAGAACCTATCTGATGATATTCTTGGCTTGGAATATGGGTTCTTGGCGCTGTCAAAGAAGGTGTTGTGCGCAGTGAAGCTATTGGCATTGAATGACCCTGAAGATGTTGCAATACCTGGAAGCCTTGGCAGCCTTGGCTTAGGCTTTTGAACTTGGGGCCTGTGCGCAATGTGATGATCAAACTAAGGACCACTAGCACGTGGTTCAGTTGTAGGTGGTGGAATCAGAATTGGCCACCGGACAGTAACAAGTTGATCATCCTTGTTGTATGCTTGCTCAATTGTGTGAGGCCTTGGAGGCGGAACAGGAGCAGAGGCATTGTCTTCAAGCTGCAGATTGGCGTCAGGTGCAGCATTAGCTTCAGGCTTAGTACTAGCTTCAGGAGCAGTGACTTCAGGCGCAGGTTCTTCAGGCGCCACAGTATCTTCAGGTGCCACAAAAGCTTCAGCCATGACCACGTCATTGGCTTCAGCGTTGGTGGTGGCAGCCTCTGAATTTGTTACCTCCACTTCAGGAGCTGGAGGGTCGGACACGTTCTCCTCGAGAACAGGTGGTGCGGCAGTACTTTCTTCTTCTTGTTGGGGTGGTTCTTCTTCGGCTGATGCAGCCGGAATATCTTCAGCAACTTGGGGTTCTTCTTCTTCGGCTGATGCAGCCGGAATATCTTCAGCCACTTTGGCTTCAGATTCTGAGTGGCTTCCAGCAGGAGCAGCATTAGGTGCAGATGGTTGCTCTACTCCTTCTGGAGCACTTGAGGCAGTGACTTGAGGCCTTGGGTCCTTTGTGAAGCCTGCGAAAAGCTAGCGACGCCTGAGGAGATGGAGGTTATGGGGCCTCAAAGTCTTCGTCTTCAAGCACCATACTGGTGTCTTGAGTTTGCTGGGGAGTGTCTTGGGTTTCCTGTGGGTGATCAGCCCACGAGTCATCCTAAGCAATTAGCGTCAATGGACGACCAATGCTGTTGCGTTCGCTGTTCGTTAGAACAGGCGAAGAGTCAATGTTGTACTAGATATGAGGAAGGACGATATCATCTTCAACATTGTCTTGAGGACCAATGTCTTCAGCTGCGGTGGGGTCGACAGCTGGAATGTCTTCAGCCTCTGTGGGAGCAGGCTCATGAACAGTCAGTCTTCTTTCTCTCTGGGCAGATGCAAGGCGAGCAACTAAGATTGGCTCGACAAAGATAGGCTCTTTGGAAGCAGCCTTATCCTTCTTGGTCTTTCGCTTCTTGGTGGGTGGAGCTTTATTAGTAGATTGCTTGCGCTTGCGAGCATCAGCTTCAGCCACCTTAGTCTTCCTAAGCGTTGAAGCGGTTGGAGTTGCCTTAGGCTTCGTGCCAGTCATGCTAGCAGGGAAGACTATGCGAGGCATTTCCTGCCCAGATGCTTCAGCTTTGGGCACATACTGCTTCTTCATCTTCTTGGCAGCCATTCTTGGATCAATACCAGGACGCCCAAGTGCCTTGCGCTTCTCAGCTTCATTGAATGCTTGAACGCATTTTGCAGCCAAGTCCTTGATGCACTGACGTGAACCTTTAGCTTCTTCACGCCGCTGGCGAAAGGCTTCCTTGAGCTCTTGCATCATAATCTTGAAGTTTTGAACTTCTTGCACGCTGAGCTTGTTCATATGCTTCTTGAACTGAGCTTTTTCATAGTCTATCTTTTGCTTCAGCTCAACAATTCTTTCAGCCAGAGCCAGCTCAGAAGCAATGGCGCCATGGAATGAGACGCTGAGGCCAACTAGAAGTTGAAGATCATCGAAGCTCAGGTTGGGAGTGTCAAACCATTCATCAATGAAGTTATTGAGCACTTCAACATCAAAGAGCGGCAAATCATTGAATCCTGCTTGCTCTTGATCAACAGCTCCAAAGCATCATCTCCAAGATCTTCATCACTTGAAAGATCAAGGGCATCATTGGCAGTCTTCAGTACTGCATCTGGAGTGAGAGCTGGACTGGGGTTGCGTGTTGGCTTCCTCTTCAGCTGTTTGCTCTTGGAGATTCTAGAGTGTTCCTCAGATTGGACACTTGGTGCAGGTGGTGCAGTGGCCAAAGGCTTCACTCTTGAAGCTCTTGGTGGAGTAGCCTTTGAAGCCTTTGATTTCTTCTTCTGAGGCTTCGACATTGCAGGTGCTTCTTCAGAGTCATCATCAGCTTCAGGCTGATCGACATCTGGCCCTTGAACCCGTATGTGACTGATGAGGCCCTCTATGTTGTAGAAGGGCCCAACCAGATTCGGTTCAGCTTCGCGCGAGCCATCAGCGCGGGGTGCAGAGGGGCCAGGATTGAAGTCTAATCCCCACAGCTTCTTGTTTTCCTTGGCCGAGTTCTTGGCGAATTGAAGATTTCGCTTGAACAGATTGTCATCGCGACACCAGAGCAAAGCACTTGGATCAGCATCAGCAGGCTGTGGCCCTCTAACCATGCAAGGATAGAAGCCTTGAGCAATGGCTTCAGCACGAGTCTTGGGTGGAAGATTCTTATAAGTGATATCTCCCCATGGATGCTTGATGGCGTTTTTCTCAGCATACTCTGGGGTTACGAACCTATATTTGAACCATTGTTCAGCCCAATATCTTTGAATCCATTGGATTCGGGTCTTCCTCTGATTGTAGTCCTCCTCTGGATCAGTCTTGTATATTTCACTGAGATCAGGAGGCAAATCACGAGAGGTGTTGCCACGGCGCTGTCTGCCACCCTTTTTGACTGACTTGTCAGTTGTCATTGGCTTCAACCTGAATGGCTTCAATTTGAATGGCTTTAAAACAGGCAAATGCTTCGGTTTGCTGGTCAGACATGAACTAGCTTCAGGAGAATGAATATGACGCTGCAAAAACTCTTCAAATGAATGCATACTATGGGAACCAAGGGATTCTCCCACGGACATGTATCTGTGACAGCATTAGAGATGGGAGGGAAGGGGAAGAGGTCATATGCATTCTCAGAAGTTTTGAAGATTAAAACAGTTTTGAAGACTTTGACCTCATAGTGCGAAGACATTCACTCATGGGAGTTGGTTCCAGATTTGTACGAATCCACGAATAAGTACAAGTGAGGAATCTAACCATAGTTGAAGCATATGTGAATGTACTAGGTAAGATATGAGATGCAGACAGGATAGATCTGTATATCTAAGTAGGCAGAAACCTCTTGTGGTAAAGTAGATGAATCTTTATGGATCTAGAGGATGGTAAAAAGCAAGTTTATTTACCACACGATGAACTGCTTAGACGGGGTAGGAGTTGGATGCCCAGCAGTTTGGTCGTCCGTTCCCTAACTTGGCGACGGAGGACAGCTACGGCGACGGCGGAGAGGAAGATGTCCGCGGCCGGCGTGAGGACAGTGTCGACAAAGTTGCGGCAGCGAAGTGCTTCGTCGCCGGCGTCGTCGAAAGCTAGCGGAGGCGCTAGGGTTGTTCGAGGTGGAGAGGTGGTGGAAGAAACTTTTGACCGTTATGGGACGCGCATTTATAGGCATGGGAGATGATACGGCATAATTACTCAGGTGCCCCTGACGGTTCACGTACGAGTGACACGTGGCGGTCATGTAATGCCTTGGGAGTTGTCCCACGATCCCACGTACACCACGACTGTCGGAGTAGTCGTTTCGGCTTCTCCGGGTTTCAGGCATAACGGATGGAGCATTAAAATCAGATTTAAAGTTTGTCTCTGTATCTTCTGCCGACAAGGATGCAGAGAAGATATTCGACTGTTTCAACAGAATGCATATGATTTGGACAGACAGAATATGAGATGAGAAAGCATAGAGAGGTTAGGGTCCGATCACATTCACTTAGTCCAAAGGATTCAAATAAGAAGACATAGCTATAAGTGAATGCTGTTGAGGACAAAACACAACTCTATATATATGTCCTATATGAAGACAAACCAAGTGCGAAGACTTTGCAAATGTAACGCCACAAGAAATGCTTCAAACAAGAATTTGGTGGTGGCGTTACCCACCGTATAGGAAGTATTAGACCCAGACACGGCGCACAATTATTGTGGCGCTCCGAAGTCAAATTCCATGTTAATGTATTCACACTTAGAATGTAAGTCTTCACTGATTGAAGATATACTCTACTTCGTGTGTTGCACATCTAAGTCATCAATATGCATAAGTGTTAGGATGTGTGCCTGATTACATGACATTTGAGGATTCTAAGATATTTAGCTCACACCGCAACTTGCAAAACCTTTTCTCATCCAAGGGCTTTGTGAAGATATCTGCCAGTTGTTCTTCAGTGTTGACGTGTATGATATCAATATCTTCCTTCATAACATGATCTCTGAGAAAGTGATGACGAATTTCAATGTGCTTTGTCTTCGAGTGCTGAACTGGGTTGTTGGCAATCTTGATGGCGCTTTCATTATCACAGTAGAGTGGCACATGCTTCAGATGGACTCCATAGTCCTTGAGTGTTTGCTTCATCCATAGAAGCTGAGCGCAGCAAGATCCAGCAGCAATGTATTCAGATTCAGCAGTGGAGAGTGATACATAGTTCTGCTTCTTTGAAGACCAACATACAAGTGATCGTCCTAGAAAGTGACATGTGCCAGATGTTGACTTGCGCTCAACTTTGTCACCAGCATAATCAGCATCTGAAAATCCTACTAGATCAAACTCTGAGCCCTTTGGATACCATAATCCTAGTGTTGGGGTGTAAGCCAAATATCGAAGTATTCGCTTCACAGCTAAGTGATGCGACTCCTTTGGTGCCGCTTGATATCGAGCACACATGCAAACACTAAGCATAATATCTGGCCTAGATGCACATAAATAAAGTAAAGAACCAATCATGGAGCGGTATACCTGTTGGTCAAACTCTTTACCATTGGCGTCGGGACCCAGATGATGTTTAGCAGGCATTGGCGTCGAGTACCCTTTGCAGTCTTGCATTCCAAAGTTCTTCAGGCAGTCTTTAAGATATTTCTCTTGAGATATGAAGATGCCGTTGCTTTGCTGACGAATTTGAAGACCAAGGAAGAACTTCAGCTCACCCATCATAGACATTTGATATTGTTCTTGCATCATGTGAACAAACTCATCACTGTATTTCTTGTCCGTGCAGCCGAAGATAATGTCATCCACATAGATTTGGCAGACAAATAACTCATCATCATATGTCTTCGTGAAGAGTGCGGGATGTAGGGATCTAGGTTTGAAGCCTTTGCTCTTCAGGAAGTCTTTGAGGGTGTCATACCAAGCACGAGGCGCTTGTTTGAGGCCATACAGTGCCTTGTTGAGCTTGTATACCATATCAGGACGTTTTGGGTCTTCAAAGCCAGGTGGTTGTGCAACATACACTTCTTCTTCAATTCTTCCATTGAGAAAGGCACTCTTTACATCCATTTGATATAGAAGTATGTTATGATGATTTGCATAGGCTAGAAGTATGCGAATAGCTTCAAGTCTAGCCATAGGAGCAAATGTTTCATCGAAGTCAATCCCTTCAACTTGAGTGTATCCTTGAGCAACAATACGAGCTTTGTTTCTGACCACTTGACCATGCTCATCTTGCTTGTTGCGATAGATCCATTTTGTGCCTACTATGTTGTGCTTTCGAGGATCAGGACGCTTTATAAGTTCCCACACATTGTTCAGCTCAAACTGTTGAAGTTCTTCTTGCATTGCTTGAATCCATTCAGGTTCCATAAAAGCTTCAGCAACTTTCTTGGGTTCAGATATTGAGACGAAAGCAAAGTGCCCACAGAAATTGGAAAGCTGTGTTGCTCTTGAACGAGTGAGTGGACCAGGAGCATTTATGCTATCAATTATCTTCTCAAGTTGCACTTCATTTGCAACACGAGGATGAGCTGGACGAAGATTTTGCTCTTGTTGTGCATTGTCTTCATCAGGAGGATTGTCTTCGGGCTGAGCATTATCATCAGGTTGATTTGGAGCAGAGATGATGAGTTCCTCGTAAGGTTGTGCTTCAGAAGGCATGATCTCACCAGTTCCCATAAGCTTGATAGATTCATTTGGCGAAGCTTCATCTAGCACATTTGGTAGGGATTCTCTTTGTGATCCATTTGTCTCATCAAACCTTACATCCACAGTCTCAACAGTTTTATAGAGAAAAATGTTGAAGACTCTGTAGGAGTGTGAGTCCTTTCCATATCCGAGCATGAAGCCTTCATGGGCTTTGGGTGCAAATTTTGACTTACGATGAGGATCCTTGATCCAGCACTTAGCTCCAAATACTCTGAAATAGCTTACATTTGGCTTCTTTCCAGTGAGGAGTTCATAGGATGTTTTCTTCAGAAGCTTGTGAAGGTAAACACGGTTGATGGTATGGCATGCAGTGTTAATAGCTTCGAGCCAGAATCTTCTCGGTGTTTTGTATTCATCGAGCATCGTTCGAGCCATCTCAATTAGAGTTCTGTTCTTGCGCTCAACGATCCCATTTTGCTGAGGTGTATATGGGGCTGAAAATTCATGAGTGATTCCCATCTCATCCAGATAAAGATCGAGCCCAGTGTTCTTGAATTCAGTGCCATTGTCACTTCTGATATGTTTGATCTTGATGCCATAATTGTTCATGGCACGGTTGGCGAAGCGTCTGAAGACATCCTGCACTTCAGCCTTGTAGAGTATTATGTGTACCCATGTGTATCTTGAGTAATCATCAACAATGACGAAGCCATAGAGACAGGCCGTGGTAGAGAATGTGGAGTAGTGAGTAGGGCCAAATAAGTCCATGTGAAGCAGCTCGAAGGGTTTGGATGTCGTCATGATTGTCTTCGAGGGGTGCTTGGCTCTAGTCATCTTCCGAGCTTCACAGGCACCACATAGATGATCTTTCTTGAACTTGACTTCCTCGATGCCTATGCCATGCTTCTTCTTTGCGAGTGTATGCAAGCTCCTCATGCCAGCATGTCCTAGCCTTCGATGCCAGAGCCAGCACTCTGAAGCTTTTGCTAGAAGACATACTGCCATCTGTGGTCCAGCTGAGAAATCTACCATATACAGATCACCTTTTATGTATCCTTCAAATACTAAAGATTTGTCAGATTCGATTAGTACAATGCAACGGAATTTACCAAAGATCACAATAATGTTTAAGTCACAAAGCATTGAGACAGACATTAAGTTGAAGCCAAGAGATTCAACAAGCATGACTTTGTCCATGTGCTGATCTCTTGAGATTGCAACTCTACCTAGACCCAACACTTTGCTTTTACCAGTATCAGCAAATGTGATGTGACTCTTGTTGGATGGACGTAAAGTTGAGTCTATGAGAATATTTCGATCACCAGTCATATGATTTGTGCATCCGCTATCCATAATCCATTCTGAAGACTTTGGTGTCACTCCCTACAATGCAGTTAGGAGGATAGGCTTCACCAAAAGCCATTATGAAGCATAAACAATTGATGCATAAGTGGATTATGAAAGCTTTATATGTTAGTTAGGATTGATAAGATCTTCAGCAAGTGATTTATGGATAGTATGAGCAGTAAGTCATTTTGGGCATTTGATCTTGTGCCCTACAAGTGTTTTAGGTCCCCAGCAATAGCATCAGAAGCCTTTGATTACGGGCTGGAGACCTTTCCCTGCAAGAGAAAGTTAGTTCTTCTTAACCACCCACATCTTCAGGGGTGGCTTAGAAGCAATGAGTCTAAGAGCAGCATCTGAGAATTTTGGCTTTGGGGCCCTAGCAAATAGTCTTGCAGGAGGAGAATAATACTCATAAGAATAGGCAGAAAAGTTCTTTGATTTATGAACATAGCGGTTTGAAGAAACACGCTCATATTCATGAGTCTGAGTATGATTTCCCTGCAAAACATCTGTGTTAGGGTGACTCAGATGAGTCCTTTGTCTGTATGAAGCCTTAGGACCATATGAAGCCTTTGATCTGGGGTTTGTCTTCATCCCAGGAGGTGTCATGATAGAATTTGCTGGAAGCTTCTCAAGACAACCTTTGGGTACCCAGATCTTCTTCATATGTGGTCCATTCCTACAGTTAGTACCAATATACGTGGCAAACACTTCACCATTTTGATTCTTAAACAGTTTATAGTTTGCATCAAAGGAATCATCAATGATAACAGGATTAGCACAAGTGAAGCCAGATAAGGTAGATGGATCCACTGAAGGTCCCTTTGCAGCAACCCATGTGGTTTTGGGATACTGCTCAGGCTTCCAGTATGAACCATCGACATTCATTTTCCTGTCGAACCCAACACCCTCTTTCCTAGGGTTTCGGTTCAGTATCTGCTTTTTGAGGACATCACATAGAGTCTGATGCCCTTTGAGGCTTTTGTACATCCCTGTTTCAAGCAAAGTCTTCAACCTAGCATTTTCATCAGCAATAGTAGTGGTTTCCTCAGCCGAGGGGTTAGTTACCACATCAATAGTTGAAGATATTGCAACAGTGGCAGCAGTAGAGCATTCAACAACAGATGTAGCATTATCACGTTCAATGCATTTTAGACATGGTGGTTCAAACTCTTCGTGAGCGGAGCTGATCAGTTGTGCGTGGAGTGACTCATTCTCCTTTTGTATATCTTCATGAGCCGCTTTCACTTTCTCAAGTTCTCGCTTCCTTTGAATGTAATCGTGGGAAAGCTTTTCATGAGTTTTTGAAAGCGATTCATAAAGCTCTTCAAGTTCTTTGTACTTAACATGAAGATTTTTTATGTCTTCAATTAAGGACTGAGAACGGGTCATTTCCGCGTCCAACAGGTCATCGCTTTTGTCTAACAGTTTTTGAATATGTTCCATGGCTTTCTGCTGTTCGGTGGCAATTTTAGCAAGTGTTTTGTAGCTAGGTTTTGATTCACAATGAGAGTCATCTTCACTAGATGTTTGAAAGTAAGCATCGCGTGATTTTACCTTGGCACCGCGTGCCATGAAGCAGAAGGTGGGTGCAGAGTTGTCGTCTTCATCATTATTGTTGTTGACGGGGCCATTGTCTTCAGTGTTGAAGATAGACTTGCCCATGTAGGCAGTGGCTAAAGCCAGACTTGCAGCACCAGAATCAGACTCCTCCTCCGACTCCACCTCCACCTCTTCAGAACCAAACTCTTCCTCAGAATCCATCTCCTTGCCAACAAAAGCACGAGCCTTGCCAGATGAATTCTTCTTGTGTGATGAATACTTTGAAGAAGACTTTGAGTATTTCTTCTTTTTCTTGTCATCAGAATCATATTCCTTGCTCTTCTTCTTCTTCTTCTCGTTGTCCCACTGAGGACACTCAGAGATGTAGTGACCAGGTTTCTTGCACTTATGACATGTTCTTTTCTTGTAGTCATGAGCAGATGCTTCATCATTTCTTGAGCTGGATCTTGAAGACTTTCTGAAGCCTTTCTTCCTAGTGAATTTCTGGAACTTCTTCACAAGCATGGCAAGCTCCTTTTCAATGTCTTCAGATCATCAGAACTGCAGTCAGATTCTTCTTCAGATGAGGAAACAGCTTTTGCCTTCAATGCGCGAGATCGGCCATAGTTGGGACCATAGATGTCACGCTTCTCAGACAGCTGAAACTCATGTGTGTTGAGCCTCTCAAGTATATCAGATGGATCGAGAGTCTTGAAGTCAGGGCGTTCTTGAATCATCAATGCAAGTATATCAAATGAGCTATCGAGTGATCTCAGAAGAGTCTTGACGATTTCATGCTTGGTGATCTCAGTGGCGCCAAGTGCTTGAAGCTCATTTGTGATGTCAGTGAGACGATCAAAAGTGTGCTGGACATTCTCATTGTCATGTATCTTGAAGCGATTGAAGAGATTGCGAAGGACGCTGATACTTTGATCTCTCTGGGTAGAGACTCCTTCATTGACCTTTGAGAGCCAGTCCCAAACTTGCTTTGACGTGTCCAAAGCACTCACACGACCGTACTGTCCTTTGGTCAGATGACCACAGATGATGTTCTTGGCCGTTGATTCCAATTGGACGAGCCTCTTGACATCAGCAGCGGTGACGCCTTCACCAGTCTTGGGAACGCCGTGCTTGACGACAAACCAGAGGTCAACGCCAATGGCTTCAAGATGCATGCGCATCTTGTTCTTCCAGTAGGGATATTCGGTGCCATCGAAGACAGGGCACGCAGCGGAGACTTTGATTATCCCTGCAGTCGACATAGCTAAAACTCCAGGTGGTTAAACCGAATCACACAGAACAAGGGAGTACCTTGCTCTGATATCAATTGAAAGTGCAGTATATCGACTAGAGGGGGGGGGGGTGAATAGGCGATTTTTATGAAATGCTTCAAAACATGGTAGTTTCGAAGACAAACGATAAGCTCAAGCGTATTAATATGCAGCGGAAAATGGACTACACTAGATAAGCCACAGTCAAGTATTCAATGAAGTGAAAGCATGAAGACTAATAGCAACTAGGCAGTAGTGATCACAAAGGAAGAAGGAATGAAACCGATCACAACTAGTAGATACTCAGCGAAGACAATCAGATAAAGCAAACATGCAATGTCTTCACAGCATAGAGCAGTAAGTAAAGGGAAGGAAAGGATAGAACCAGTAGCTCGGGGAAGACAGTGATTTGTTAGACCAGTTCCAGTTGCTGTGACAACTGTACGTCTGGTTAGGGAGGCTGAGATTTAACTCAGAAGACCGCGTCTTCACCTTGTTCCCCTTGAGCTAAGAACATCTAGTCCTCGCCCAATCACTCTGGTAAGTCTTCAAGGTAGACTTCCAAACCTTCACAGACTTCGTTCACCGGCAATCCACAATTACTCTTGGATGGTCAGAACGCGACGCCTAACCAGCTGGAGGAAACACAGTCCTCAAGTGTAATAAGTCTTCAGGTCACACAGACAGAAAGACTTCAGTGATGCCTAACACTCTTTGTCTCTGGGTGTTTGGGCTTTGTCCTCGCAAGGATTTCTCTCTCAAATGCTTCGGAGGTGGGTTGCTCTCAAACGACAAAAGCCGTGTAATAACTTTGAGCAACCACCAATTTATGGTGTAGGGGGTGGGCTATTTATAGCCACTAGGCAACCCAACCTGATTTGTCCGAAGTGACCCTGGGTCACTAAGGAACTGACACGTGTTCCAACGGTCAGATTTCAAACACACACGACAACTTTACTTGAGCTCCAAGTAAAGCTGACTCATCCGCCTCTGGATGAGATTTGCTCTCATAGTCTTCGCTCGAAGACATAGGATTTGGTTGAGCATCACACCAGTCACTCTGACTTAGTTCACTTGGACCCCACTTAACAGTGCGGTGGTTCCTATGACTCAATAAAGAAGAAAAGGAAACATCGACAACTCTACATCTTCGCTTTCCATAGTCTTCACATAATGTCTTCTCATGTCATAGTCTTCACTATGATTATCTTCATATACCACCACTTATATCAATGTCTTCATACATTTGTAGGGGTCATCTCCGGTAGGTTAACCGAATCAATGAGGGACTACTACCTGTGTTATCCTACAATTCTCACAAACACATTAGTCCCTCAAGCAGGTTTGTCGTCAATACTCCAAAACCAACTAGGGGTGGCACTAGATGCACTTAGAGCTATGTGACAAAGTTTTTACTAATTAAATATGGAATATAAATAAATTCAGAAATTCTTTTAAAAACTTTAAAAATTCATTTAAAATAATCCGTAACTTGGATGAAAATACTTTATACATGAAAGTTGATCAGAATTTGGAGACGAACCCGGATATGTAGTATGTTCGTCCGCCACACATCCCTAGCATACTAAACATGCAACAATCCCCCTCCGGTTCGCTTGTTCGAAAATGCCTAACACCGGGAATGCTTTCCCGGGTGTTTCCCCCCTTCCCCGGTATCGTGTAGTACTGCGTTAGAACACCCCTAGCACCGCTTATTACCATGTCGTGCATCTGTATTGCATCTGTGTGCTCTGTATTTATTGTTTCTTCCCCCCTCTTCTCCCCGGTAGACCCCGAGACTCTTGTTGATGCCCTGGTGATCGACTACGTCGACGACGACCCTACTTCCGTTTCAACAGAGCTTCCAGGCAAGCCCCCCCTTTGATCATCCCGATACCACCCATTCCATTCTTCTTTATGCTTGCATTAGATTTTGCTGTTGTTATTGTTTGATCCTATTCTGATGCATAGCCTGCTTTTGTACCTGCTATTGTTACCTACCTGCTTATGCTAAACTGCTTAGTATAGGTTGGATAGTGATCCAACAGTGACCCCCACCTTGTCCTTGTTGCCCCTGCTTCATCATCGATGACTCGAGCAACGTGATCGAAGACCGGAGCCCGACTGTCCTTGTTGCCCCTGCTTCATCATCGATGATTCGAGCAACATGATCAAAGACCGGAGCCTGACACTTCACATCACATCACACCCCCTTTGTTGCTCGACTCTGCAGAGGTACTATCGGGTGCCGAGGGTGAAACCTCGTAACACACTCATGATGATAACTCCGTTGTGTAGCTATTCGGTCGTGGTCATCAAGGGTGATTCCTCTTTCTCCATTCCCGATACAACTCTGTCGTGCAACCCCTCAAGTGTGAACCTCGGGGGTGATTCCTCATAGTTCGCCTTGACGGACACATCGAGTGGAATTCGCCAGGGGTGATTCCTCGGGTTTTCCACCTTGATGTTTTGGACACACAGTTACATGGACTTTACTTGAGACCTTTGTGACAGGCGGGCGGGCCCGGAGAGCACCCGCGGAAGTTCTTACGGTGGCGGTTGGCTGTTTAGCGGTATCACCCAGGAGGGGTGATAGCTCCGGACTTGTCTCGACAGCCGTCACTTGTGTCAATAATGCACTAAGAAATTCGGGTATTTGTTCTGAATCGGCCTCTAGCCTTTACGCACTAACCGCCACACGAGAATAGTTATGGGCCTCGGCGTCGTGGTATCAGCCGAAGCTTTGTCAGACGTCCAGTTCAGCATTGCGGCACGGCTGGGCCGGCGCCATCCAGTATAGAGGTGGTGCCTGGTCCGCCCTGCTCGCAACGACCCGGAGTGCAATGGGCGATGGCCCATGACCCCGGAGTGCTTAGGATGTAGACCGGCGGGGACCTCTCTGCTGAGCCTAGGTAGGGCTGCGACGTGTTGATCTTTCGAGGCCGGGCATTGACCCAGAAAGGTGTGTCCGGCCAGAGATGATCGAGCGTGAGGGTAACGTGGTGCACCCCTGCAGGGAAGTTATCTATTCGAATAGCCGTGTCCACGGTAACAGACGTTCAGTCTTATATCCTGATCTATTATAACTAGAAATGGATACTTGAGATATGTGTTGGATTTGTGGCTGCGAGATTACTTTCTCGCAGGGAGTCGAGGAAGGATCTCTAGGTCGTTAATACTACAACATGTTTGTTAATTATAAACTGCTATTCTGTATTCCCTTCTACTGCTGCATGATGGTGTTACCAAAAGATGCTAGTCTTCGTTAGGCTAGGCATTTCCTTCTATTCTGGCATTCTGTAGTTCAATCCACATATACAGCTTATTCCTTTGATACTGATGCATACTTAGTATAGATCTGATGCTTGTGAGTACTTTGGATGAGTACTCACGGTTGCTTTGCTCCCCCCTTTCCCCCTTCCTTTTTCTTTCTGGTTGTTGCAACCAGATGGCGGATTCCAGGAGCCAGATGCCACCCCAGTCGACTACTACTACTACCCCGACGGAGTCTACTACTACGTGGAGACAACTGAGGACCAGGAGTAGTTAGGAGGTCCCAGGCAGGAGGCCTTGACTCTTCGATCGTTGATGTTTGTGCTAGCCTTCTTAAGGCAAAACTTGTTTAACTTATGTCTGTACTCAGATATTGATGCTTCTGCTAACTCTGTTGCTTTCGAGCTTCTGTATTCGAGCCCTCGAGGCCCCTGGATTGTAATATGAAGCTTGTATTATTTTAATTTGTGTCTTGAGTTGTGTTGTGATATCTTCCCGTGAGTCCCTGATCTTGGTCGTACACATTTGCGTGCATGATTAGTGTACGGACAAATCGGGGGCGTCACAAGTTGGTATCAGAGCCGACTGCCTGTAGGATCCCCCTTTCCAACTCCTTGGCCGAAGTTGAGTCTAGTCTTTGAAAAACTGTTTTACTAACATGGCTGTGTGGCTTATGGGCCCACGTCGCCAATTGGGTGGTATTAGGATCTTTTACTCCTCGATCTTTACTCCGGGGCTCTGAACTCTCTTCTATTCGGGTTAAACGAATTTACTAACTCAAACATTAGGATCCCATGACCACATTCACCCCAAAGATGGATATAACCATAGTTTTCCTTAGTATAGTAATTTTGAATAGTGCATAGTATGTCCTGTTGACTACAACGATGCATTCATAGTGTTTCCTTCACTATGCAAGTTTCATCATGAACGGTCACTAGTCTTAACAAATGCTCAATGCTAAACTACTCCCTGTTACATTTTAGTAGGATGGCTGACGATCCACCACCTCCACCCTATATTGCCGCAATGATGCAACAGTTTGAACTGAATCGTCAATTTATGACTGGAGTAATGGCTCGACTTCCAAACCAGAATGCTCATCAACAGCTTGCCCCAATAACACTGCCAGAATTTGTGCGCCTCAACCCGTCCATTTTCCGCAACTCCACCAATCCCATGGATGCCAATGATTGGCTTCGTGACATCCAATTTGAGATGAAGTCAACTAATGTTGCCCCTGCCAGTTACGTCACCTTTGCGACATTTCACTTGAAGGGTCCAGCTGCTCAATGGTGGGAAGCCACATGGGTATGTTGCCTCCAGAAACGGTAACCACTTGGCAGGAATTTCAGTTAGCCTTCCGTGCATGACCCATTCCCCAAGGTCTGATGAACCAGAAGAAGAAGGAGTTTCGCAAACTCTCACAGGGCACAATGACTATGGACGAATATCAAAGGAAATTCCTTGAATTATCCCGCTATGCTGAGGATGACGTCGACACTGACGCTCGTAAGCAGGAGAAATTCTGTGAAGGATTGCGTCCCGATATAAAGCTTGCACTTGTTGCTCATGATTGCGTAGACTTTGCGATGCTTATCAGCCAAGCTTTTCGAACTGAAACTGGTCTGACCGAGTATCAGGAGTCGCTCAAGCGTACTTGAGATGCCGGCCCATCCTCGGGCCAGCCTTCTCAGAAACGTCGAGTCTGGATCCCACACAATGTTCATCACCGACCTACTCTGACACCAAGGCCTTCTTATGTTGCACCTCGTCTGCCTCCGCCGCCGAGACAACTAGCTATTCAGGGTGGACAGTCCAATACTGTGGCTCCTCCCCACAATGATCGTTTATGCCGCAAGTGTGGACAACTAGGGCACCATACTCTGAACTGTCGCCTGAGTCAGCCGCAAAGTACTTCACATCCTCCTGCTGGTCGTCGGAAGGGCCGTCGCAACCATCCTAGCAGAAATCGTAGTGCCAGGCCACCTGCTATGAGTGCTGGTCAGGTCACCCATGTCAAGATCGAAGAAGTTCGTGACTGCCCAAAAATCGTGACGGGTACTGTCAGGGATATTACTAGCAGGTATGAACCGGCTAGTATAAACCGGATTATAGTAAATATGTGTGATTGTAATATTTAGTAGAGGCTACGGCCCATGAGATCTTATGCCCGTGTATAGAGTTATGGTTTGTAAACCGCCTGATGATGTAACTTGAGAGATAAGGAAGAAAGGAGCAGAGACCGAGGCGGACACGAGTATGAGCCGGCCTCGGGACTCTGTAAACCGGACCGGGCGTCGCCTCTATATAAAGGGACGACCCGGCGACGGTTCAGGGGGAAGCAAGAAACAACCCGTCGAGACAGGCAAGCAAACTGCTCCCTGTTCATCGACGCCCAAGCAATACCAAATCCAACTAGACGTAGGCTTTTACCTTCATCGAAGGGGCCGAACTAGTATAAACCCTCTGTATCCTTTGTGTGCTTTTAACCCCTTCAAGCTAACCTGTGCGATGGTTCCATCATCAAGTCCGTTAAACCGGACATCTGCCATGTTATTTCCACGACAGTTGGCGCCCACCGTGGGGCCTCCGCACGATGGTTTTGAGTTCTTGAAGGGCAGCTTTGAAGGGCTCAAGGGCTACGTTGTCGGCCAGATGACCAAGAGTCGCCGCAGCCGGATCTACATCGACGATGCGGGTTGGGGACCGGAGGCCGATTCAATCGAATACGGGTACCGGGTTCCCTTCGATGGCATCCATGTCTTCACCGGCAAGATCGACGAACCGGGACCTGAGCCGGACATCTTCTCCAACATCATCGAGCCGGCTCAGCGTGCGAGATCGGCCCGGATTCAGCCCGCCATGAAGCACGTTTTCGTTGGAGCAGTTCACGGGGTCCAAACCGAGGACGGATCGGAATCCGGCGGTGAAACAGTTGTCTACTCTGATGATGGATCCTCATCCGGAGAGACTGAATCTTTGTATCAGTTGCGGGACGGCCGGTCTGAGGGTGAGTCCGACGGAGACAGTATTCCGGACCACTTTGACCCGCCAAACCGGGTGGCTGTCTTTATGGCCGGTTCACAATTTACGCCGCAGCCCACGGTGAACGGGGCGACAGCAGAAGCTATTGTAGGGGGGAGTGGCCCGGCCCTCTCACCTACTGACGTTCTATCCACCTTAGTCGAGGAGTTCACGGCCAAAGCTGTGGCAGAGGTAGCTCCAGCAGACAAGGCGCAACATGATGCAGAGCTCCTTCAGCTAAAGGGCCGGATTGATCAAGCAAGGGATGATCTGAAAATAGAGAAGGCCATGATAGCAATGAGGCAGGCGGAATTGAATGATCAGGCTTTTCATCTAAGGATGGAGCAGGCCTCTGTACAGGGAGTAAGGGGTCAGAAATATCAATCTCGTCTACCATCGGTTTACGAAGCAACGGATCTGTTTCGGACACCTGGGGCTGGGACCAGTAATGATCCGGCGTTAAACCGGAGGGCGCCCCCAAGGGATGAGCCGGTTCAACAACCTCCCACGGAACAAGATCGACGGATTACATCTGCGCCTCACATTCCCACCCCTCCGGGTCACTATTCAAATCATTTGGACAACATCGTTGCGGCCGCTTCACGCTTAGCCGCTTTACCCGTTGAGGGGACATCACCAGTAGCGTTGGAGGCACGCAGGGTCAAGGATCCGCTTAATACGACGTTAATACAACAGCAAGCATATTCTCACAGCAGGGAGAGGCTGCATTCAACACCACGTCCCAGCCGGAGTTACACTAGGCATTGGGAGGAACCAGAAGTGTCTAGTAGTGAACGCAGGCGGCATCGGCACAAACAGGATAATCCGGCAGGTGCGGTTGCACAAGCTCAGGATGTAAACCGGGTTAGGTCGGTAGCCCGGGAGGAAATCCGTCAGACGACGCCGGTTCACACGACCACGGCGGAGACAGGAGTTACAACAAGTTCCTTTGGTGTGCAGTGTCTTATCTCCGCTTTACGGAGCGTGAAGCTGCCCAAGGATTTCAAAGGTCCACGTAAGGTGCCTAATTACACAGCAGATCTGGCTCCTGAAGCTTGGGTTGAGAGTTACGAGATGGCCATGGAGATGCTGGATGTAGATGAAGCGGCTTGTGCAAAGTACTTTACTATGATGCTTGAAGGTACAGCCCGGACCTGGCTAAAGGGTTTACCCCCAAATTCCATCGGGTCATGGGGAGAGCTACGTCGCCAGTTTATCAAAAATTTCAAGGATACATGCAAGCAGCCGATGTCAATAGTGGATCTACCAGCATGTGTGCAAGGAGAGCAGGAATCTACAAGTGCATGGGTGCGACGAGTATCAGAGATCTTGCATTCTTCAAATAGTATCAATCCCAGTACGACAATAGTGACTTTAGAAAACAATTGCCGGTTTGAGTCTCTAAAGCTAAAACTGGGACGGCTTAAACGAGATTGTAACGATATGGGAACTCTCATGAGTGCTCTGGTGAAGTATGGGGACTCAGACAACACTAAGTACCCAGAAGCGGAGGGAGATAAATCAGGGAAAGTTAACAAACCCAGTAAACCGGCGCAGGGTAATCCGGCTACAACAAGCTTCTTGGGCAAGCGAAAGGCGGAGGGTGGCTCTGATTTCGTGGCCAATACCCAAGTTCAAGAGGGTTTCCAGCGCAATAGGGGCAAACCACCCCCACAAACCGGCGGAGGAAATGTTAGTTGGGACCAGGAGTTAAGTCAGCCTTGTCCGAAACATAGCACAAGGGGACGACCAGCGAAACACACTATATGAGAATGCAGGCCCTTGATGGAAGCCATAGTGGGCCGCTTCAATTCTAATGACAGGCCTCCGAATGGTGGTTCAGGCTCGGGGTTCTATGGTCCGGGTCATCCGGGGAACAGCTCCGGGTCAGGATACCGGGGCAATAACAATGGTTATCATGTCCGGGCTAATAATCAATATGGCCAAGGTGGTTATAATAGCCAGGGTAATCAGCCACATGGCTAGGGCGGTTACAATAACCAAGGCAGCCAATAGCAGGGCCAAGGTAATCACAATAACCAGGGTAACCAGCCGCGTCAGCAACAACAACCGCAATCCGGGTATCAGAGTAATCCGAAGGAGTTAAGTAGCGGGCAATATCATGTGTTCACCACGAGTCTGTGTAAACGAGATCAGAAGGTTTTAAAGCGGGCAGTCCACGCGGTTGAACCAACGATGCCGCAATTCCTGCGCTGGTCAGAGCAACCCATTGTATGGAGCAGGGAGGATCACCCGATGCGGGTGGATAATCCGGGCCACTTGGCCTTGGTAGTAGCACCACAGGTGGGAGGTTATAAGTTCACTAAAGTTCTTATGGGCGGCGGCAGTAGTATCAATATCTTGTACTATGAGACTTTCCGTCGTATGGGCTTGACGGATAAGAAGCTAAGGCAGTCAAACATGGTATTCCATGGGGTGGTCCCAAGTAAGTCAGCTTATCCAGTTGGGCAAATTGACTTAGAAGTTACCTTTGGAGATGAGAATGATTCCAGGTCAGAGATGATAACCTTTGAAGTCGTCAAGATCCGGAGCCCTTATCATGCTCTATTCGGGAGGACGGTTTATGCCAAGTTTATGGCTAGGCCATGTTATGTTTATCTGCAGCTCAAGATGTCGGGTCACAAAGGCACGATCACGGTTCACGGAAGTCGCAAGATAGCAGTAGAATGTGAAGAGGGAGATGCTGCTTACGCGGAAGCAGTATGTGCCACTAAAGAGTTGAAGTTTTATAAAGATAATGTTGATCCGGTAGATATGACCCCGTTGAACAAGCCAACTACAGAGCATGATCCGGCATTGAAATTTAAATCGGCAGAGGAGACCAAGCAAGTTGATTTTGTGCCGGGCGATTCATCCAAGCAGTTCACGATCAGCGCTAACCTTGATCCCAAATAGGAAAGCGCGCTCATCGAGTTCATCCGTGAGAACCGGGATATCTTTGCATGGAAACCTTCAGACATGCCAGGTATACCGAGGGAACTCGCTGAGCACAGTCTTAATATTGATCCGAAGTTTAAACCGGTCAAGCAGTATCTGCGCCGCTTCAACGAAGAGAGGCGCAAGGCTATAGGAGAGGAGGTAGCCAGACTTTTGGCTGCAGGGTTCATAGTGGAAGTTTTTCACCCAGAGTGGTTAGCTAATCTGGTGCTGGTGTTAAAGAAGAATGGAAAATGGAGAATGTGTGTGGACTATACAGACCTCAATAAAGCTTGTCCAACGGACCCTTTTGCTCTGCCTCGCATTGATCAGATCATCGATGCTACAGCGGGATGTGAGCGACTAAGTTTTTTGGATGCATACTCGGGATATCACCAGATCAAGATGGCAGTTAAGGACCAAGAAAAGACAGCTTTCATAACTCCTTTTGGTGCTTTTTGCTATGTATCTATGCCTTTTGGGCTCAAGAGTGCCCAAGCAACTTATCATCGTTGTGTGCAGAACTGTCTTAAAGGGCAGATAGGAAGAAATGTTCATGCATATGTGGATGATATTGTGGTGAAGTCAAGGAAGGAAGAGACACTGATAGAGGACCTCAAGGAGACCTTTGACAATCTTCGGGCCTATAAGATGATGCTTAATCCGGAGAAGTGTGCTTTCGGTGTTCCGGCAGGCAAGCTCCTTGGGTTTTTGGTGTCAAACAGAGGAATAGAAGCTAATCCATAGAAGATCAAGGCAATCACATCTTTAACAAAACTGGTTTGCATTAATGATGTTCAGCGTATCGCTGGCCGGATCATAGCATTAAGCCGGTTTATTAGCCGTTTAGGGGAGAAGGCGATTCCGCTTTATCAGATGCTGAGAAAGACGAATCGGTTTATATGGAGTGATGAGGCAAATACCGCGTTTGAGGATTTAAAGCGACAGCTGGCAAGGCCACCGGTCCTGGCTGCCCCTGTTGATAAGGAACCTTTGCTGTTATACGTCGCCGCCAACGCACGAGCAGTTAGTGTGGCGATCGTAGTGGAACGCAAGGAAGCGGGGAAAGAATATCCGGTTCAGCGTCCGGTTTATTACGTGAGTGAGGTACTCGTTGAGTCTAAGCAGAGGTACCCACATTGGCAGAAGCTGGTGTATGGTGTGTTCATGGCAAACCGGAAGTTGAAGCACTATTTCCAGGGTCATCCAATAACTGTGGTTAGTTCAGCACCGTTGGGGGACATAATCCAGAACAGAGAAGCTACGGGTAGAGTGGCGAAGTGGGCCATTGAGCTCAGCCCACATGAGTTGAAGTATGTGCCACGCACCGCTATAAAATCTCAGGCATTGGTGGATTTCATCAATGATTGGACGGAATTACAAACACCTGAGGAGAAGCCGGATCTTACTTACTGGACGATTCACTTTGACGGTTCAAGACAGTTAGAAGGCTCGGGGGCTGGAGTTGTCTTAACTTCCCCGCGAGGTGATAAGTTTTGTTACGTCCTCCGTTTATTGTTTCCTTGTACTAATAATGCAGCAGAATATGAAGCGTTACTTCATGGCTTGCGGATGGCAAAGGAGATGAACTTGAGCCGGGTCAAGTGCTTTGGCGATTCAGATTTGGTGGCACAGCAAGTTTCAGGCAAATGGGATTCAAGGGATCCTCTCATGGCGGCTTACAGATGAGAAGTGGAAGCAGTGACTGGATATTTCAAAGGGTATCAAGTGGACCATATAGACCGGTGAAAGAATGAAGCGGCTGATGCTTTAAGCAGGCTGGGTTCTCAACGTAAACCGGCACCACCAAATACTTTTTTGGATGAGCTGCACAGTCCATCAGTATAAGTACCATCTGAGGAAGACCTGGCTGTCCCTGATCCGGAGGCACAGTTAGTTGCAGCACTCCATGTTATTCCGGATTGGACGCTGCCCTATTTGGCGTATCTGAGCCGAGGAGAGCTGCCGGATGACGAAATAGAGGCACGACAGATAGTCTGGCGTTCTAAGTCCATGACAATTGCAAACGGGGAACTTCATCATCGCAGCGTATCTGGAGCATTTTAGCGGTGTGTATCAGCCGAGGAAGGTTGTGAAATTCTTCGCGAGATCCATGAAGGGGATTGTGGTCATCATGCCGGTTCAAAGTCATTGGTGGCTAAGGCTTTCCGACATGGTTTCTATTGGTTAACAGCTCATGCTGATGCGGAGGATCTAGTCCGGAAGTGTGATGCCTGTCAGAAATTGTCGCGACATGCTCTTGTTCCGGCACAGGAGCTCCGGATGATACCAATAACCTGGCCGTTCGCGACTTGGGGGCTTGATATGGTTGGACCCTTTAAGCGATCCCAAGATCAGAAAACTCATCTACTTGTGGCGGTGGATAAGTTCACAAAGTGGATTGAGGCAGAGCCTGTGAGCAAGTGTGATGCAGCCACACCAGTCAAATTCATCAAAAAGGTAATTTTCTGGTTTGGCTTTCCACACAGCATCATCACAGACAATGGTACCAATTTATCTAAGGGTGAGATGGAAGAGTTTTGCCAACGAGAACATATTCGTCTAGATGTATCGTCTGTGGCCCACCCTCAAACCAATGGTCAGACTGAAAGAGCAAACCAGGAAATTTTGCGAGGTATCAAGCCCCGGCTTATGACTCCCTTGCAAAGAACCCCAGGATGTTGGGTTGAGGAGTTACCATCTGTCCTTTGGAGTATCAACACTACGCCGAACCGGTCCACAGGTTATACACCTTTCTTTATGTTATATGGTGCTGAAGCGGTCCTTCCAAGTGATATCCGTCATGATTCACCAAGGGTGACAGCCTATGTTGAAGCGGCCAACGAGCAGGCAAGACAAGACAGTTTAGACCGGCTGGATGAAGAGCGTGATATAGCGGCAGCACGATCTGCGATTTATCAACAAGACTTGCGCAGGTATCACAGCCGCCGGATCAAGAGCAGGACATTCCAGGAGGGAGATTTAGTACTCCGGCTCATCCAAGACCAAACAGATATGCACAAGCTATCCCCACCTTGGGAAGGGCCCTTTGTGGTCAGCAAGAATCTGCACAACGGTTCATACTACCTGGTGGACGTTCGAGAACACAAGGACTCACGGACATCGGAAGAGGAGACAAAGAGGCCGTGGAACATCGCCCTCTTACGGCCCTATTATACCTGAGCCATGAGCTCCACTGTATCCTATGTATATATTATGATTAATGAATAAACCGGCACCCTCGGTAAACTGGGGGCTCAACCTTTTTTCCAACACATATATTTTATGAGGACAACCATATATATATTATCATCTGTCATATTTCAAACATATCGATCGGTTTAAAGCTGATTTGCAGAATATATACTTAGAAGCAATAAAACTCCCTGAAGAGAGTAAGGTCACATCCGGCTCAAAGAGGACGCTTCATGGAAACCCTCTGGATGGTAATCCGTCCAGTGATTGGTTCAAGATTCACCCATGGTTCTATGGAACCATGGAGGCCCTCTGGACAGGCGACAGCCATCCAGTGATTGGCTTATGATTTACCCATGGTTTCATGGAACCATGGAGGCCCTCTGGACAGGCGATAGCCATCCAGTGATTGGCTTATGATTTACCCATGGTTTCATGGAACCATGGAGGCCCTCTGGACAGGCGATAGCCATCCAGTGATTGGCTTATGATTTACCCATGGTTTCATGGAACCATGGAGGCCCTCTGGACAGGCGATAGCCATCCAGTGATTGGCTTATGATTTACCCATGGTTTCGTGGAACCATGGAGGCCCTCTGGACAGGCGACAGCCATCCAGTGATTGGCTCAAAGTTTTACCCATGGTTTCATGGAACCATGGAGGCCCTCTGGACAGGCGACAACCACCCAGTGATTGGCTAAATATTTTCTTATGGTTCCTATGGATGATTCGGCCACATCCATTGACCGGCCCTCTGGATGGTAAGCCCATTCCATTGATTGGCTGAACCTTGCTTTGAGCCTGGCAGCTCGTAAAAAGCCTTGACTACACGGTTTTTATTTGCATTTTGATCTTTATGTGTTATGGTTCTTTAATCCGGAGTGGGACAATTCAAGAAATTGACCACACATCTACAAAGTTAAAAATCTGGGTCATGAGCACCAGTATGAGTAAAAGTCTGGGTTATAAAACACCAGCAAGAGTCAATCCGGTGTTCATCATCACCCGGAACAATCATCATGATCTAAATCGGCAACTTTTATAAAGACCCGGGATTATTAATGGGTCTATCAAAAGACTCCCTTCAAAGAGGCAAAATTCGCCGGATTAAGAGCATCAAGTATGCTTGATCTCAGGTATAAGGTTATTTTTTATGTAAGTATACACTTGTTTGATATGTTGTGAGAACAATTTAATGGGTCCAACGGTAAAACCGTTAGGATATATCTTCATTATCTATGCAGGAACAGATGATATATAAGATAATCCATATCAGCCCAAGTTGGCAATATCAAAACAAAAAGTCGGAATATCCGGATCAACGCAGATAAATGTTTTGAGCTATCCTATTACAAGGCATAGCAAGCCTGACGGATTAAAAATTGTTCGGCAAAATGAGGCTGCAACTACAAAGATATGCTATGAGCTACGCTCCCTCCTGCTGAGACGGCTGGGCATCAACTTGATCCGGAGTCTCCTCTTCTTCTTGAAGCGACTGGAAGTCCGGGGCGCACCAGTCGATTTTCGTTAAGGCACGGAAGTACATCTCCTCATTGATGAGTTCAGACGGATCGATATCTGGAGCGAAGGTATGAGGGCGCACTGGTGGGATTAGATTGACGGTATCATAAACCGGCTGCTCCACCCGCTCGTTCTGCAAATCGTACCCCGGATGATACCTGGATAAATCTGATTCGGCCGCTAATTTGCTGGCGAGAGGACACATCTCCTTCGTTAAGGCATGGAGATCCTTTTCAGTAAAAGCTGATCCGTCTTCTTTAGTGTCGGGATACCCACTAAAGGCTTCTTCCGGATCAAAGTCCGGAACCCATGCCTTTGCTCTGGTAAGCGCCACGAGGGAGCCGGCTCGAGCGGCAGACTTCTTAACTTCCTCCAAACGCACCGGCAAGACAGACAACTTTTGCAATGTGCCTTGGATGGTAGTAGGGGCCGGTTTATTGAAAGATGTTGCACTTATGATCCTTTGAGCGCCGGAATACAGCTGCTCGACCAAAGTATAACATGCTTTGAGTTTTGTCCGTAAGTCATCCCCAAGATGGGTGACACGACGCCCTGCATACGATTATCACAGTTAAACCGGCGCGGATGGAAGATTACGAGGATGAAAGCAGGAATACAGATTAAATATTTACCGAATACCGCAGAAGTCATCAACTCTATTTGACGCTTTAAACCGGTTAACTCTTCAGTAACCGGATTAAGAGCTTCCTCAGCGTCCTTAGCCCTTTGCTCCAGATCTTTTTTCTGAACCTCAAAGGCGGCCCGTTCTTCTTCAAAGAATTTCTTCAGCTGTTCAGCGGTCTTTAAACTTAGCTTCAAGTCTTTCTTGGCCTTAGAAGCAGCAGCCTCCGTTTCAGCAAGTCTGCTCCGGAGTTCACTGATTTCTTCATCCCTCCGGTTTAAATCAGCCTGCAAGGAAGATCAAGTGGTAAGCGGAAGTAATTTAAAGACAAAGTCTCAAGCACACAAACAAGTTGTCTACTTGACACTTGGGGGCTAATGGGCAGTTGAAGCAGTAAACAGCAGCAATTTAAAGACAAAAGTATCAAGCACACAAGCAAGTTGTCTACTTGACACTTGGGGGCTAATGGGCAGTTGAAGTATTCAAAAGAAAAGTCAGGCAAGTCCCAGGCACATAAACCGAAGTTATGCCCCTGGCACTTGGGGGCTAATGTAAAGATCATTTGCTTCATCGGGAAGTACCGGTTCACCTTCTAAACGTAGCTAAACCAGAACTTGGGGGCTACTATGATATAGTCAAAAGTGTAATGAAAGCAGAAAAACAAAGGCAAATATTTACCTCATACTTGGCCTTCATCATGTTAATCAATCCTGCTTCATAATCTCGACCAGTGTGAAGCCGGTTCAAGTACCCGGAATAGAGCTCCTGGGCACTCATGTCAGCAAAGCTGGACAGTTCAGTACTCCATTTACCCTTTTCTTTGTGCAGCTTCTCCGCTTTAGCCGTATGTTTGGCTAAGACAGTGGGCTCAGTAGGAGCAGTATAAGTCGTATGAGTTATTTCCACCTCCGGAGAAGCAGTTGTTGGTGGTGGGGTTGCAGTATGAACCGGACTGTGAGGAGCCGGATTGGTCTGAGGAGAATTGGCCCGGGCAGGACTTGCCGGTTCACGAGCATCCTCAGTATTGGGATTCTCAGGCACAGTAGTGTGATATGCAGGAGTAGGATCTTCAAGCGGAATTGTAGTTTCGCCTTCCGGAGGGATAGTTAAGTCCGGATCAGCCGCCGGATCATCAACGGCAGTCTCAGCGGTTGGTTGGTTGGCTTTCGGTTTCTTGCTAGGTTTTGGCTTGCTGAAGGAAGTTGGAAAAACAAGTTAGAATTATAAGACAAAGTGCAGTCATAAACCGAGTAAATTTAAAAGACTTACCCTGGGACAGTTTTCAGGGGTGGAAGCTGTGTGGCAGTTGATTCACCGGAAGAGGACAACGGAGTCTCCTGATAATCAGGGTCAGACGGTTTAAGAGGTTTGCGTATAAGCCCGACCTTGGGATGAAGGAGGGTTGGAGAGAGTATAACCTCAGAGCGGCGCCTCCGAGCTGGAGTAAGAGATATTCCGGATGATTCCACTACAAGGCCGCTATGGCGAGTGGTCCGGCGAAGGGCTTCGTGTTGTTGTTTCTTCAAAAGAAAATTAGGATCCAATTGAGCATAAGGGTGAGAAAACTGATATTTCCGGACTGTCCGACGACTTTTTTGTGGAAGTGGTTCTGAATCGGAAGAAAGGATAGTTACCTCAACTTCATCAGGTCTATCTCCTTCAGCCAACTCCTGTGAAAAGTTATCATTAGATACAGATATGAATAAAAGCGAATAAGTTAAAGTCGAATCAATTCATACCTCAGAGTCCGGATCGTCATCCTCAGCGTGAGAACCAGAGCCACTAGCTGCTTTTCTCTTCTTGGAAGCAAGGGTTTTCCGGCGCGGCAATTTTCCGGTTTTCTCCTGAGGTTTCCTCTTCCAAAAGGGATCCTCAGCCTGTTCGAAAGAAGAAAGATAATTGAAAGAACGGTTTAAAAGAACGGATTACAAATACATGACAGAGAATAAGACTTACTGCAGGCAGTTTGTTTTTCCTGTAGTACGGAGCCAGCCCGGTTTGGCTGCATTCGTCTATAGGGACATTGAGCATTTTCTTGGCTGATTCGATAACTTCCGTCTCGGAAAGTTTTTCCTTGGTAAACCGTTGAGGGTCATCGGGTTTACCAGAATACTTACACATCAAGCTTGGACGCCGGCTCAAAGGAAGGATCCTCCAAGAGAGCCAGTAGCGTGTAAAATCTACTCCGGTTAAACCATTGGCCATAAAAGCCTTTAGCCTGGCAAGTTGCAAGGCAAACCGGGGCCGTTCTGCGGAACTGAGGCGCTGTGGCAAGGGGTGATCCTCCGGAAGACGGTGCTCGCGATAACCCGGTAATGGATTTTCCCCCTCAGGTGAAGTGTCAATACAGTAAAACCAAGATTTAGTCCAGTCTTTGGGGTGGGTGTGGAGAGCAGCATGAGTAAAGACTGCATCTTTTCTCTTCTGAATACTGACCCCTCCTAACTCTTGATGAGGTCCACTAGTGAACTCAGTTCGCCGGTTCAGGTGGAAAAGTCCCGGAATAGGTCGATTGACGGTTCTTCTTGCAAATACACTTCAGAGAACACTTGGAAGTCACAGATGTTGGAAATAGAGTTGGGACCAATGTCATGCGGATGGAGTTGGAAGGCGGCAAGTACATCCCGGAAAAACTTTGAACCGGGAGGAGTGAAGCCTCGAGCGATGTGGTCGAAGAAGACAATAATTTCCCCCTCTTTGGGAGTGGGAGGGCACTCTTCTCCCGGAGCCCGCCATTTTAAAACGGCCTGAGGGCCTAAGGTGCCATTTTCAGCAGCATTAGCTAAATCTTCTTCTGTTACAGTGGAGGGAACCCAGTTGCAAGAGACAAACTGTTTGGCCATAGCGACAGATGAAACAAGTGCTGAAAAGGTAAAGTGTAAAACCGGATTATTTGAGTGCAGCGGCATAAACCGGAAGACACATGCAAGGGTCACGCTACGGTTCAGACAAGCGACTAATGATATGGCTAACCCGGCAATAAACAGGGACCTGTGTTACTACCGGTTCATGACAGCAAAAGAGAAAAAGCTAAACCGTCGCGTTCATCTTTAATTTTTTTTACAAGACCAGTGTATGACAGTTTAAACCGGAGTATACTTAACAAATCTACAAAGGAGAAGAAATAAGTTTTCACAGACAGATAAAGTAGAACAGATCTGAGCGTCTAAGAAAAAGAAAAACAAATGCAAGGATATTATGGGAAGAACTACAAGGGTTTTATACAGAGCGGATAATCTACAGGTTAAGATCTGAAGCATATATATCAGTGGAACCAAAGCAAGTCTAAAAAGCAAAGATCAAAGGTTGAAATTTTGGTGAGACTTGGCATCTACCATGAACAGATGAAACTACCGCTGAGGCTTAATGGCGGAGATGTGAAGAAGAACCCTAGAGGTCATGGATCTACAGTGAGGAAGAAGATAAAGTACCTGAGAAGTGGCGGCGGAGTCTTTTCTGGTCAAGCTCAGGTCGATGCAGCGGCCGACGAGGACGTAGATTCAGTGGTCGACGGCGGCGGCTTGAGCTCGGGCGGCAATGGAGTCTTGAGCTCGGGCAACGGAGGAGGAAGAAGGAGCGGAAGAAGATAATGAATGGGGACAGCGGTATTTATAGAGAGGCAGATCCGAAGCGACAAGTGCGGGATTCGAGGAGGCAAAGGATTGGATAAAGATCCTCTGTCGCCTCGATTTTCGGGACAACCCTTAAACAAAGCCGATGGACAGCTCACGACGTTAAATGCGGAAGTGATGTCACAGTCATATTAAGTGATTCTCGAAGATGACGTCAGGGCCGGTTTACAAAAATGAGAAGACACAAGAAGGAAAAATGCAAGACAGGGGAGATTGATGTGAACAAGTTCAAATCATTCTGGGGCCTAATGTTAGGGATATTACTAGCAGGTATGAACCGGCTAGTATAAACCGGATTATAGTAAATATGTGTGATTGTAATATTTAGTAGAGGCTACGGCCCATGAGATCTTAGGCCCGTGTATAGAGTTATGGTTCGTAAACCGCCCGATGATGTAACTTGAGAGATAAGGAAGAAAGGAGCAGAGACCGAGGCGGACACGAGTATGAGCCGGCCTCGGGACTCTGTAAACCGGACCGGGCGTCGCCTCTATATAAAGGGACGACCCGGCGACGGTTCAGGGGGAAGCAAGAAACAACCCGTCGAGACAGGCAAGCAAACTGCTCCCTGTTCATCGACGCCCAAGCAATACCAAATCCAACTAGACGTAGGCTTTTACCTTCATCGAAGGGGCCGAACTAGTATAAACCCTCTGCATCCTTTGTGTGCTTTTAACCCTTTCAAGCTAACCTGTGCGATGGTTCCATCATCAAGTCCGTTAAACCGGACATCTGCCGTGTTATTTCCATGACAGGTACCCTTCGCGTTAATTCGGTGCCAACTTCTGTTCTCTTTGATTCAGGAGCATCACTTGCCTTTGTGTCCCAACAATTCGCTGAGTTGCATGGGCTAGGCATGGAAGAATTACCAACTCCTTTAGCAGTTCAATCTTCGGGATCCAAATGGCAAACCACAATGTTATGCCCTCGCAACCAAATCGAGATTGGAGGTCTACTATTTCTGGCTTCTCTCATTGTGCTCGGAGCTTCCAACATTGACATCATTCTTGGAATGGATTGGTTGACAACCCATAATGCTTTGATTGACTGTGCTGCCAAGACAGTCCAGCTCACTCACCCTTCTGGCCAGACCGTCCAATACTCAACCGAAGCAGCGCGGGATGCCGAGAATCAGATATATGTTCTGAATGCATTGAATGCTTCACCTCTTGAAGGAATAGAGAACATTCTAGTCGTTCGTGATTTCGAAGATGTCTTTCCAGAAGAACTTCCAGGAATACCCCTTGCTAGAGCTGTTGAGTTTGTCATAGACCTGAAACCGGGCACTACTCCTATTGCCAAGCGGCCATACAAGATGCCGCCGCATGAACTCCTTGAGCTTAAGGAGGAAATCGACACTTCACTTTGTCAGGGTTTTATCCGTCCAAGTTCATCTACTTGGGGAGCATCTTCTCTCTTTGTCAAGAAGAAGGATGGTACAAATCATTTGGTCCAAGATTACCGACCTATCAACCAGGCAACAATTCAGAACAAGTATCCACTTCCCAGAATCAACGATCTGTATGATCAACTTGCTGGCTCCTCAGTATTCTCTAAACTTGATTTGAGGTTGGGTTACCACAGATTCGGGTTCGTGAAGAGGATATTCCCAAGACCGCCTTCGTTACTCTCTATGGTTCATACGAGTACACCGTCATGTCTTTCGGCTTGACCAATGCTCCAGCAACGTTCTCCCGATTAATGAATTATATCTTCATGGAATACCTCGATAAGTTTGTCGTGGTTTATCTGGATGATATCCTTGATATTCCAAGAACAAAGAAGAACATGCTGAACATCTTCGTCTTGTTCTGAAAAGCTTCGAGAACATCAACTATATGCTAAGTATTCCAAGTGTGAGTTCTGGCTTCCCAAAGTAACCTACCTTTGGCATGTTATCTCCAAGGATGGTATTGCCGTCAACCCCGAGCGAGTTCAGGCTATTCTCGATTGGACTCATCCGAAGAATGTCAAACAAGTCAGAAGTTTTGTTGGACTCGCCAGCTATTGCCGTTGATTTGTCGAGAACTTCTCCAAGATTGCCAAGCCTCTGACTAGTCTGCTTCACACAGGTGTCAAGTTTGAATGGAGAGAAAAGTGTCAGGAAAGTTTCCAGGCACTCAAAGACAAGCTGACTTCTGCCCCAGTGCTTGCTGCTCCAGATACTAAGATGGATTTCGTCATTTACTGCGATGCTTCACGTCAAGGATTAGGCTGTTTCCTAATGCAAGAGTGCAAGGTGATTGCTTATGGCTCTCGACAATTGCGCCCTCACGAAGAGAACTATACAGTTCATGACCTCGAGCTTGCTGCTGTCATTTATGCACTGAAACAGTGGCGACATTACCTTCTCGGTAATCGTTACGAGATATTCACCGACCACCAAAGTCTGAAGTACTTGTTTACTCAACCAGACCTGAACCTCCGTCAACAGAGATGGATGGAGACCGTAGCAGATTTCGACTTGGGTATTTCCTATACCCCGGGCAAGGCCAATGTGATGGCTGATGCCTTAAGCTGCAAGTCATATTGCAACCACCTCCAGGTTCACAAGGTTCAAACCTCGCTTGTTGAAGAATTCAGAAAGCTGAACCTCCATATTGTTTCTCCCGGAGCACTCGCTCCCCCCTCCTCCAGAATTTCAGAAGATGAATCTTCGTGTTGTTTCCCAGGGTTCCCTTAATACCCTAGCTATCGTACCCGATCTCGTGAGCAGTATCAAGACTATTCAATATTATGACTCTGAAGTCGAGAAGATTAAACGCTATCTCGGAGAAGGAAAGCCCTCATTCTTCACCATTGCCGATGATGGCACCTTGTACTTCAAAGGTCGCCTAGTGGTGCCATGTGCAAGGAAACACCTGGATCAGACTCCAAAGGTTATGAAAGAAGCTCATGATACACCTCTGTCTATTCATCCTGGTAGTACCAAGATGTACCAAGACATTCGTCAGAGATTCTGGTGGTCTAATATGAAGCAAGACATTGCTCGTTATGTTGCTGAGTGTGACGTTTGCTATTGTATCAAAGCAGAACATCAAAGGCCTGCTAGAACTCTACAACCTATCTCTATTCCTGAATGGAAATGGGACCATGTCAAAATGGACTTTGTCACTGGTTTTCCCAAATCGCAGAAAGGTAATGATGCTATTCTTGTCGTCATTGACCGGCTTTCTAAAGTTGCACATTTCCTGGCCGTCAAAGAAACGATCACTGCTAGTCAGCTGGCAACTCTCTACATGTCCAGGGTTGTCTCACTCCATGGTATTCCATTGGTTATCAGCTCTGACCGTGGCAACTTATTCACTTCAAGATTCTGGGCAAGTTTCAAAGAAGCAATGGGAACTCATCTATCTTTCAGCACTGCATTTCACCCTCAGTCACAGGGACAAGTTGAACGCGTCAATCAAGTTCTCGAAGACATGCTTCGAGCTTGTGTTATTTCCTTCGGTAAGAAATGGGAGGAATCTCTCCCGTATGCTGAGTTCTCTTACAACAATAGCTATCAAGCTAGTCTGAAGATGGCCCCCTTCGAAGTGTTATATGGACGAAAGTGCCGAACCCCTCTGAACTGGTCAGAAACTGGGGAACGTCCACTCTTCGGTACGGATATTATCCAACATGCTGAAGAACAAGTTTGCATCATTCGCGAGAATCTCAAGACTGCTCAATCACGGTAGAAAATTCAGTATGACCGTCATCACCAAGACATGGTCTATCAACCTGGCGAAAAGGCTTATCTTCGAGTCACACCAATGAAGGGTGCACACCGCTTCGGTATCAAGGGCAAGCTAGCTCCTCGCTATATTGGTCCATTCACTATTCTCGAGAGACGTGGAAAAGTGGCATATCAGTTGGAACTTCCGTCGAACTTTTCTCAGGTTCACAACGTGTTCCACGTGTCACAACTCCGCCGCTGTTTCAAGGACCCTATCCGAGCAGTGGATCATGGAGTGCTCGAGTTGCAGCAAGACCTCTCCTATAAAGAGCATCCGGTCCGCATTCTCGACCAAGCTGAACGCCGCACACATCAAAAGGCGATAAAGTTCCTCAAGGTCCAGTGGTCGCATCACTCTGAAGACGAAGCCACTTGGGAACGCGAGGATAGTCTGCATGAAGAATACCCCGAACTGTTTCCTTCTACCTCCTAAATCTCGGGACGAGATTTCTTGTAGTGGAGGAGATTTGTAACGCGTGGATAATTAAGCTACAGTAATACTCTACTAATGTTTCCACGTCACCACATTTACTGTTGATAACCTCACGATGATTCAATCCCGCTCGTTTTAAAAATTCAAATTTAAATCAAAGAACCAAAATGAATAAAAGAAAAGGAGAAAGCAAACAAAAAAACAAAAGAAGACCCCCCGGCCTAGCTGGGCCAATCAGCCCAGCCGGCTGGCCCACACCCGCTGCCCCTGGCCTATTAGGCCACTCCCACCCAAACCCTAGCCCCGATCGACCCCACTCCCCCACGATCTCCACACTCTCCCTCCAGCACCGCCAGGGGAGAGCCCCACGCGCGACCCCCCCATGTTTCCCTCGCTCCTCTGGCCCCCCGCCCCGATCCAGATCGAGGGGCGGCAACCCCGAGGACCACGCCGCCCCGCTCCTTGACGCCGGCGCTCGTCCTCGGCGTCGCCTCGCCGTCGTCGCCTCACCCATCCTTCCCAAAGCCCTCCCTCGCTACGACGCCCCGGACGTTGCGCCCCAAGCCCCGTCGCCGATGTCGCCGCTGCCGCCTCGTTCATCATCGTCCCTTGTCGCTCGCGTCCTCGACCTCCTCCCCGTCGGACATCCCCGCCTCTACCTCGTCGGCTTCGTCGAGCCTCGCCGCCCCCGTGCCTCTACAGCCGCCGGTGAGGCCCCGGGCCTCCGCCTCTCTTTCCCGACCCCCGTCGCCCGTCCCGACCGCCGCGCCTCACCCGTCCGGCCGCTCGCGCCCGACGCCCGCCTGTCCCCACCACTCGCACCCCCTGCCCGCTCTGTGCATGTCCGCAACTGCCAATCCCGCACCTCCATGCTCCGGTTGCAACAGCCGCGAGCCCCGCGCGCCCTTCTGCCCGTGGTCGCGCCCTCGTGCAGCACTGACTCGCGCGCGTGCTCGCCGGAGCTCCCGTCACGCTGGCCACTGCCTACCAGCCGCGCCGGCGCCGTCCCTTGCCGCAGCCTCGCCCGCCATCTGACCTACTCGGGTCTGCCCTCTCGGGTACGCACCCGCGACCGCTACACCCGCGTGCACGGTAGTCCCTGTGCCACTTACACATGGGGCCCGCCCCAAAACGTTAAAAAGGGAAAAGTTATTAATTAATTAATTAATGAATTAATTAATTTAATTAACCTTATCAATTAATCTAACCTAATTAGATCTGCTTAGTTAACTATGTGTATGAAAGTGGCCCCCCGCCCCTAATTAGTTTAACTTAAACACCCCTCTAAAATATGAGTCAATGACAAGTGGCCCCATCCAAATATGTTAAATTAATTTAACTGTTATTTTTCACTGTCTTTATGACACTTGGGTCCCACCAGTCAGCTTGACCAGTCAACGTTGACCTAGTCAACTGCTGACTGGATTGTTGACTTTTGACCCTGACCCCACCTACCATACACTTTGGCTGGCTTTACACTATGTGACAATGTTTTTACTAATTAAATATGGAATATAAATAAATTCATAAATTCTTTTAAAAACTTTGAAAATTCATTTAAAATAATCCGTAACTCGGATGAAAATACTTTATACATGAAAGTTGATCAGAATTTCGAGACGAACTCGGATATGCAGTTTGTTCGTCCGCCACACATCCCTAGCATACCAAACATGCAACAATGCCCCTCCGGTTCGCCTGTCCGAAAATGCCTAACACCGGGAATGCTTTCCCGGGTGTTTCCCCCTTCCCCGGTATCATGTAGTACTGCGTTAGAACACCCCTGGCACCGCTTATTACCATGTCGTGCATCTGTATTGCATCTGTGTGCTATGTATTTATTGTTTCTTCCCCCCTCTTCTCCCCGGTAGACCCCGAGACTTCTGTTGATGCCCTGGTGATCGACTACGTCGACGACGACCCTACTTTCGTTTCAACAGAGCTTCCAGGCAAGCCCCCCCTTTGACCATCCCGATATCACCCATTCCATTCTTCCTTATGCTTGCATTAGATTTTGCTGTCGTTATTGTTTGATCCTATTCTGATGCATAGCCTGCTTTTGTACCTGCTATTATTACCTACCTGCTTATGCTAAAGTGCTTAGTATAGGTTGCATAGTGATCCAACAGTGACCCCCACCTTGTCCTTGTTGCCCCGGCTTCATCATCGATGACTCGAGCAACGTGATCGAAGACCGGAGCCCGACTGTCCTTGTTGCCACTGCTTCATCATCGACGATTCGAGCAACGCGATCGAAGACCGGAGCCCGACACTTCACATCACATCACACCCCCTTTGTTGCTCGACTCTGCAGAGGTACTATCGGGTGCCGAGGGTGAAACCTTGTAACGCACTCATGATGATAACACTGTAGTGTAGCTATTCGGTCGTGGTCATCAAGGGTGATTCCTCTTTCTCCATTCCCGATACGACTCTGTCGTGCAACCCCGTAAGTGTGAACCTCGAGGGTGATTCCTCATAGTTCACCTTGACGGACACATCGAGTGGAATTCGCCGGGGGTGATTCCTCGGGTTTTCCACCTTGATGTTTTGGACACACAGTTACATGGACTTTACTTGAGACCTTTGTGAAAGGCGGGCGGGCCCGGAGAGCACCCGCGGAAGTTCTTACGGTGGCGGCTGGATATTTAGCGGTATCACCCAGGAGGGGTGATAGCTCCGAACTTGTCCCAACAGCCGTCACTTCTGTCAATAATGCACTAACAGATTTGGGTATTTGTTTTGAATCGGTCTTTGGCCTTTACGCACTAACCACCATGCGAGAATAGTTATGGGCCTCGGCGTCGTGGTATCAGCTGAAGCTTTGTCAGACGTCCAGTTCAGAATTGCGGCACGGCTGGGCCGGCGCCATCCAGTATAGAGGTGGTGCCTGGTCCGCCCTGCTCGCAACGACCCGGAGTGCAACGGGCGATGGCCCATGACCCCGGAGTGCTTAGGATGTAGACCGGCGGGGACCTCTCTGCTGAGCCTAGGTAGGGCTGTGACGTGTTGATCTTCCGAGGCCGGGCATTGACCCAGAAAGGTGTGTCCGGCCAGAGATGATCGAGCCTGAGGGTAACGTGGTGCACCCCTGCAGGGAAGTTATCTATTCAAATAGCCGTGTCCACAGTAACAGACGTTCAGTCTTATACCCTGTTCTATTATAACTAGAAATGGATACTTGAGATATGTGTTGGATTTGTGGCTGCGGGATTACTTTCTCGCAGGGAGTCGAGGAAGGATCTCTAGGCCGTTAATACTACAACATGTTTGTTAATTATAAACTGCTATTCTGTATTCCCTTCTACTGCTGCAAGATGGTGTTTCCAGAAGATGCTAGTCTTCGATAGGCTAGGCCTTTCCTTCTATTGTGGCATTCTGCAGTTCAGTCCACATATACAGCTTATTCCTTTGATACTGATGCATACTTAGTATAGATCTGATGCTTGCGAGTACTTTGGATGAGTACTCACGGTTGCTTTGCTCCCCCCTTCCCCCCTTCTTTCTTCTTTTTGGTTGTCGCAACCAGATGGCGGATCCCAGGAGCCAGATGCCACCCCAGTCGACTACTACTACTACCCCGACGGAGCCTACTACTACGTGGAGACAACTGATGACCAGGAGTAGTTAGGAGGTCCCAGGCAGGAGGCCTTGCATCTTTGATCGTTGATGTTTGTGCTAGCCTTCTTAAGGCAAAACTTGTTTAACTTATGTCTGTACTCAGATATTGATGCTTCCGCTAACTCTGTTGCTTTCGAGCTTCTGTATTCGAGCCCTCGAGGCCCCTGGCTTGTAATATGAAGCGTGTATTATTTTAATTTATGTCTTGAGTTGTGTTGTGATATCTTCCCGTGAGTCCCTGATCTTGGTCGTACACATTTGCGTGCATGATTAGTGTACGGACAAATTGGGGGCGTCACAATCTGCTAGGCTACTCTAAAGCTTGGGAGGCAGACGTGGACATGAGTTTTCTTGATATGGAAGTGCACGATCTCTCAGATTTGGATGCCATTTTCACGAAGGATGAAGTTTGGAACACGATTAAGGAGATGCGTCTGGAGCGGGCGCCGGGGCCAGACGGAATTTCTGCGGCATTTTACCAGAAGGCCTGGCCTATTATCAAGAACGACATCATGTCAGTTATCCTCAAGCTCTATGTGGGGGATGGGCGTGGTTTGAAGGAAATATGCCCTAGAGGCAATAATAAAGTTGTTATTTATATTTCCTTATATATCATGATAAATGTATTTTATTCATGCTAAAATTGTATTAACCGGAAACTTGACACATGTGTGAATACATAGACAAAACAGAGTGTCCCTAGTATGCCTTTACTAGACTAGCTCGTTAATCAAAGATGGTTGTGTTTCCTAACCATAGACATGTGTTGTCATTTGATCAACGAGATCACATCATTAGGAGAATGGTGTGATGGACAAGACCAATCCATTAGCTTAGCACTATGATCGTTTAGTTTTATTGCTATTGCTTTCTTCATGACTTATACATGTTCCTCTGACTATAAGATTATGCAACTCCCGAATGCCGGAGGAACACCTTGTGTGCTATCAAACGTCACAACGTAACTGGGTGATTATAAAGATGCTCTATAGGTGTTTCCGAAGGTGTTTGTGGTGTTGGCATAGATCAAGAATAGGATTTGTCACTCTGAGTGTCGGAGAGGTATCTCTGGGCCCTCTCCGTAATGCACATCATAATAAGCCTTGCAAGCAAATGACTAATGAGTTAGTCATGAGATGATGTATTACGGAATGAGTAAAGATACTTGCCGGTAACGAGATTGAACTAGGT
Organism: Secale cereale; assembly: GCA_902687465.1. Taxonomy (NCBI): domain Eukaryota; kingdom Viridiplantae; phylum Streptophyta; class Magnoliopsida; order Poales; family Poaceae; genus Secale; species Secale cereale. The sequence continues at coordinate 374,070,923 of LR738714.1, read as the reverse complement.
ATTGAGATACCAACGATCGAATCTCGGGCAAGTAACATGCCGATGACAAAGGGAACATCGTATGTTGTTATGCGGTTTGACCGATAAAGATCTTCGTAGAATATGTAGGAGCCAATACGAGCATCCAGGTTCCGCTATTGGTTATTGACCGGAGATGAGTCTCTGTCATGTCTACGTAGTTCTCGAACCCGTAGGGTTCGCACGCTTAACGTTTGATGACGATGTGTCTCGGTCAAGAGTACGAGGGACGTCACCGAGCTGAACGTGTGCAGATCGCGGAGGTGCCGTGCGTTCAGTACTTGATTGGTTGGATCACGAAGACGTTCGACTACATCAACCGCATTACTAAACGCTTCCACTTTCGGTCTATGAGGGTACATGGACACACTCTCCCAGCTGGTTGCTATGCTTCTCCTAGATAGATCTTGCATGATCGTAGGATTTTTAAAAAAATACTATGTTCCCCAACATGGTTTTGGGAAGCTGAATGATACGTCTCCAACGTATCTATACTTTTTGATTGTTCCATGCTATTATTTATGATGTTTTGGATGTTTAATGGGCTTTGTTATACACTTTTATATTATTTTTGGGACTAACCTACAAACCCAAAGGCCCAGTCCAGATTGCTGTTTTTTGCCTGTTTCAGGGTTTTACAGAAAAGGGATATCAAACGGAGTCCAAACAGAATAAAACCTTCGGGAGAGATATTTTTGGAGGAAATCACGCACGGGAGACTTGAGAACCACGGAGTAGTGCTTGCGTGGTGCCCACGAGGGTGGGGGGCGCCCCCTAGGGTGCGCCCCCTGCCTCGTGGGACCCACGTAAGGCCGCCGGTGCCCTCCTTCCTCCTATATATGCCTACGTACCCCGAAACCATCAGAGCAACGGAGAAAACCCTAGTTCCACCGCCGTAACCTTCTATTCCCGTGAGATCCCATCTTGGGGCCTGTTCCGGAGCTCCGCCGGAGGGGGGATCTACCACGGAGTGCTTCTACATCATCATCATCGCCTCACCATGAGTTGTGAGTAGTTTACCACAGACTTTCGGGTCCATAGCTAGTATCTAGATGGCTTCTTCTCTCTCTCTGGATCTCGATACAAAGTTCTCCTCGGTCTTCGAGGAGATATATTCGATGTAATCTCTTTTTGCGGTGTGTTTGTCGAGATCCGATGAATTGTGGGTTTATGATCAAGATAATCGATGATAAATATTTGGTTCTTTTCCGAACTCTTTATGTATGATTATAATATCCTTGCAAGTCTCTTTGAATTATTGGTTTGGTTTGGCCTACTAGATCTATAGTTCTTGCAATGGGAGAAGTGCTTGGCTTTGGTTTCAATCTTGCGGTGTCCTTTCCCAGTGACAGTAGGGGCAGCAAAGCACACATTGTATTGTTGCCATCGAGGATAAAAAGATGGGGTTTATATCATATTGCTTGAGTTTATCCCTCTACATCATGTCATCTTGCTTAAGGCGTTACTCTGTTCTTATGAACTCAATACACTAGATGCATGCTGGATAGCGGTCGATGTGTGGATTAATAGTAGTAGATGTAGAATCGTTTCGGTCTACTTGTCTCGGACGTGATGCCTATATATAATGATCATGCCTAGATAGTCTCATAATTATTCGCTTTTCTATCAATTGCTCGACAGTAATTTGTTTACCCGCCGTAGAATATCGCTATCATGAGAGAAGCCACTAGAGAACACTATGGCCCCCGGGTCTATTCTCAACATATCAATCTACACCTACTTTACTTTTTACGCTTTTACTTTCTGTTCTTATAATAAAAAATACCAAAAATATAAACTATCATCTTTTTCAGATCTTACTTTCGCAAGTGACTGTAAAGGGATTGACAACCCCTTATCGTGTTGGCTGCGAAGTTCTTATATGTTTGTGCAGGTGCGAGGGACTCGTGCGTGGTCTCCTACTGGATTGATACCTTGGTTCTAAAAAACTGAGGGAAATACTTACTCTACTGTGCTGCATCTCCCTTTCCTCTTCGAGGGAATACAATGCAAGCTCGAGAAGTAGCACTGAACCGTGCGCATATCGTGCTCATCCCGAAGAAGCCGGATGCTGAGGAGGTGAGGGCTTTCGCCCCATTAGTATCCCTCATAGTGTGGCCAAGTTATTCGCCAAAATGCTTGCCAACAGAGCACGCAAAAGAATGAAGGAAATTGTCATGGTCAATCAGTCAGCTTTCATCTGCGGGAGGCACTTGCATGACAACTTCCTGCTGGTCAGGCAAGTTGCGAGGAAGATACATGCTCGGAAGGAGGCGAGTGCTTTCCTAAAACTTGACATTTCCCGGGCGTTTGATTCCCTTGCTTGGCCGTTCCTTTTTGATGTGATGAGGAGCAAGGGTTTCGGCCAGAAATGGTGTGGGTGGATCTCCATTTTTCTTAGGACCGCAGGCACCAACATGATTGTTAATGGGGTTCCCGGGAGGAGTTTTGTGCCTGATAAGTCCAAAACGTATCTATAATTTCTGCTTGCTCCATGCCACTTTTGGGTGATATTGCTATGATATTCATACACTTCCATACACTTTTGATCATATTTGGACTAACTTACTAATCCAGTGCACCCCAGTGCCAGTTTCTGTTTTCGGCTGTTTTTGTATTTCAGGTTTTCACATTACGAGAACTGTCAGGAAAAATCCAGAAAAAAAATAAAAAAAATCAGCGTTCCAGGAGCTACCGTGCGGCCAAAGTGCAGCCGGGGGGGGGGACCCACAGGGGCTCCAGGCGCCCTATGGGCGCGCCCCCCTGGGCCGCGCCGGGAGGGCCCCTGGGCCCCCCGAGGCACCTCCGATGCCCCCCTTTGGCATATATTTAAAGCGTGTCGAGGAAACCCTGATTCCGGACCCCTTTTCTCCAGACGCGATTCCGATCTCCGCCGCCATCGCCATCAAGCTTCGGGGGACCAGAATTCCTGCGCCGGTACCCTGCCGGGACGGGGAAGTGCCCCCGGATTCATCTCCATCGACGCTGCTTCCTCCCTCCATGGTGCGGGAGTAGTTCCTCCTCGGGGCTGAGGTTCTTACCAGTAGCTATGTGGTCAATTCTCTCTCCCATGATGTGATCTTCGTTGTGATCATAGGCTATGTTAATCTAGGGTGATCCCATGATATTTCCCCTTCCTCTATGTATTGGATTGATGTACTCACTTGTCTTTATCTAGTATAATCCCCGAGACCAAGGTGACAGCGGTCTATTGGACATGGATTAGAACAATATTTTCATGAGTGATTTCCTCTCTTGTGTGTTGATTGAAGATTGAGAGTCTCTTGGTGCTTGTCTTTGACTATCCTTTAGATATGTTGTGGTGATTGTGGGACTCTCTTTGGATGGCCGCGGTGACATTGGGAAATCCTTAGATAGAGAACTACGAACTTTGAGGTGTGCTTTTGTAGCCCTACATAATTCTCGTCCTCTCTTGACCACGAAGGAATGACCTCCGAGTGTGTCCCCTTTGCATGTTTTATGGGAAATATCATGTGATTCGATTATGTTAATGTTGTTGGGAGTTGCCACTAGTGAAAGTATGAACCCTAGGCCTCGTTTCCACCATTGCAATACCGTTTGTGTTCACGTTTACTACTTGTTTGCTTGCTGCACTTTTTATTACATATTTATATTACCTTGTTTTGCCATCCATATCACTTGCCATTTAACCTCTCTTCGCCGAACTAGTGCACCTATACATCTAACAAGTGTATTAGGTGTGTTGGGGACACAAGAGACTTCTTGTATCTTAGTTGCAGGGTTGCTTGAGAGAGACCATCTTCAACCTCTACTTCCCTGAGTTCGATAAACCTTAGGTCATCCACTTGAGGGAAATTTCTGCTGTCCTACAAACCTCTGCGCCTGGAGGCCCAACATAGTCTACAAGAGTAGAAGCGTGTGTAGACATCAAGCTATTTCTGGCGCCGTTGCCGGGGAGGTGAGCGCTTGAAGGTATATCTTTAGATCTTGCAATTAAATCTTTTTGTTTCTTGTTTTTATTTCACTAGTTATGTTTATGGAAAACCGTGCTATTGGATCGTTGCTTGCGGGAAGACACCCCACACCTATGGTGGTTGCTCCTCCCCCCTACTGAAATTGTGCCCTATAAAATACCGGCTGGTATTATCAATTATGTTTTGGCTAATCGTTATGCAGGAGACATACATCCCGGTGAACACTTGCTATATCTGTCACAACTATGTTCATTATTTAAGCTTGGAGGTGTATCGAGGGAGTTTGTCATGAGGAAATTATTTGCCTTGTCACTGAAAGGAAAAGCATTGGAATGGTATAGGCTACTAAATGACTCTCACCTGCTGGAGTGGGAAGAGATCCATTCTCTCTTTTACTCCAAGTTTTATCCTCTTCATGAAGTCCATAAGAATAGGAATTATGTTTATAATTTTTATCCTCATGACGGAGAGAGCATAGCTCAAGCTTGGGGGAGACTGAAAACGTTAATGCTAAAATGTCCTAACCATGGGCTCCCCAAAGATATTATTATTACTAACTTCTATGCGAGGCTCTCTCGACAGGATAAGGATTGGCTCGACGCTTCCTCTATGGGTTCTTTCACAAACAAAAAGATTGATGCTAAATGGGAACTCCTTGAAAGAATTCAACGCAACACTGAAGATTGGGAGATCGACAAAGGTAAAGAGTCAGGTATAATTTATGAGTATGATTGCATTAAGTCCTTTGTTGAAACTACAAGTTTTAATAAGTTTAGTGCTAAGTTTGGGCTAGATTCTCAACTCCTTGTTGATTTCCTCAAATCTTTTGCTTCACATCTTAATATGCCTAAGGAGGATTGGATCAAGCATCATAAACCTTTTAAAGAGACTTGCAAAGAAAATGAAATTGTTCATGATGATTGCAACATGCATGATCCAATTCCTAAAAATGAAGTTTTATATAAGCATGTTAATTTCTGTGGAGTGGATAGACCTTGTGAAAGGCCTATGATTGAAGAAGAGAAGTATTGTAAGCAACATAAGCATGAAAAAACAATCACTTGGGTCAGAGATTTAAATGAAATTGCTAGAGAATTGTGTGACCTTTATCCTTTTACTTGTGAACTTTGCCGTATAGAGGGTCACTTTAATTTTCAATGCATGAACTCTCAAAACATACCTGTTAACCGATTGTGTGATGACATGATCACCTCTGATCTTTATGATGAGCTTATGTTATTTTTGATGTGTGAAGAGCTATCAGAAAAGACTTCTTGGCTGGATGATAATTCCATAGGAATAAAAAACACTTTGCAAAATTGCCATCTCTATTGTGTTGTTAATTGCCATGAAAATGATTACATAAGTAAGATTAGAAAGGAGGGAACTTTGCCAAAGTATAAAAATGTCTCTTATATTTCTGCTAATAAAAAGGAGAGCTTCTCCCAAGTTTCCCCTATTGTTTCTAATGATAAACCAGGATATGTGGAGAAGCTTCATCTCCAACCACCCCCTCCTAAGGTGAAGAATAAGAAAAAGAAGAGGAGGAGGAGGAGGAGCAAGAAGGAAGAAGACTGGGTATCAACCTGGCCTGAGCATATTCCTTCTGTCAACTTTTGTCCTAACGATTGTAAGTTTAAAGAAGAAGGTGAAGTTTATTGCCTTAATTATCATCTTGATGATACATCCGTAGGTACTATTGAAGATGATTTTGATTATGATATGCATGTTACTTATTGTGATTGGGAAAATGATGATAATGCTGCTTATGATCTTGAAAATCTTTTTGGTACCAACTCTGAAAGTGAAGATATGGGAAGCTCTAAGCTTGGGGATGATAGGATTGCAAATCCTATCCCCACTAGTGATATGATAATTGATAATTCTCTTGCTAGTAAGAATAAAGACAACATGTTTTCAAATATAGTTGCTAGCAATGATAATGCCCTTCTCTACCATGATGATGTTATAACTCCAATCTATGGTGTTCAAGTGGTTTATGATAGTCCTACTCCCACTATTACCAATGAGAAAGATTATGCTTATGTGGAGAGTAAGAGTACCTTTTTGCATGTGGATCATGGTAACAATGCTTTATGTGATGCTTATATTGTTGAGTTCATCCATGATGCCACTGAAATTTATAATGAGATAGGGAGACTTGGTTCTAAATATCTTAATAATAAGAAGTTTCCTTTCTTTATGGTGAATATTTTGAAGTTATGCTTGTTTTGCCTTCCTATGCTAGTTGCTTCGCGCTTCAATGAATTATTCTATTGCAATATTCCTATGCATAGGAAGCATGTTAGGCTTAAATGTGTTTGGTATTTGCTTCTTGATACTCTCTTTTGTTCTTCAGCTCTTATTCCTACGAGAGCATCATTAAAGTCTTAAGCCTATCTTTATGGCTATAAAGAAAGAGCTCTAGGGAGACAACCCTTGTTATGTTTACTTTCAGTTTTAGTGGTCTTGATGTTTGTTACTACTGTAGCAACATCATTGTATCTTTATTTTTCAATTTTGTGCCAAGTATAGCCTCTGATTGCTAGAAAGTTCAAAAGTTGTGAGGTGCTGTCCAGGAAACAGATTTTGTCCCTGGATAGAAAAATTCGTATAAAATCACCAGATCATATTTTTGGTCTGAATATTTTCGACAGCGTTCTCTATATAATTTTCTTTCGTGCGTCTGTTCTGAGTTTTTTGATTTGAGTTGCAGAAGTACCCCGAACAAATCAATTACTACCTGCTGTTCTGTTTTTCGCAGATTCTGTCCTGTTTTGCCTTTCCTTCATTTCGCAAAGCAAGAGCTTGCTTTTTTTTTTGCAAAAACCTTTTGGCAATCTTGAGAAACAGTAGAACTTCAAGAATATCCTTATTTCCAGCAAGGTATAATTATTTTATTAAGGGTACTAACCTCGCTAATCAGATTATGATGAGTTATGTATGAAGGGAGTTTTCAAGTGTGCGAGGGAAGATGATAAAAAGATTCAGGAGTGTCAAGCGCTCAAGCTTGGGGATGCCCCCGTGCACCCCCAAGAAATATTCAAGGAGACTCAAGTGTCTAAGCTTGGGGATGCCCCCGTGCATCCCCTTCTCCATCAACATTATCAGTTCGTCTTTCGTTTCGCTATATTTTTATCACTTCATGTGTTATGTGCTATGCTTGGAGCGTCTTGCTTTTAGTTTTCTTTTTAGTTTTTCATAACGAGTCGGAACCCAGCATTCCTTTATGTGGGAGAGAAACATGCTCCACTTCTACCTAGAACATAACATAGAATTTTCATGTCTATCTATGCTGTGTGTGTTCTTTGTCTTTTAATAGCTACTATCATGCTCTGCTCTTAGTATTCATGCTTATCTTTTTAAGAGCTTTTATTTAGTTGGTTGCTTGAACTCTCTTTAATTACCATGCTCACCTTATTAAGAGAGTTTGCTTCCGTTGCATTGGTCAATGTGTCTATGATAAAGATGCTACTTGCATGATGGTGCTTAGTAGTTCAGGTTTTCTTATGGTTAATCTCAAATAGCTGGGGGGGTTCCCAATGTGTTATTGGAGTACCAACTTGGTTTGTTTGCCTATGATGTGGTATGGTTTAGTAATATCTTCCTTCAAGAATTTATTTTGATTGACTTGGCGTATGCTCACGCATATTCAAGACTGTAAATAAAGTCTGTCAAGCCTTGATGATCTTTTGTTTCTGAGTAACGATATAACTACCATGGCTAATTCAATATTGCTTTGTCGCTCTGCATGATTATGACCGTCATTGCTCTCTTAGTTGGTCGCTCCCAGTCTTTTGCTAACCTCCACCTGTACTAAGCAAACTAACCATGCAATACATAGCTCATGGGAAAGTAGCCTAAAAACTATTGTGGTAAAGAATATGTTGCCTATGTATCTTATTTCTTATAAGTTGCTTGCTGAGCGGTAACCATGTTTCTGGGGACGCCATCAACTGTCACACTTTTGTTGAATATCTTGTGAGTTGCTATGCATGTTCGTCTTGTCTGAAGTAAGGGTGATTTACCGTGGGTTGAATTAATATGCATATTGTTAGAGAAGAACATTGGGCCGCCAACCAAAGCCATGCATCATGGTGGAAGTTTTAGCTTGGACCTTAATCCTCAATCTCTCATGAGAATATGCCTATGCATTAAAGAGGAGTCCATCATCTATTTTCTATGTTGTCCCGTTATGGATGTCCTCAAGTTGAGATCTATCAAAAACGAGAAATCAAATGCGATCTATCTCCTTGGACCTTTGTACAGGTGGCATAGAGGTACCCCTTTGTGACACCTGGTTAAAACATATGTAATGCAATGATAACCCATGGGGATCCGAGCTAATTAGGACAAGGAGCGAGCACTATTGGTATTCGATGCATGAGGCTTGCAACTTATAGGATGTTTTATGCATGACACATATGAAGTACTACTACCGTTGACACAATTGCTTCCATGTTTTTAAAATAAAAAGCTCTAGCACTTAACCTTTCTTTTACCTTTATGTTGAAGCACCAACTACTGAGAGCATGACTGTCATTCTGAGTGTAATGTGCATTGTCCCAAAGTAGCATTGTCTTTTGCATGATTGTGATATCGTTTATTCTGAAATGATTGTATCTAGTCATCACTTAAACCTTGAAGGTGCCCCTGCATTTATGTTTTGCATCACTAAAGGGGGCAAGCTAGATATCACTTTATCATATTTGCACATCATGTTCATTGCAAATCTTTTTGATGTTTCAGTTTCATGTTGTAAAACTTTCAGTCATTTGTGATTTTCTCTTGAGGCAACTTAATTACATTAGAATAATTGTCTCAGTAAGCTTTTGTCATATGACTATGAGAAAGTCCTATATGGTTAATAGCATGTCACCACAGAAATTATTCTTGTTATCATTTACCTACTCGAGGACGAGCAGGAATTAAGCTTGGGGATGTTGATACGTCCAAAACGTATCTATAATTTCTGCTTGCTCCATGCCACTTTTGGGTAATATTGCTATGATATTCATACACTTCCATACACTTTTGATCATATTTGGACTAACTTACTAATCCAGTGCACCCCAGTGCCAGTTCTGTTTTCGGCTGTTTTTGTATTTCAGGTTTTCACATTACAAGAACTGTCAGGAAAAATCCAGAAAATATATATAAAAAATCAGCGTTCCAGGAGCTACCGTGCGGCCAAAGTGCAGCCGGGGGGGACCCACAGGGGCTCCAGGCGCCCTGTGGGCGCGCCCCCCCCTGGGCCACGCCGGGAGGGCCCCTGGGCCCCCCGAGGCACCTCCGATGCCCCCTTTGGCATATATTTAAAGCGTGTCGAGGAAACCCTGATTCCGGACCCCTTTTCTCCAGACGCGATTCCGATCTCCGCCGCCATCGCCATCAAGCTTCGGGGGACCAGAATTCCTGCGCCGGCACCCTGCCGGGACGGGGAAGTGCCCCCGGATTCATCTCCATCGACGCTGCTTCCTCCCTCCATGGTGCAGGAGTAGTTCCTCCTCGGGGCTGAGGTTCTTACTAGTAGCTATGTGGTCAATTCTCTCTCCCATGATGTGATCTTCGTTGTGATGATAGGCTATGTTAATCTAGGGTGATCCCATGATATTTCCCCTTCCTCTATGTATTGGATTGATGTACTCACTTGTCTTTATCTAGTATAATCCCCGAGACCAAGGTGACAGCGGTCTATTGGACATGGATTAGAACAATATTTTCATGAGTGATTTCCTCTCTTGTGTGTTGATTGAAGATTGAGAGTCTCTTGGTGCTTGTCTTTGACTATCCTTTAGATATGTTGTGGTGATTGTGGGACTCTCTTTGGATGGCCGCGGTGACATTGGGAAATCATTAGATAGAGAACTACGAACTTTGAGGTGTGCTTTTGTAGCCCTACATAATTCTCGTCCTCTCTTGACCACGAAGGAATGACCTCCGAGTGTGTCCCCTTTGCATGTTTTATGGGAAATATCATGTGATTCGATTATGTTAATGTTGTTGGGAGTTGCCACTAGTGAAAGTATGAACCCTAGGCCTCGTTTCCACCATTGCAATACCGTTTGTGTTCACGTTTACTACTTGTTTGCTTGCTGCACTTTTTATTACATATTTATATTACCTTGTTTTGCCATCCATATCACTTGCCATTTAACCTCTCTTCGCCGAACTAGTGCACCTATACATCTAACAAGTGTATTAGGTGTGTTGGGGACACAAGAGACTTCTTGTATCTTAGTTGCAGGGTTGCTTGAGAGAGACCATCTTCAACCTCTACTTCCCTGAGTTCGATAAACCTTAGGTCATCCACTTGAGGGAAATTGCTGCTGTCCTACAAACCTCTGCGCTTGGAGGCCCAACATAGTCTACAAGAGTATAAGCGTGTGTAGACATCACATGCTAAGGGCATCAGGCAGGGGGGCGTCTCGCCCCTACTTTTTGTGATCGCCATGGATGTGCTGTCAAGAATCATGGTTAAGGCAGCGAGCATCAACACCATTAGTAACTTCACGGGCATCGCAGCACACCAGTCCATCTCGATCTATGCAGAGGATGTGGCGTAGTTTATCAAGCCCCGCGAGTTGGATCTCACGTTCGTGAGGAATGTACTTCAAGTGTTTGCTTCTGCTTCAGGTTTAAGAGTGAACTATCATAAATCAGTGGTGATCATGATTCATGGCAATGATAGCGACATGGAGCGGGTGGAGTCCTTTCTTCGTTGCCGCATGGGCTCATTTCCATGCTATTATCTCGAACTTCAGCTGGCCATCAGCCAATTATCGAGGGCGGAATGGCGGCCAATGCTCGACCATGCGAAGAAGTTTGCCCCGGCTTGGCAAAGAGGACTCATACACCATCCAGGGCGGCTCGAGTTGGTCAAGTCAGTGATCGCGGCCAAACCTATTCATCATTTGATGGTGACGGAGGCGCCTGCATGGTGTTCAAAGAGATCGAGCAATGGATGTGATCCTTCTTTTGGGCATGCAAAGAGAAAACTAACGGAGGTCAGTGCTTGGTAGCTTGGGAATCGGTGTGCAAACCTACTTGGCTAGGTGGATTGGGAGTTTGCAACCTCCACATACAAGGCTTGGCGCTGAGAGTGGGGTGGGAATGGCTGAGGCTGACAGACCCGGAGAGGCCGTGGCAAGGGATACCGATGACATTGGATAGGGAGGCACGTGCTGTTTTTGATAGCTTGGTCCACATCTCTGTTGGAGCCGGCAACAAAGTGTTGTTTTGGAGAGACAGGTGGATCCACAGCTTTGCAGTGAAGGACATAGCTCCTTCCATTCATGCCATGGTGGATACGTGATCGATAAATCGGCGCACGGTTCAGGAAGGTCTCGACAACGGGAGATGGCTGCTCGATCTCTCTGGTGATGTCACTTTTGGAGGACATATGCAGCTCCTTCATCTTAACTTAGCGGTCAACACGGTCAACCGTGACCCTTCCGGCGATGACTCTTTTTTGTGGCCGGCCGACCCGTCCGGCATATACACGATGATGACTGATAACCCACAAGTGTAGGGGATCGCAACAGTTTTCGAGGGTAAAGTATTAAACCCAAATTTGTTGATTCGACACAAGGGGAGCCAAAGAATACTCTTAAGTATTAGCAGCTGAGTTATCAATTCAGCCACACCTGGAAACTTAGTATCTACAACAAGGTAGTTTAGTAGCAAAGTAATATGATAGTGGCGGTAGCAGCAATAAAAGTAAAGATAATGTTTTTGTAGTTTTCGTGATAATAACAGCGGAAAAGTAAATAAGCAACTAGCAATATAGGTAAAGCTCGTAGGCATTGGATCGGTGATGGGAAATTACGTCGGATGCAATTCATCATGTAGAAGTTATAACCTAGGGCGACACAGAACTAGCTCCAGTTCATCAATGCAATGTAGGCATGTATTCCGAATATAGTCATACGTGCTTATGGAAAAGAACTTGCATGACATCTTTTGTCCTACCCTCCCGTGGCAGCGGGGTCCTATTGGAAACTAAGGGATATTAAGGCCTCCTTTTAATAGAGTACCGGACCAAAGCATTAACACATAGTGAATACATGAACTCCTCAAACTATGGTCATCATCGGGAGTGGTCCCGATTATTGTCACTTCAGGGTTGCCGGATCATAACACAAAGTAGGTGATTATAGACTTGCAAAATAGGATCAAGAACACACATATATTCATGAAAACATAATAGGTTCAGATCTGAAATCATGGCACTCGGGCCCTAGTGTCAAGCATTAAGCATATCAAAGTCATAGCAACATCAATCTCAGAACATAGTGGATACTAGGGATCAAACCCTAACAAAACTAACCCGATTACATGATAGATCCCATCCAACCCATCACCGTCCAGCAAGCCTACAATGGAATTACTCACACATGATGGTGAGCATCATGGAATTGGTGATGGAGGAAGGTTGATGATGACGATGGCGACGATCTCCACTCTCCGGAGCCCCGAACGGACTCCAAATCAGCCCCCCCGAGAGAGATTAGAGCTTGGCGGCGGCTCTGTCTCGTAAACCACGATAATTCCTTTTCCCTGATTTTTCTCTCCACGAAACGGAATATATAGGACCTGGGGATACGTCGATGGGGCATCGGGGGGCCCTCGAGGCAGGGGCACGCGCCCTGGGAAGGGGGGCGCGCCCCCCACCCTCGAGGACAGGGTGTGGGCCCCCCAGTGCAGATCTTCTTGCAGATATTTTTTATATTTTCTGAAATAATTATCCGTTGATTTTCAGGCGATTCCGAGAAATTTTTATTCTGCACAAAAACAACACCATGGCAGTTCTGCTGAAAACAGCGTCAGTCCGGGTTAGTTCCATTCAAATCATGCAAGTTAGAGTCCAAAACAAGGGCAAAAGTGTTTGGCAAAGTAGATACGTTGGAGACGTATCAACTCCCCCAAGCTTAAACCTTTGCTTGTCCTTAAGCAATTCAGTTGATAAACTGAAAGTGATAAAGAAATACTTTGACAAACTCTGTTTGCTCTTGTTGTTGTAAATATGTAAGCTAGCATTCAGGTTTTCAACAAGATCATGAACTAACCACATTCACAATAACTTTTAGGTCTCAAGACTACTCACATCAATAGCATAATCAACTAGCGAGCAATAATAATAAACCTCGGATGACAAAACTTCTCAAAACAATCATGATATGATATAACAGGATGGTATCTCGCTAGCCGTTTTTGAGACCGCAAAACATAAATGTAGAGCACCTTTAAAGATCAAGGATTGACTAGACATTGTAATTCATGGTGAAAGAGATCTAGTCATGATCATACTCCTTGCAAATTAATAGTAATACATGCAACGACAAAGGTGCTCTCCTACTGGTGCTCTTTGATAAGAGGATGCTGACTCTGCATAAAAGTAAATAGATAGGTCGTTCGCAGAGGGAAGCAGGGATTTGTAGAGGTGCCAGAGCTCGATTTTTAAATAGAGATTGAATAACATTTTGAGCGGTATACTTTCATTGTCAACATAACAACCAAGAATCTCGATATCTCCCATGCTACGCACATTATAGGCGGTTCCCAAACGGAATGGTAAAGTTTATACTCCCCCAACCACCAACAAGCACACTCCACGGCCAGCCGAATCCACGGGTTACCGTCCAAACAAGCAACAACCCTGGGGGAGTTTTGTTTAATTATTATGATTTTAAGCATGGGACTGGGCATCCCAGTTACCAGCAATTTTCTCGTGAATGATGAGCGGAGTCCACTCTTCGTGAGAATAATCCACCTAGCATGGAAGATATAGACAACCCTAGTTGATACATGAGCTGTTCGAGCATACAAAACAGAAATTCAATTGAAGGTTTAGAGTTTGGCACATACAAATTTACTTGGAACGGCAGGTAAATACCACATATAGGAAGGTATGGTGGACTCATGTGGAATAACTTTGGGGTTTATGGAAGTGGATGCACAAGCAGTATTCCCGCTTAGTACATGTGAAGGCTAGAAAGGGACTGGGAAACGACCAGCTAGAGAGCAACAACAGTCATGAACATGCATTAAAATTAATCAACAATGAATGCAAACATGAGTAGGATATAAATCACCATGAACATATATATCGTGAAGGCTATGTTGATTTGTTTCAACTACATGTGTGAACATGTGCCAAGTCAAGTCACTTAAATCGTTCAAAGGAGGATACCACCCATCATACCACATCACAACCATTTTAATATCATGTTGGCACGCAAGATAAACCATTATAAACTCTCAGCTAATTAAGCATTGCATAAGCAGCTATGATCTCTAATTGTCATTGCAAACATGTTTCATTCATAACAAGCTGAATCAAGAACGATAAGCGATCATATTAACAAAAACAAGAGAGGTCGAGTTCATACCAGCTTTTCTCATCTCAATTAGTTCATCATATATCATCCTTATTGCCTTTCACTCGCACGACCGAATGGTGTGTATAATAATAATAGTGCATGTGCATTGGACTAAGCTAGAATCTGCATACATTTAATACAAGAGAGAAGCAAGGTAATATCGCTCAGGATTAAATCAACAATCAAAGCATATGAGAGCCACTAAGCATTTTCAATCATGGTCTTCTACTCTTAACCCTTAAAGAGAAGAAAAGAAACTATTTACACGGGAAAGCTCCCAACAAGCAAAAGAAGAACGGGAAATCTTTTTGGGTTTTCGTTTTTAGTTACTACTACAAGCAAAGAAAGTAAACTAGCTAGAAGCTACAACTAATATTTTTTTTTGTTTTTCTGGGTTTTCTAGCACACAAGAAAAAGACTAAGAAAAAGAAATTTAAACTAAGCATGGATGGTACAGTGAAAGAGTGTGAGCACCGACAACTAGAATAAGTGTGAACATGAATGTAAAGTCGGTGAGAAACGCGTACTCCCCCAAGCTTAGGCTTTTGGCCTAAGTTGGTCTATGGCCAGTATTGGCCTGACGGATATCCAAAGTTGTAGTTGGGGTCGAACTGAGATGCAGCAGATGCTGCCTGCTGAGCTGCAGCTCGAAGGCGGGTTGCCTCCGTCATGTTATAATAGGCATTTGCCTCCTCCACAGTTATAGTGTATCTTCCCTTTTACTGAAAGTTAAACAAAGTAGGGGCAGGAAGAACAATAGGGATGGCATTCTGCTGGTTAAAGATTAGTCGATATTTGAGAGTTTGATTACCCCACTCTATAAACCGATTACTAGCCATAGCATTACAGTCTAAATAAGCAGCAGGTAAAGGTTCATCATACGGGTGCACAGACACACCAATATTGCGGGCTATGCGAGTAGCATAGATCCCACCAAATAAATCTCCATACAAACCATTATGGTGTAGTCTACATGCAACAATTGCTCCTAAGTTATATTGCCTATCACCTAGTACAGCACTCCTGAGAACGCTAAGATCAGGGACACACATGTGACAAGCCTCATCTTTACCATTTATGCATCTACCGGTAAAGAGAGCAAAGTAATGAATAGCAGGAAAATGTATGCTCCCCGTGGTGGCTTGTGTGATATCCCTGGATTCTCCCACTGTAATACTAGCAAGGAATTCTCTAAATTCAGATTTACGAGGATCACTCATACTGCCCCACTTTGGGAGCTTGCAGGCAATATTAAAATCCTCTAAGTCCATGGTATAAGATTTATCATAAAGGTCAAACAGGACAGCGTGAGAATTACGTGAAGATGAAAATTTAAACCTTCCCACAAAGCTATCAGTTAAGCCACGGTATTGGAGACACTTATCTTGCATGAAGTCATCGAGGACAGCGTTGCGCACATATGCGTAAAATTCATCTTTGATGCCCGCTTGACCAATAAATTCATCGGACGACCATTCACAAGGCCGCACATCAGCATCCCTTGGTGGTTCATCGTCCGTCTCACAGAATGCGATCCTCGGTTCTTGCTTCCTTGAAGGACCACCTTGGAAGTTCCTCCTAGCCATTTTTCTGAAATTTTCTGAAATTTTTAGTAACTCACAATAAAAGTTAACTGAACTCAACAAGATTGATAGCAACAACTCCTATAAGTGCCTAGAGGCTATATCATGCATTAGAACTACTTGGGACCAAGAAAAATTGACATGCAAGCTCAAGAACAAGGTCACCACAGCAGCACAAATTTGCAACAAATAAAGCACTAGAACAAAAACTAATTGGACCAATGGAGGAGTCACATACCAAGGAACAATCTCCCCAAACAGTTTGGTGAATGGTGCTTTGAGCAAGGAGATCGAAAATGGCAGCAAAATGAGCTAGAACTCGGGTTTGAGCTGGTTGGGGATTTTTTTGGAGGAAGAAGAAGAGCATGGGTGAAAGGATAAGTGGAGGGAGGCCACGTGGGGCCCTCGAGGCAGGGGCGCGCCCTGTGCCCTCGAGGCCACGTGTTGGCTCCCCTCGCCATGTGTTCAGTGCCATATTTTCTTAAATATTATAGAAAAAATATATTTCATTTTCATGGCATTTGGAGAACTTTTATTTTCAGGATATTTTTTTATTGCACTGATAAGTCTGGAAACAGAGAGATAATGCTATTTTTGTTTTATTTAACCTAATTAACAGAAAGTAAAATGAGGGTATAGAAGGTTTGTGCTATCTGGATTCACCTATCCCATGTTCATCAAAAGGAATCCATTAACAAGGTTGATCAGGTCTTGTTAATAAACTCTTTCCGAGTAACATGAAACCGGAGAATTTTTGAATAACACTATGTTACCTCGATGGGGATATGTATGTCCCCAACAATAAGAATGTCATATGCCTTCTTGATAGTACGAATAGGAAACTCAAAACCTCCAATAGTAATAGTTGAAGTTTTTCCAATATAATTGATACTATGGACCTGAGGTTGTTTCCTCGGAAAGTGTACCGTATGCTCATTACCATTGACATGAAAAGTGACATTGCCTTTGTTGCAATCAATAACAGCCCCTGCAGTATTCAGAAAAGGTCTTCCAAGAATAATAAACATACTATCGTCCTCGGGAATATCAAGTATAACAAAGTCCGTTAGAATAGTAACGTTTGCGACTACAACAGGCACATCCTCACAAATACCGACAGGTATAGCAGTTGATTTATCGGCCATTTGCAAGGATATTTTAGTAGGTGTCAACTTACTCAAGTCAAGTTTATGATATAAAGAGAGAGGCATAACACTAACACCTGCTGCAAGATCACACAAAGCAGTTTTAACATAGTTTCCCTTAACGGAGCAAGGTATAGTAGGTACTCCTGGATATCCTAATTTCTTAGGCATTCCACCCTCGACAGTGTAATTGGAAAGCATGGTGGAGATTTCTACTTCAGGTATCTTTCTTTTGTGGGTAATAATATCTTTCATATATTTGGCATAAGGATTTGTTTTAAGCACATCAGTCAAACACATACGCAAAAAGATAGGTCTAATCATTTCAGCGAAGCGCTCAAAATCCTCATCATCCTTTTTCTTGGATGGTTTTGGAGGAAAAGGCATGGGTTTCTGAACCCATGGTTCTCTTTCCCTACTGTGCTTCCTAGAAACAAAGTCTCTCTTATCATATCGTTGATTCTTTGATTGTGGGTTATCAAGATCAACAGCAGGTTCAATCTCTACATCATTATCATTGCTAGGTTGCACATCATCATGAACATCATTATTAAGATTATCACTAGGTTCATGTTCATTACCAGATTGTGTCTCAGCATCAGAAACGGATATATCATTGGGATTCTCAGGTGGGTGAGCTACATGTTCACTAGAAGCATGTAAAGTTCTATCAATTTTCTTTTTCTTCTTCTTAGAAGAACTAGGTGCATCTAAATTAGCTCTCTGAGAATTTTGCTCAATTCTCTTAGGGTGGCCTTCAGGATACAGAGGTTCCTGAGTCATTTTACCACCTCTAGTCACAACTCTAATGGCATTATCATTATTTTTACTATTTAATTCATTGAGCAAATCATTCTGAGCCTTAAGTACTTGTTCTACTTGAGTGGTGACCATGGAAGCATGTATACTAATAAGTTCCAGTTCATCTTTAGCACTAGACAGATAATCACTCAAGCGTTCAATCATATGAGCATTGTGTTGTAATTGTCTACCAACATAAGCATTGAAGTTTTCTTGTTTCGCAATAAAATTGTCAAACTCATCTAAGCATTGGCTAGCAGACTTATAACAAGGAATATCACCTTCATCAAATCTATAAAGAGAATTTACCTTTACTATCTGTGTCGGGTTATCAAGACCATGTATTTCTTCAATAGGCGGTAAATTCTTAACATCTTCAGCTTTAATACCTTTTTCTTTCATAGATTTCTTTGCCTCTTGCATGTCTTCAGGACTGAGAAATATAACACCTCTTTTCTTCAGAGTTGGCTTAGGGGCTGATTCAGGAAGTGTCCAATTATTTTCGTTGGCCTGCATATTATTCAATAGTAATTCAGCTTGTTCCACTGTTCTTTCCCTGAAAACACAACCAGCACAACTATCTAGGTGGTCTCTGAAAGCATCGGTTAGTCCATTACAAAAGACATCAAGTATATCATGCATCTCAAGAGGATGATCAGGCAAAGCATTAAGTAACTGGAGAAGCCTCCCCCAAGCTTGTGGGAGACTCTCTTCTTACGTTTGAGCAAAGTTATATATATCCCGTAAGGCATCTAGTTTCTTATGAGCAGGAAAATATTTAGCAGAGAAACAATACATCATATCCTGGGGACTACGCACACAACCAGGATCAAGAGAATTAAACCAAGTCTTAGCATCACCCTTTAACGAGAACGGAAACAACTTATAGTAATAGCGAATCTTTTCATCATTGGTAAACAGGGTAGCTATATCATTCAACTTGGTAAGATGTGCCACAACAGTTTCAGACTCATAGCCATGGAAAGGATCAGATTCAACCAAAGTAATTGACTCAGGATCAATAGAGAATTCATAATCCTTAACAGTGACACATATAGGTGAAGTAGCAAAAGCAGGGTCATGCTTCATTCTAGCATTCAAGGAATTTTCTTTCAGCTTAGCTAATAACTTCTTAAGATCATATCTATCATTGCAAGCAAGAAAGTCTCTAGCAGTTTCTTCATCCATAACATAACCCTCAGGCACAACAGGCAATTCATATCTATTGGGAGTAGTTTCATCATCACTTTCATAAATATCATCAACATTTGCACTCTCCCTAACCTTAGCAATTTGTTCATCTAGAAATTCACCTAGTGGCACAGTAGCAGGCATAGAGATAGTTTCATCATACATACCAGAAGTAGCATCATCAAGAACATATGACATATCAGATTCAATAGCAGGAGTAGGTGTCGCAAGTTTACTCATAACATAAGGAGAATCAAGCGTAGAGCTAGATAGCAGTTCCTTACCTCCCCTCGTAGTTGAGGGTAAGATCTTGGTTTTTGAGTCCTCCAAATTCTTCATAGTGATAAGCAGATATAAATCCCAAGTGACTTAAAGAATAGATCTATGCTCCCCGGCAATGGCGCCAGAAAATATTCTTGATAACCCACAAGTGTAGGGGATCGCAACAGTTTTTGAGGGTAAAGTATTAAACCCAAATTTGTTGATTCGACACAAGGGGAGCCAAAGAATACTCTTAAGTATTAGCAGCTGAGTTGTCATTCATCCACACTTGGAAACTTAGTATCTGCAGCAAGGTAGTTTAGTAGCAAAGTCATATGATAGTGGCGGCAGCAGCAGTAAAAGTAAAGATAATGTTTTTGTAGTTTTTGTGATAATAGCAACGGAAAAGTAAATAAGCAACTAGCAATATAGGTAAAGCTCGTAGGCATTGGATCGGTGATGGGAAATTACGTCGGATGCAATTCATCATGTAGAAGTTATAACCTAGGGCGACATAGAACTAGCTCCAGTTCATCAATGCAATGTAGGCATGTATTCCAAATATAGTCATACGTGCTTATGGAAAAGAACTTGCATGACATCTTTTGTCCTACCCTCCCGTGGCAGCGGGGTCCTATTGGAAACTAAGGGATATTAAGGCCTCCTTTTAATAAAGTACCGGACCAAAGCATTAACACATAGTGAATACATGAACTCCTCAAACTATGGTCATCACCGGGAGTGGTCCCGATTATTGTCACTTCGGGGTTGCCGGATCATAACACAAAGTAGGTGACTATAGACTTGTAAGATAGGATCAAGAACACACATATATTCATGAAAACATAATAGGTTCAGATCTGAAATCATGGCACTCACGTCCTAGTGTCAAGCATTAAGCATAGCAAAGTCATAGCAACATCCATCTCAGAACATAGTGGATACTAGGGATAAAACCCTAACAAAACTAACCCCATTACATGATAGATCCCATCCAACCCATCACCGTACATCAAGCCTACGATGGAATTACTCACACACGGCGGTGAGCATTATGGAATTGGTGATGGAGGAAGGTTGATGATGACGATAGCGACGATCTCCACTCTCCGGATCCCCGAACAGACTCCAGATTAGACCTCCCGAGAATGATTACGACTTGGCGGTGGCTCCGTCTCGTAAAATGCGATAATTCTTTTTCCCTGATTTTTTTCTCCACGAAACAGAATATATAGGACCTGGGGATACGTCGGTGGGGCATCGGGGGGCCCTTAAGGCAGGGGGGCACGCCCCCACCCTCGAGGACAGGGTGTGGGCCTCCCGGTGCAGATCTTCTTGCAGATATTTTTTATATTTTCTGAAATATTTCTCCGTTGATTTGCAGGCGATTCCGAGAAATTTTTATTCTGCACAAAAACAACACCAAGGCAGTTTAGCTGAAAACAACGTCAGTCCGGGTTAGTTCCATTCAAATCATGCAAGTTAGAGTAAAAAACAAGGGCAAAAGTGTTTGGCAAAGTAGTTGGAGACGTATCAATGACCCACAAGTGTAGCGGATCTATCGTAGTCCTTTCAATAAGTAA
The DNA here is from genome assembly GCA_902687465.1 of Secale cereale. NCBI lineage: Eukaryota > Viridiplantae > Streptophyta > Magnoliopsida > Poales > Poaceae > Secale > Secale cereale. The sequence goes on along the minus strand of LR738714.1, from coordinate 374,050,003 downwards.
GAGTGTCGAACCCAACGAGGAGCAGAAGGAAATGATAGGAAGTTTTCAATAAGGTATTTTCTGCAAGCACTGAAATTATAGGTAACAGATAGTTTTGTGATAATGTAATTGGTAGCAAGTAACAAAAGGTAAAAGTAAATAAGGTGCAACAAGGTGGCCCAATCCTTTTTGTAGCAAATGACAAGCCTGGACAAACTCTTATATAAAGGAAAGCGCTCCCGAGGACACACGGGAATTATCGTCAAGCTAGTTTTCATCACGATCATCTGATTCGCGTTCGGTACTTTGATAATTTGGTATGTGGGTGGACCGGTGCTTGGGTGTTGTCCTTACTTGTACAAGCATCCCACTTATCATTAACCTCTAATGCAAGCATCCGCAACTACAAAAGAAGTATTAAGGTAAACCTAACCATAGCATGAAACAAGTGGATCCAAATCAGCCCCTTACGAAGCAACGCATAAACTAGGGTTTAAGCTTCTGTCCCTCTAGCAACCCATCATCTACTTATTACTTCCCAATGCCTTCCTCTAGGCCCAAATAATGGTGAAGTGTCATGTAGTCGACGTTCACATGACACCACTAGAGGAGAGACAACATACATCTCATCAAAATATCGAACGAATACCAAATTCACATGACTACTAATAGCAAGACTTCTCCCATGTCCTCAGGAACAAAAGTAACTACTCACAGGACATAATATTGTTCATGATCAGAGGGGTATTAATATGCATAATGGATCCGAACATATGATCTTCCACCTAATAAACCAACAAGCATGAACTACAAGGAGTAATCAACACTACTAGCAACCCACATGTACCAATATGAGGTTTGGGTACAAAGATTGGATACAAGAGATGAACTAGGGTTTGAGAGGAGATGGTGCTAGTGAAGATGTTGATGAAGATAGCCCTCCCCAAGATGGGAGAGTTGTTGGTGATGACAACGATGATGATTTCCCCCTCCCGGAGGGAAGTATCCCCGGCAGAACAGCTCTGCCGGAGCCCTAGATTGGTTTCCGCCAAGGTTCCGCCTCGAGACGGCGGCGTCTGGTCCCGAAAGCCTCCTTCTAATTCTTTCAGGTCAAAACACCTCATATAGGAGAAGATGGGCATCGGGGGGCCATCGGGGGCCCACGAGACAGGGGGCGCGCCCAAAGAGAGAGGGGGGGGGGTGCCCCCACCCTCGTGGACAACAGGTGGCCCCGTGGTGATCTTCTTTCGCCAGATATTTTTTATATTTTCTGAAACAGAGTCCTGTGAAGTTTCGGGGCTTTTTGAGTTGTGCAGAATAGGTTTCCAGAGTTTGCTCCTTTTCCAGCCTAGAATTCCAGTTGTCGGCATTCTCCCTCTTCATGTAAACCTTGTAAAATAAGAGAGAAAAGGCATAAGTATTGTGACAAAACATGTAATAACAACCCATAATGCAATAAATATCAACATATAAGCATGATGCAAAATGGACGTATCAACTCCCCCAAGCTTAGACCTCACTTGTCATCAAGCGAAAGCCGATATCGCGAAATATGTCGACATGTTTAGAGATAGAGGTGTCAATAAAAATAAAATATGGACATGAGGGCATCATGATCATTCTCATAACAGCAACACATATATATATATATATATATATATATATATATATATATATATCGTCATATGATTCTTATGCTAAAGTAACAATTTATTCACCATGTCAAGTATGAATCAGAAACTTCATTGAAAACTAACAAACTTTGATCTCGGTCATTGAAGCAATTACAATTTATTGTAACATCGGAAAGAGTCAATATAAGAGCTTTTCAGCAAGCCTACATACTCAACTATCATATAGTCTTTCACAATTGCTCACACTCACGCAATACTTATGGTTATGGAGTTTTAATCGGACACAGAGATTGATAGGGGCTTATGGTGTTGCCTCCCAACCTTTTACCTCAAGGGTAATGTCAACAGTAATAGACCATGAAAACTTACATCCAAGTGGGTATATATGTCATGATCTTTCCAACACAATGTGCTTGCCAAGGGATAAAAATGTAAAAAGGAAAGGTGAATTTCACCTTGACTCTTATAAGGCAAGAATAATAGATAGGCCCTTCGCAGAGGGAAGCAGAGGTTGTCATGTATTTTTATGGTTGGATGCACAAAGTCTTAGCATAGAAGAACGTCACTTTATATTGCCACTTGTGATAGGGACCTTTATTATGCAGTCTGCCGCTTTTATTACTTCCATATCACAAGATCGTATAAAGCTTATTTCCTCCACACTAATAGATCATACATATTTTAGTGAGTTTGCAACATGACAACTTACTTGGAAGGATCTTACTCAATCCATAGGTAGGTATGGTGGACTCTCATGGCAAAACTGGGTTTAAGGATGTATGGAAGCACAAGTAGTATCTCTACTTGGTGTGAGGAGTTTTGTCTAGCATGAGGGGGGAAGGCAAGCTCAACATGTTGGATGATCCATGACAATATACTTTATTTCAGATATAAAAAACATAACCCATTATGTTGTCTTCCTTGTCCAACATCAACTCTTTAGCATGTCATATTTTAATGAGTGCTCACAATCATAAAAGATGTCCAAGATAGTGTATTTGTATATGAAGCCTCTCTTTCTTTATTAGTTCCTATTAATGGCAACAATGACCAAAACTATGTTTGTCAACTCTCAACAACTTTTATTCATCATACTCTTTATATGTGAAGTCATCATTTCCCATAAGATCAATATGATCTCTTGGATATTCTTTATGTTTTCTTTCTTTATTCTATCATGACCAAAGTGAGGAAATCAAGCCCTTGACTCAACACTAATCTTTATTATATAGCTCACGGACTCCATTACAAGGGGTAAAGATCAAAGGCAAAAGCTCACAACTAGATCATGCTAACTTTATTCTAATAGATCAAGATACTACCAAAAGTATCGAACTAATAAAAGCGATAAAGATAGGAGTGATGGTGATACGATACCAGGGTCACTCCCCCAAGCTTGGCAGTTGCCAAGGGGAGTGCACATACCCATATGATTATGTCTCCTTCTTCGGGGGTGGTGACGTAGGAGTTGTTGATGATGCAGGCTTGTTGTCCACCTTCCAAGGCATGGGCTCACCATCATAGAAGGATGATCGAGTCTCTGGGATACTCAAATCTGCAACCAAACTCATCTTCTTGAATCTATATTCATACTCACAGTTTTGGTTTTGCAGGTCATAGATCTGGGCTTGGAGGTGTTCGATTTTCTCTTGAAGATTGGAGATAGCTTCCCCGAAGATCATTGAGTCTAGCTTGAGGTTCTTGGCGAGCTCCGAGATCATCATGTGGTTGGCGTTGAGACCTCGTTCCACCATACCTTGGCACTTGAAAACTTGCTGCTCCATTGCTTTGAGCCTTGTCTCCACGCTTCCGGTCCTCCTTGGCCCCTCAACATCACGGATGTGCAGCACCCCCTCATGCAACTCCATGGTTTGAGGGTGATGCAACACCTCCGCAAGGTAGGGGTTGATGACCTTCTCGAAGAACTTGTCCTTGGGGATGTTGGAGGACGTCATGATGATCTAGATCTATCAAAAACAACATCTCAAAACGAAAACAGAGGATTTTTGCGTGATACAGAGGTCAAAACCTTCGGGAGTATATATAATGAATTTTTACCGACCAAAAGGAGTAACATACAAGAAATCGGAGTCCGGGAGGCACACGAGCTGCCCACGAGGCAGGGGGCGCGCCGAGGGCAGGGGGGCGCGCCCTCCACTCTCGTGGACGACTCGTGTCTCTTCCGGACTGCTACTTATTTTTCTATTTTTCTAAATATTCCAAAATAGTGAAAAATTGCCTTTAGAACTGTTTTGGAGTCGGTTTACTTACCGTATCACATACCTCTTCCTTTTCGGAGTCTGAATCGTTCTGGAAAGTGCCCCTTATGTATTCCTCCGGGGTTACAGTTTTGATATCATTGGTTTCAACACTTATAGGGTTACCTGAGATATAATGTTTGATTCTTTGACCGTTCACCACCTTCGGATTTGTGCCTTCAAAGTTGTTGATTTTTATGGCACCGGAACGATAGACCTCCTCGATAACGTAAGGTCCTTCCCACTTAGAGAGAAGTTTTCCTGCAAAAAATCTTAAACGAGAGTTGTATGACAAGACACAATCACCTACCTTAAACTCATGCTTTTGTATCCTTTTGTCATGCCATCTTTTAACCTTTTCTTTAAACAGCTTGGCATTCTCATAGGCCTGGGTTCTCCATTCATCAAGGGAGCTAATGTCAAAAAACCTCTTCTCACCGGCAAGTTTGAAATCATAATTGAGCTCTGTAATAGCCCAATATGCCTTATGTTCTAGCTCAAGAGGTAAGTGACAAGCTTTTCCATAAACCATCTTATATGGAGACATACCCATAGGATCTTTGTACGCAGTTCTATAGGCCCATAATGCATCATCAAGTTTCTTGGACCAATTCTTTCTAGACCTATTGACTGTCTTTTGCACAATTAATTTCAGCTCTCTATTACTTAGTTCTACTTGACCACTAGTCTGTGGGTGATAGGGGATGCAATTCTATGGTTGACATCATACTTTGCAAGCATTTTACGGAAAGCACCATGAATGAAGTGTGAACCACCATCAGTCATTAAGTATCTAGGGACTCCAAACCTCAGAAAAATAACTTCTTTAAGCATCTTAATAGAGGTGTTATGATCAACACTACTAGTTTTAATAGCTTCTACCCACTTAGTAACGTAATCAACAGCAACTAGGATATGTGTGTACCCATTAGAGGCAGGAAACGGTCCCATATAATCAAAGCCCCAAACATCAAATGGTTCAATAACAAGTGAACAATTCATAGGCATTTCTTGACATCTACTGATATTACCAATTCTTTGACATTCATCACAAGATAAGACAAACTTACGGGCATCCTTGAAGAGAGTAGGCCAATAAAAACTGGATTGCAATACCTTATGTGCAGTTCTGTCTCCAGCATGGTGTCCTCCATAAGCTTCGGAGTGGCACTTGCGTAGGATATGTGTCGGTGTACTAAGGTAGGGGTACCTCAGTACCCCAACTTGTGCACGGGCAGTAGCAGCTTCCCGCGGCAGGGCCTACCACGTGCTTGCCGAAGACCTTTCTGCTCCATATAAAACCATTCAAAAACAAAGTATACAAGGCAGAAGATCGAGGCCCCGGCAAGTGGAGCTTGCCGGGAAGGCCGTCCCAGGCTCAAGATTACCTCATTGGCACAAGACCCTGGCAAGAGGAGCTTGCCAGGAAGACTAGAAGATCGCATTTCAGAAGACATGCCTCGGCGCTGCATGCGCTCGGGCAGGGTCCGGGGAGCGACAAGCTTCAGAGCCCGACAAGCTTCCGGGCCCGGCAAGGTCAAGGCCCCGGCAAGGTGCTTGCCGGGGAGAGTTACGCTGTGTGCCCGCGCTCCAGCTCACCGAACCATGCGTCGCCCTGGGGCCACTCCAGGGACGCGTGGCGGACGGCTGTGCAGCCTGGGGGACACGGTGGCACTCCACGGTGGTAAAGCCATCGCCGTGGCAAACGGAGACGCAAGGGCGGGCGCTTTTGGGGTCGACGGCGACGGGCATTAAATGCTCTTGTCCCCCACTGTCAAAGTAGGTGATGACCACTGTTCATCCACTGTAGCTCCACTATTCCCGCACTGTTACAACTACCACCACTATTACATTTTTACCCTTTCTCCTACGTTGACACCTGTCGGTGACCCCTTGAGCTATAAAAGGAGGCCCATGCACAACGTAGAAGGGGTTCGGAACCTAGATCGCTCATACGCTCGGTGTAGCTAGTTCTTCAAGCTCCCGAGCTCCAACACTCAATAACAAACTAAGCAGGAGTAGGGTTTTACGCGTCCATCGCGGCCCGAACCTGGGTAAACTGCCCGCGTGCTCTCCACGATCTGCTCTTTGTGCTCCCTCCGCCCTCTTACCGCACAAACAAGGGGCTCCGGTCCCATAGGTGCTCGTGGTGGACAGTTTCCCCCGACATCTTTGGCGCGCCAGGTAGGGGGCGTCGAGGTTGTGCGAACCTGATCCGGCGTCACGCGGGCGCGTTCTTCATCAACCTCTCCAGCTACATCAACTTCATCAGCAACATCAGCATGGCCCCGAAGAAGAAGGCTTCGGAGGTCGGAGGCCCGTCTGCGTCTCATCCGCCGCCACCGGAAACAACGGTGGGTGGAGGAGACGCCGTCGGAAGGGTGGTCGCCGGCGAGGAGACTCGCGGCGCCACCAAATCCAAAGACAAGACGGATGACCGAGCTTCGGTCTCCGTGGATGCGCCACGTCCATCTCAGCAAACAACAACCCAGCAGCGCCATGTCACAGGAGGTGGCATCCGCTTGCTGGGCCAAGGGCAAACAGGAGGCTCGCGGGACGCTCCGGGCCATCGTCCTGGCACGAGCAAGGCGCGGTCGCCGGGGCGGGACCCTGCTCCTTCTAACCCTGTTAGGAGTCCGAGCATATCCCGCTCCTCGCACCGCTCGCCCCCGCTCCCCTCCTCTCCAGCAGAAGCGCTCGCAAGAGCGCAACTGCTCCTCGACTTCCCTCCAGCGGCAGACAAGGCCGAAGACTGGAGGGCCACTATCCAGAGCCTGATCGCCTTCGCCAATAACGACTCTCCGCAGCAGCCGGCGACCTCGCGGCCGCGGCAAGTCGAGAAGACGAAGGCCGACGGCGACAAGACCGCCGGGGGTGCAACTACGGTGCACTCCTCGCCGCGGAAGCAGAAGACGCCGCCCCGCCGGATCAACGTCGACGACGACTCCACGGCGTCGTCGGATCCGCGGGCTCGTCGGGACCAGCGCTAGGTCCTAGACGACCGGCGACAAGAAGACGCTCGAACGACGATCGAGCGCCGCCGAGAAGCTCGGCGACAATCAGATCAGCGAGCTGGGAACGCTGTCGATACGCACGCGCCCGGTGAACCAGGCGACTTGCCATACGCGGCAGGTTGCCCTGCGTTTACCCGTGAGCTGCGGCGCGTCCAGTGGCCCAGCATGAAGAACTTCAAGCCCGACGTACCGGAGAAGTACGACGGCAAGACGCACCCCTCGGAGTTTCTCAGCATCTACACCATTGCGGTGCAGGCTGCCGGGGGGCGCGACGAGAAGATATTGGCGAACTACTTCCCGCTCGTGCTTAAGCCGAACGTTCGTTCTTGGCTTATGCACTTGCCGGAAGGCTCCATTTCTTCTTGGGCAGATCTTTTCCACCAGTTTGTTGGCGCCTTCACGGGCGGCCACAAACCCCATGGCCAGGAGAGTGATCTCCACATTCTGGCCCAGAAGGAAGGAGAACCTCTGCGCAAATACATCCAGCGCTTCAGCCGCGTGCAACACAACATCCCCGACGTCCACCCTGCTGCGGTTATCAGTGCGTTTCACCAGAACGTACGTAACCGCCGCATGCGTGAGGAGATGGCCATGACCAAGATACGGGATGTCAGCGAGCTCTATGCTCTAGCTGATAAGTGCGCGCGAGCCGAAGAGGGGAGGAAACTCCCCGGAGAGGATGCTGGCGCAGGAGGAAGCGACAGCGACGACGCCGCCCCGGCAAAGAAGAGCCGGCGGCGGAACAACAGAAGAAAGAACAAGAAGGAAGTGCTTGCCGTCGAGAAGTCCGGCAAGGAGGCTCCCGCCAAGAAAGCACAGGCTGGCGGCTCCGGCAAGGAGCCTGCCCCTGTAGCGGCAGCCGACAAGCAGGACGGCTCCGACAAGCAATACTGCAAAATCCACCGCACCAAGGGCCATGACCTCTCCAACTGCAAACGCGTCGAGTACCTCGTCGAGCAGCAGAAAGCTGAGTACGAGCGGCGCGACAAGGAGAAGGCCCAAGGTGGCGGAGGAGAGCCAAGCAAGAAGCGGCCGTTCAATGGTCGGGGAGGACGCCGCGGCAAGGCCAAGCAGCGGCAAGGTGACCGACCTCCCCGGGGCCGCGACAAGGATGAAGAAGACGACGACGATGACATGGAGGATGAAGATAACAGCGAGCAGGAGTTCCAGAAGGCCAGGGAAGTCCTGTGCGTCGACGGTGGCGCCTCTCTGCATACTTCCCACCGCCAACTCAAGCAGTGGGTGCGGGAAGTAAATGCAGTAGAGCCGCCCGTGGAGTCGCGCAGGCTCCTCAAATGGTCTAGCACGCCCATCATTTTTGATCTTGAGGATCACCCTGACCGCACCACAGCGGTCGGGTGCTTGCCGATGTTGGTCTCACCCACCATCCGCAACCTCAAGGTCACCAAAATGTTGGTTGACGGCGGGGCCGGCCTGAACTTGATCTCCTCTGCTGTGATCAAGAAACTCCAAATCCCAGATGGCGAGCTCGAAGAGACCGGGTCGTTCCAAGGAATAAACCCGGGGAGGAGCAAGCCCAAGGGGAAAATAACTTTGCCGGTGACCTTTGGCGGGGAGCTCAACTTCAGAACTGAGCGCATCACATTCGACGTTGCCGATATACCATTCCCATACAATGGGATACTCGGCCGTCCCGCCCTCGCCAAGTTCATGGCAGCTTCCCACAACGCCTACAACATACTCAAGATGCCGGGGCCGATAAGCGTCATCTCTGTCCATGGCGACAAGAAGGACGCGCTTATCTGCGCCGACAAGATATACCGGGATGCAGCAGCCGCGGCGGAGAAGGACACACTTGCCGCTGAAGCTCCCGGGGGAAAGAAGACCAAGACCAAGTCCGGCAAGTGCTCTGGGGCCCACTCCGGCAACCGCACCTCTTCGGAGTGCTGCGCTGCCGTCGAGGACGTTCCATCGAGCTCCACCGGCAAGTGCAAGAAAGGGATGGCCGCTCCTCCGGCAACCAAGAAGGTGTCCGCCAATGAGGACGGCACTGGTGGTACCTTCACCATCAGTGCTACGCTTGACAACAAATAGGAAAGCGCGCTCGTTGCCTTCCTGCGGGCGAATGTCGATGTGTTTGCATGGCAACCATCTGACATCCCCGGTGTTCCCAGGAAGGTAATTGAGCACAAGCTTGCTGTTTGTCCTCATGCGCGGCCCGTCAAGCAGAAGGTCAGAAAGCAAGCCGTGGAGCGCCAAGAATTCATTGCCGAGGAGATCAAGAAACTAGAAGCAGCGGGCCTGGTTAGAGGCGTGATCCATCCCACGTGGTTGGCAAATCCAGTTGTCGTGCGTAAGGCCAACGGGAAATAGAGACTGTGCATAGACTTCACCGATGTGAATAAAGCATGTCCCAAGGATCCATTTCCCTTGCCGCGCATTGACCAGATTGTTGACTCCACCGCCGGATGCGAGCTGCTCTCTTTTCTTGATGCATATTCAGGCTACCACCAGATCTTTATGGCCAAAGAAGATGAAGAGAAGACTGCATTTATCACTCCATGTGGCACCTATTGCTTTATTCGCATGCCTTTTGGATTGAAGAATGCAGGCTCAACATTTGCACGGGTAGTGCACACTGCTTTCGAGCCACAGATCCACAGAAATGTAGAGGCTTACATGGATGCTATCGTGGTGAAGAGTAAGAGCAAGGATACCCTAATCCAAGATTTGGAAGAGACATTTCAGAATCTGCTCAAGATCCAACTTAAGTTGAACCCCGAGAAGTGCGTCTTTGGAGTCCCATCCGGCAAGCTTCTCGGGTTCTTTGTGTCACAGAGAGGGATTGAAGCCAACCCCGACAAGATAAAAGCCATCGAGCAGATCGAAGCCCCGAAGCGCGTCAAGGATGTCAGGAGACTTGCAGGTTGTGTAGCTGCCCTCAGTAGGTTCATTTCAAAGTCTGCAGAACGCGCCCTGCCTTTCTTTAAGATCTTGAAGAAGGCAGGTCCAATGAAGTGGACTCCGGAAGCGGAGGCAGCGGTGCAAGGCTTGAAACGGTACCTATCCTCCACTCCAATACTTGTCGCACCTAGGCCACATGAGAAGTTGCTGCTGTACCTAGCAGCAACCAACCAGGTGGTTAGTGCTGCGTTAGTTGCGGAGAGGGAGGTCGACGAGGAGTCTACACCACCGGCAAGCGAATCCAGCGACAAGCAGGGGGCTGTTCCGACAAGCTCTGGCCCCGACAAGGACAACTCTGCGCAGGATCAAGGAGAAGTGGGAAGAAAGATGGTGCAGCGCCCGGTGTATTTTGTAAGTTCCCTCTTGCAGGGGGCTAGATCAAGATACTCCAGGGTGCAGAAGTTGCTTTTCGGCCTCCTCATGGCCTCGAGAAAGTTGCGCCATTACTTCCAGGCACATGAGATAACAGTGGTCACTCGCTTTCCGCTCAAGAGGATATTGCACAATCCAGAAGCAACAGGCAGGATCGTTGAGTGGGCACTAGAGCTGTCGAGTTTTGGACTCAAGTTTGAAAGTACCTCAACCATACAGAGCCGAGCTTTGGCAGAATTTATAGCTGAATTGACCCCGACGCCCGATGAAGAAGTTCCAGAGACAAGTGTACCCGTGCAAGAAGCGGCAAGTGAATGGGTGATGTACTTTGATGGTGCCTTCTTGCTGCAAGGCGCCGGTGCCGGCGTGGTACTCATCGCGCCCATCGTGAGCACCTCAAGTATGTTATCCAGATGCACTTTCCCAGGGAGCAAGCGACAAACAACACTGCTGAGTATGAAGGCTTGCTTGCCGGCCTCAGGATTGCGGCCGAACTTGGGATCAGGAAGCTGATTGTGCGGGGAGATTCTCAGTTGGTGGTCCGACAAGTTAACAAGAGTTACCAGAGCCCTTTGATGGAAGCTTATGTAGATGAAGTGAGGAAGCTTGAAGAACACTTTGAAGGTCTGCAAATGGAGCACGTTCCAAGAGCTCAGAATGACATTGCAGATGGCCTTTCAAAGTGTGCTGCGATGAAGTTACCTGTGGAACCAGGGACCTTTTTGCTCAAGCTGACTCAACCATCCGTTACACCATCAATTGGGCAGTCCAAGAAGAGAAAGTTGGTCTCCAGCGACTACTTGCCGGCGGATCTTCCTGAAACCGCCGCCAAGGTCCCCAAGATCAACGATCAGAACGCTGAGGAACAGATTGCTCCTGCAGATCCTCGGATCTGTACAGTTGAAGCAAGCGTTCCCGACAAGCTTCGCCCCGGCGAGCTTGCCGGGGGACCATCCGCTCCGGCAGAACCAGAGGTCCTTGCCGTAGAAGCTGAGGTTCCCGCAGCGGCCCTCATGCCTTTAGTACTTGCCGTTGAGCCCCGGGCTCCGGCATGGGCGCAGCAGATCGTCCGTTTTCTGCAAACTGGAGAACTTCCCGATGACCCAGCAGAGATAGAGAAAATAACCAGGCAGTCAAGCATGTACCAGTTCGTGGATAACGAGCTGTACAGAAGAAGACTCAATTGTGTCAGGTTGAAATGCATCTCCAGGGAAGATGGACAGAAGCTGTTGGCAGAAATACACGGAGGCATATGCGGCCACCACATTGGCGCAAGGGCACTTGCCGGAAAGGCGTTCCGGCAAGGGTTCTTTTGGCAAGAAGCCCTCCAAGACGCGACTGCACTAGTAACCAAGTGTGAAGCGTGCCAGTTCCATGCAAAGCAAATTCATCAGCCAGCTCAAGCTCTCCAGACGATCCCTTTGTCCTGGCCCTTCTCGGTCTGGGGGCTCGATATCCTCGGCCCTTTCCCTCGCGCCATCGGGGGCTTTGAGTACTTGTACGTTGCAATCGACAAGTTCACAAAGTGGCCAGAAGTGGAACCAGTGAGAAAGGTGACAGCACAGTCAGCAGTCAGGTTCTTCAGGTCAATTGTTTGCCGTTTCGGGATCCCTAACAGGATCATCACCGACAACGGTACACAATTTACTAGTCGCACCTTCATGCAGTACGTCCAAGACCTTGGCGCCAAGGTCTGCTTCGCTTCTGTTGCTCACCGGAGGAGCAATGGTCAAGCGGAGAGGGCAAATGCTGAAGTGCTGCGTGGACTCAAGACAAGGACCTTTGACAGGCTGCGCAAGTGCGGAAAAAACTGGATAGAGGAGCTACCGGCGGCTCTTTGGTCAATCAGAACGACACCGAGTCGAGCCACCGGACAGACACCCTTTGCTCTAGTCTATGGAGCAGAAGCAGTTCTCCCCATGGAACTCGTATACGGATCTCCTCGAGTGCTCGCTTATGATGAGCTCGAGCAAAAGCAACTGCGACAAGATGATGCATTGCTCCTCGAGGAGGAACGTCTCCAGGCTGCTGTACGAGCTGCTCGATACCAGCAAGTCTTGCGCCGCTATCACAGCCGCAAGGTTAAGGCCAGGAGTCTCGAGGAAGGCGACCTTGTTCTTCGGCGTGTTCAGTCCGCCAATAATTCCAACAAGTTGACGCCGAAGTGGGAAGGCCCTTATCGGGTGAGACAAGTCACAAGGCCCGGCGCTGTCCGCCTTGAGACCGAAGAAGGCTTACCGGTGAGCAACTCCTGGAACATAGAGCATCTTCGCACGTTTCACCCATAAGGCGCGGTTGCCGGGACCCGTTCCGGCAACCACCTTTTGTACAAGCCTTGCCGCTGTTGCATGTAACCCTTTGTACAAAGCCGGGCACACTGATTGATCAAAACAAGATAATATCTTACAAGGGATAACTTGTCGCAATCACTAATAAGTTCATGGCACACTATGCAGCAACAAAAGAGATAAAGAAAAGGAGGACTAATCCACGCGGTCGCCTTCAACCCTGGAGATTTTGTTCACCTTGGCAATAATATGGGCGACCTGCGCCTTCAGTGCCTCCATATCCGCGTCGGCCGGCAAGCTACGGAGAACGTTGACGAGATTTATGCCCGGGTTGCGGTACACTATCTTCGTCAGGACGCGCTCCAAGGTTCCCGCGCAGAGCTGGCGCGACTCCTCGGCCAGTTGCGCGGGAAGCTTCTTCTGAAGATTTGCAAGTGCCGGCGCGACCCCTCTGAAGAAAAGGCTGAGCTTGGCGCTGTGGGGGAGGTTTGGATCCGGAGAGTATATGAGATGCTCAACCCTCAGCGCCAACAGCTCCTTGTCGATGGCAGCGGCGGATGCCACCAAGTCTTCAGTCCACACCTCGACGGTCCGGCGGAAGTTCTCAGCTGAAGTGGCGGAGCTCTCCACCAGGCCTCGCTCCTTGCGGAGCTCGTCCTTCAGCTTGGTTTCCCGGTCCCGGACGGCGTCGAGCGAGTCCTTCAGCGTAGAGACCTTCAGCTCCAGATCTGCAATTGAGTCCTTGGCGGCCTTCAGCTCGTCGCCTTGCTTGGAAAGACGCACCTGGAGTTCAGAGTTAGTGTGGGCGTCCTTCTCGCGCTCTACGTTGAGCGCGTTGACCCTTTCCGTGCTCGCCTTCAAGAACTCCTCCAGCTGCGCAACCTTGGCCTCGAGCTCCTTCTTGGCGGTCTCCGCGGCGGCCTTCGCCTCCTTCAGCTCTCCGCCAAGGGCCTGCTCCCGGGCGGTAAGGTCTTCCTCGTGAGCGTCGAGGTTGACCTTCCGTTGGGTGAGCTCTCCTTCTCGCCGGGACATTTCTTCTCCGGCGAGTCGCTGCTGCTCCTCGGCTTCGGCCTTCTCCAGGAGCCATTCCTGATACTCCCCGGCAAGCCTCTCGCGCTCCTCCGCCACGTCGCGGAGGGCCGCTTGGTTGGCAGCGCGGAGCTCCGCCGCGCGTTTCTCCATGTCAGCTGCGGCCTTGGCGGTGAGGGCCTCCCGAGATTCAAGCTTCGCCTGCCTGGCCCGGTAAAGGGCCAGGAGCCGGTGGAGCAACTTCTCCTCCTCGGGCACGTCGCTCCCGCCGGGCGCCTCGACAATCTTCAGACCCGCGGAGGCGAGGACCTCTCCATCAAAGGCCTCTCCCTCCGCGGGGGCTCGCGACGAGGATCCCCACGGCACTTGGATGAAGACGCCGTTGGGAGCCTCGAGGTAGAAGCCCGACTGCTCCTTTCCGGCGGAGGGGTCGGCGGCCGGTGCATCACTCGATGCTCCTGCCGCCTCCTGGCCGGCAGTGCGGTCGCCGTCCCCCTCCCCGGCCGCTGCGTCTGCGGTCGGGGCAGTCTCCTCCGCGGCGGGCTCGGCGGCTCCCGCCGTGTCTTCGACGACAGGGGCGTTGCCGCCGTCGCCCTGCGCGCCCTCCTCCTCGACGACGATCTCCGTCTCCATCTGCTCTGGGGGAGGAGGATCTAGAAGAAGAAGAAAAAGAAGAAGTTCAAGCAAATATCCAAAAAAGACAAATCCGAGAAGACGGAGTTACAAGACCTACCTTGGCGGACTTCGTCGACGGCAGGCTCCCTCGCCGGGGAGCTCTCCCTTGGCGGGGTGGCCACCCTCGCCGGGCTGCTCGCCCTTGGCGGGGTACTCGCCCTTGGCGGAGTACCCGCCCTTGGCGGAGCGCTCTCCCTTGCCGGAGAGTTCGTCCTTGGCGGGGACGGCGGGGCCGGCGGCTCCTCTGGAGTGATCTCCGGGTGCTCCTGTGGCTGCGGCTCCACCTCTGCACAAGACAAAAACAACAAGATGTTAGTAAAAACAAGATCCTCAAGCGCGCCCGACGAGTGGAAAGATCAAGCTCAGACTTACGCTGGGGGCTGCGCTGGGGGCTGCTCCTCGGAGCAGCGCTCGGGTCCGGCAAGCTCGTCGCTGGCACGTCCCCTATCGCCGCGACGGGCGAGTCGTCCTCGACCTCGACGACGGGAACCTTGGCCTTCTTCGCCGCTCGCTGGGCCAAGGTCCTGAAATCAAAGCAAGAAGCAAGATTAAAATCATCAAGGAAGGAATCAAGACAAAGTAAAAGAGATACAGAACTTCAAGTCCTTACTCCTGTTCCTCGTCGCCGTCGTCGTCGCTCAGGGCGGAGAAGTCGAACGCCACCTGAGGCGCGTCCGCGCGAGGGGCAGGAGGCGAAGGCTCCCTCGGGCGCTTGGCGGTCCCCGGGGCTGGGGGCTGCCAAGACCCGGCCCCTGTGGACGCCGAGGCCCGGGGAGCGGGCGGAGGAGCCGCTCCGCTCTGAGAAGACCCTCCTCCGCTTGGCGCTGACGTGCGGGGCGCCTCCGCCGTAGCCTGTGTGCGGGTCGCCCCCGCCGTGGTTGGTGCGTCGGGCGCCCCCGTCGCAGCTTGGCTCCCCCGGGTAGCTCGCGTCGCCCGGCGAGTTGGTTGTTGTCGGGGCGCCTGCGCCCTCGTCCCCGTCGTCGCCTTGCGGAGACGCTTCAGCGGAGATCGCCTGGGACTTGCCCAAGGCGGGGAGGTCTCCGATGACGAAGAGACGTCGTCGTTGTAGAGCCCCAGAGATCCATCGGAGTCCTCGCTGGCCCCGGCGTCCTGCTCCTCTTCGGCCGGCTCGCTGGGGCCGGCGCCCTGCCCTGCGGCCGTGCTCCCTCCGGCGCCCTTGTTTCCTCCGGCAACCTCGCCTCTCGCCGCGGCCTCGGTCACAATTCCGGGGATCCCGGAGTGCCTCAAAGATGGGACCCCGGCGAGCTCGTCGGGGGGAAGCTGCAGCAGCCTGCGGATCTCCGCCTCCTCTGCTTGGCAGGACGCATCCGCAGCCTCTGCCTCCTCAACTGTGAAGCCAAACTCTCCTGCCGCTGCGGCTGCAGCGGCCTCTTCTACCCGAGAAGCTATATAAGCAATCTCCTGCTCAGTGGTGTCCCGGGTGAGCCCCTTGGTCTCCTCCTTGTTCTTCGGCACCTCCACCAGGTTGTCGAAGAAGCTCATGATATCTGCTGGCGTGGGCGGTATCCATATGCGGTCGACGCCATGCGAGTCGCATGCGGGCATCATTGCGCGTAGGGGATCCCGAGCCGTGCTGTTGCATAGGGGCACCACTCCCCGGGGAGCTCTGAACCACTCTGGGTGGGCCGGGTCGTGCTTAAAGAGTTCCCGGACCATCCCCTTCAGCTCCAGCGACGTGAAGTTGAAATTCAGTCCGGGGCGCAGTCTCATTATGTCCGCCGCGTTGCCGTACTCCCACGCTGGCCTCTTCCTATCCTGGAGAGGGGCGATGCGGCGGCGGAGGAAGTCCGCTCCTACTTCTCCCATGGACAACCTGGCTGCCCGGAGACGGAGAATTCTGACAAGGGCGACGTTGAGCTTGACGTCGTCCGAATCCAGCTCACTCCAGTCCCTGCCGCGCACTATGACGGTTGTGCGCGGCGCGGTGAAGGGCTGCGGCTCGTCCTCTACTATCCAGCACCAGTCCGCGCGCCACTCCTCCCACTTGCCGCGGAGCTCTCCTCGCAGGTAGGACTCCTTCTTGTTCAAGCGGAAGACCCAAGAAATCCCCCCGGAGAGGGGGGCGCCGACCTCTACTCTAGGGGTGAAGAAGTGCCTAAACAACGCTACATTTGGATAGATCCCAATATAGTTTTCGCATAGATGTGCGAAAACCGCCATCGTAAGGATGGCGTTGGGGGTGAAGTCTAGAAGATGGAGGTTGTAGGTGTTCATGATGTCGCAGAAAAATTCGGAAAAGGGAAGACAAAGGCCGCAGTGGAAGAAAACAACGAAGAAGAAGTACCCGCCGGGGTACGCGTCCTTGGCGGCGGCGGGATAGGCTCTGGTCCGAGGGTGCGCCTTGGTCTCCTTGGCCCAGAACAAGTAGTACTTGTTCCAGAGCTCCCGCGCGCCGAGCCTTGGCGCGAAGACGACGTTCCGCTTCCGCAGCAGAGCAAGCCTCGCCGCCTGCTCGGATTTCTCCTTCTTGGTCTTCTCCGCCTTCGCCTTCTCGGTCTTTGGGGCCATGGCGGAGGCGGCGAGGGAAGGGGGACGAAGAGTCCGGCGGTGCCGCGGATGCAAGAGACGGCGGAGGAGGTGTGGAGGCGGAGCGTAGAGGGGAATTTCTGGAGATGGAAGAAGAAGCAATGAAGGCGTAGGAGGGGAACCGCTCCTGCTTCCTCTGCTTTTATGGGGAAGTGGGGGACGTTTCGCTCTTTCCATTAAAAGAACGTGGCCACGTTCCCTCCCACGACGCCGCAATCGACGCGTGCCATTACGGAGGGACGCGGCAGATGCGGAAGTGGATTCGGCGTGCCGTGGGCCGCGCGTGCCCGTGCACTGTTTTGGGCCTGGCCCAACAGCGCTCGGCACCGTGTGTAGCCTAGGCCCGGGGGCTCCTGTCGGTGTACTAAGGTAGGGGTACCTCAGTACCCCAACTTGTGCACGGGCAGTAGCAGCTTCCCGCGGCAGGGCCTACCACGTGCTTGCTGGAGACCTTTCTGCTCCATATAAAACCATTCAAAAACAAAGTATACAAGGCAGAAGATCGAGGCCCCGGCAAGTGGAGCTTGCCGGGAAGGTCGTCCCAGGCTCAAGATTACCTCATTGGCACAAGACCGTGGCAAGAGGAGCTTGCCAGGAAGACTAGAAGATCGCATTTCAGAAGACATGCCTCGGCGCTGCATGCGCCCCGGCAGGGTCCAGGGAGCGACAAGCTTCAGAGCCCGACAAGCTTCCGGGCCCGGCAAGGTCAAGGCCCCGGCAAGGTGCTTGCCAGGGAGAGTTACGCTGTGTGCCCGCGCTCCAGCTCACCGAACCACGCGTCGCCCTGGGGCCACTCCAGGGACGCGTGGCGGACGGCTGTGCAGCCTGGGGGACACGGTGGCACTCCATGGTGGTAAAGCCATCGCCGTGGCAAACGGAGACGCAAGGGCGGGCGCTTTTGGGGTCGATGGCGACGGGCATTAAATGCTCTTGTCCCCCACTGTCAAAGTAGGTGATGACCACTGTTCATCCACTGTAGCTCCACTATTCCCGCACTGTTACAACTACCAGCACTATTACATTTTTACCCTTTCTCCTACGTTGACATCTGTCGGTGACCCCTTGAGCTATAAAAGGAGGCCCATGCACAACGTAGAAGGGGTTCGGAACCTAGATCGCTCATACGCTCGGTGTAGCTAGTTCTTCAAGCTCCCGAGCTCCAACACTCAATAACAAACTAAGCAGGAGTAGGGTTTTACGCGTCCATCGCGGCCCGAACCTGGGTAAACTGCCCGCGTGCTCTCCACGATCTGCTCTTTGTGCTCCCTCCGCCCTCTTACCGCACAAACAAGGGGCTCCGGTCCCATAGGTGCTCGTGGTGGACAGTTTCCCCCGACAATATGTTCATGTTCATGCTCAGGTACACAACGTCTAATAATACCATCTACTCCTTCTTTATAAAGATGTGGGTCATCCCAGAAGTAATGTCTCAAATCATAGAAGAACTTTTTCTTCTGTTGGTATGTGAAGCTAGGAGGTATAAACTTAGCAACAATATAATTAGTATAATCAGCATACCATGGAACAGTACGAGAAGTATTTATGGCCCCTAATTGTTCACCAGGAAAGCTATCATTAATAGGTTGTGGGTCATCAAGTATATTCTCTAGCCTAGACAAGTTGTCTACAACGGGGTTCTCAGCTCCCTTTCTATCAATAATATGCAAGTCAAATTCTTGCAGCAAGAGAACCCATCTAATAAGCCTAGGTTTAGCATCTTTCTTTTCCATAAGATATTTGATAGCAGCATGATCAGTGTGAATAGTTACTTTAGAATCAATGATATTGGGTCTAAACTTATCACAAGCAAATACAACTGCTAAAAGTTCTTTCTCAGTAGTAGCATAATTTTTCTGGGCACTATCTAGAGTTTTACTAGCATACCGGATAACATTTAACTTCTTATCAACTCTTTGCCCTAAAATAGCACCTACAGCATAATCGCTAGCATCGCACATAATCTCAAAGGGTAAATTCCAGTCAGGAGGCTGGACAATAGGTGCAGAGATCAATGCTTTCTTAAGTATTTCAAATGCCTCTAGACAATCATCATCAAAGACAAAAGGAATATCTTTTGTAAGAGATTAGTCAAAGGCCTGGAGATTTTGGAGAAGTCCTTAATGAACCTCCTATAAAACCCGGCATGACCAAGGAAACTTCGTATACCTTTGATGTCCTTGGGGCACGACATCTTTTCAATAGCATCAACTTTAGCCTTGTCAACTTCAATACCTCTTTCAGAAATTTTATGACCCAAGACAATGCCTTCATTAACCATAAAGTGGCACTTCTCCCAATTCAAGACAAGATTAGTGTATTCACATCTCTACAAAACTCGATCAAGGTTGCTTAAGCAATCATCAAAAGAAGTTCCGTAAACGGAGAAATCATCCATGAAAACCTCAACAATCTTTTCACAAAAATTAGAGAACATAGCCATCATGCATCTTTGAAAGGTAGCAGGTGCATTACATAAACCAAAAGGCATACATCTATAAGCAAAGGTACCGAAAGGACAAGTAAAAGTGGTCTTTTCTTGATCCCCTTTTGACACAGGTATTTGAGAGAAACCAGAATAACCATCTAGAAAGCAAAAGTGAGTATGTTTGGATAACCTTTCTAGCATTTGATCAATAAATGGCAAGGGGTAATGATCTTTCTTAGTAGCTTTATTTAATTTGCGAAAATCAATTACCATCCTATAACCTGTAACTATTCTTTGCGGGATCAATTCATCTTTATCATTAGAAACAACAATCATACCTCCCTTCTTAGGGACACAATGGACATGACTTAACCACTGGCTATCAGTAACTGGATAGATAATACCTGCCTCTAGAAGCTTTAGTATTTCCTTCCTTACCACTTCTTTCATCTTAGGATTTAACCGTCGCTGATGATCAATAACCGGTTTAGCATTTTCTTCCAAATTTATCTTGTGTTGGCATAAAGTGGGACTGATGCCCTTAAGATCGTCCAGAGTATATCCAATAGCAGCACGGTGCTTCTTCAAAGTTTTCAATAATTTTTCGTCTTCCTGCTCTGATAGGTTAGCACTAATAATAACATGATATATCTTCTTTTTATCAAGATAAACATACTTAAGATTATCAGGTAAAGGTTTGAGTTCAAACACGGGATCACCCTTGGGTGGAGGAGGATCCCCTAGGATTTCAACAGGCAAGTTGTTTTTCAATACGGGTCCCTGATTAAGGAATATTTTATCTATTTCCCTTCTCTCATTCATATGCATATTATTTTCATATTCTAGCAAGTATTGTTCTAAAGGATCATTAGGAGGCACAACAATAGAAGCAAGACCAATAATTTCATCCTTACTAGGAATTTTTTGTCAAGGGGTTGTCTACGGAATTTAGCAAAGTTAAAATCATGAGACATATCCCCTAAACCAACAGTAACAATATCTTTCACGCAGTCTATCTTAGCATTAACAGTGTTCAAGAAGGGTCTACCAAATATAATGGGACAAAATTCATCTTGTGGGGAACTAAGAATAAGAAAATCAGCAGGGTATTTAACCTTCCCACACAAGACTTCAACATCTCTAACAATCCCAACTGGTGATATAGTGTCTCTATTAGCAAGCTTAATAGTAACATCAATCCCTTCTAACTCAACAGGTGCAATGTCATGCATAATTTCTTTATATAAGGTATGAGGGATAATACTCACACTAGCACCTACGTCACATAAACCATGATAGAAATGATCTCCTATCTTAACAGAGATAACATGCAAGCCTACAATAGGTCTATATTTATTCCTAGCATTGGGTCTGGCTATTCTCGAGGATTCCTCTTGGAGGTAAATAACATGTCCATCTAAATCTTCTACCAAGAGATCTTTAACCATAGCAACACTAGGTTCAACTTTAATTTGCTCAGGGGGTGTAGGTGTTCTAGTATTCCTCTTACGAACTACAAGTGAAGCTTTAGCATGATCCTTAATCCTAACAGGGAAAGGTGGTTTCTCAGGTTTCTCAATATAAGCGGTGGGAACAATAGGATCAACATTATAAGTGATAGTCTTTTCTTCAACTTTAACAGGTTCAACTACTTTTACTTCAATAGGGGGATGGTATTTAAACCACTTCTCCTTGGGAAGATCAACATGAGTAGCAAATGATTCACAAAAAGAGGCTACTATCTCAGAGTCAAGTCCATATTTAGTTCTAAACTCACGGAAAACATCGGTATCCATAAAAGCTTTAACACAATCAAACTTAGGGGTCATACCTGACTCCTTACCTTCGTCGAGATCCCAATCTTCAGACTTGCATTTAATTCTTTCCAATAAATCCCATTTGAATTCAATAGTCTTCATCTTAAATAAACCAGAACAAGAAGTATCGAGCATGGAGCGATTATCGAGAGAAAGCCGAGCATAATTTTTTTGAATAATCATTTCTCTTGAGAGCTCATAATTGGGGCATGAATATAACATTGACTTAAGCCTCCCCCAAGCTTGAGCGATGCTTTCTCCTTCGCGAGGCCAGAAATCATAAATATAATTACGATCACGATGAACCTGGTGCATAGGGTAGAACTTCTGATGAAATTCCAACTTCAGACGATTATAGTTCCATGATCCAATATCATCACATAGCCTAAATCATGTCAATGCATCTCCCTTCAAAGATAAAGGGAAGAACTTCTTCTTGATAACATACTCGGGCATACCTGCAAGCTTAAATAATCCACAAACTTCATCCACATAAATTAGATGTAAATTGGGATGCAGTGTTCCGTATCCTGTAAAAGGATTATCAAGCAGTTTCGCTATCATACCCGAAGGAATTTCAAAGCAAACATTTTCAGTAGATGCAGTAGTTTGAGGAGCAACTCTTTGCTCTTCTGGTCGGGGTGAAGATACCCCGAACAAGCCCCTCAAAGGATTATGAGCCATAGTAACAAGTGACAATAAATTTGAGCACACTATATAAATGTTTCCTTACCAAATTCCACTTACCAAAGGCGCTTCACTCCCCGGCAACGGCGCCAGAAATGAGTCTTGATGACCCACAAGTGTAGGGGATCTATTGTAGTCCTTTCGATAAGTAAAAGTGTCGAACCCAACGAGGAGCATAAGGAAATGATAGGCAGTTTTCAGTAAGGTATTTTCTGCAAGCACTGAAATTATAGGTAACAGATAGTTTTGTGATAAGGTAATTGGTAGCAAGTAACAAAAGGTAAAAGTAAATAAGGTGCAGCAAGGTGGCCCAATCCTTTTTGTATCAAAGGACAAGCATGGACAAACTCTTATATAAAGGAAAGCGCTCCCGAGGACACATGGGAATTATCGTCAAGCTAGTTTTCATCACGATCATCTGATTCACGTTCGGTACTTTGATAATTTGGTATGTGGGTGGACCGGTGCTTGGGTGCTGTCCTTACCTGGACAAGCCTCTCGCTTATGATTAACCTCTAATGAAATCATCCGCAACTACAAAATAAGTATTAAGGTAAACCTAACCATAGCACGAAACAAGTGGATACAAATCAGCCCCTTACGAAGCAACGCATAAACTAGGGTTTAAGCTTCTGTCACTCTAGCAACCCATCATCTACTTATTACTTCCCAATGCCTTCCTCTAGGCCCAAATAATGGTGAAGTGTCATGTAGTTGACATTCACAAGACACCACTAGAGGAGAGACAACATACATCTCATCAAAATATCAAACGAATACCAAATTTACATGACTACTAATAGCAATACTTCTCCCATGTCCTCAGGAACAAAAGTAACTACTCACAAGACATAATATTGTTCATGATCAGAGGGGTATTAATATGCATAATGTATCTAAACATATGATCTTCCACCTAATAAACCAACTAGCATCAACTACAAGGAGTAATCAACACTACTAGCAACCCACAGGTACCAATCTGAGGCTTGGGTACAAAGATTGGATACAAGAGATGAATTAGGGTTTGAGAGGAGATGGTGCTGGTGAAGATGTTGATGAATATAGCCCTCCCCAAGATGGGAGAGTTGTTGGTGATGACGGCAGTGATGATTTCCCTCTCCCGGAGGGAAGTATCCCCGACAGAACAGCTCTGCCGGAGCCCTGGATTGGTTTCCGCCAAGGTTCCGCCTCGAGAAAGCGGTGTTTGGTCCCGAAAGCCTCCTTCTGATTTTTTCTAGGTCAAAACACCTCATACAGGAGAAGATGGGCATCGGGGGGCCCACGAGACAGGGGGGCGCGCCCAGAGAGGGGGGGCGTGCCCCCACCCTTGTGGACAGCAGATGCCCCCCCTGGTGATCTTCTTTCGCCAGATATTTTTTATATTTTCTGAAATGGAGTCCTATGAAGTTTTGGGGCTTTTTGAGTTGTGCAGAATAGGTTTCCAGAGTTTGCTCCTTTTCCAGCCCAGAATTCCAGTTGCCGGCATTCTCCCTCTTCATGTAAACCTTGTAAAATAAGAGAGAAAATGCATAAGTATTGTGACAAAACATGTAATAACAACCCATAATGCAATAAATATCAACATATAAGCATGATGCAAAATGGACGTATCACACGGCAAACTCTACATACAACAGGCTCTGTCTCGGTGCAGTGCGGGTACCATACGCTTCCTACATATGGAGAAGTTGGGCTCTTTTGAAGTGCAAGATTTTGTGTGGTTGGCGGTGCAACATCGTATCTGGACGTCCGACAGGCGAGCGAGGCATGGCCTTCAAGGTGCCCCCTCCCCGTGCTACACATGCCTCCAAGATGAGGATAATGCGGAGCACATTCCGGTGCTATGCGCGTATGCGCGAGAAGTGTGGCACTATATCTTCCATGTGATGGGTTTGCAAGGCAATATCCCGGAGCCTCAGGACTCCCTGTTGGATTGGTGCTGACTAGGAGAGCGAGCTGCATGAAGGGCATCAAGTGTGGCTTTGACACAATTGTCATTGCGGTCAGTTGGGTCCTATGGAAGTAACTCAATGCTAGAGTGTTCCATCAAACGAACCAACAGGTGAGTGCGACTGATCTGGCCCTAACAATCATCATAGAGCTTAAAGAGTGGAGGATGGCGGGCTTGGGTGGGTCGGGGTATGTTGTATTTTGTGAGAGTGTAGGCATAGGCTAAATTTTGGGAGTTTAGGGTGAGTTGAGTATGCGTCTATGATGGAAGTTCGCTCCCATCCATAGGCTTCTTGTACATTGTCCTTTGCTCTCTTCTATAAAATTAAGGTACGCCATTGGTGTATTCTCGAAAATAATAATAGAGGATTATTATACATGTATGGAAAATCACAGCTTGAATTACTTTGGATCTTTCTAAAAGCATTCGGGGCAATGCTTCTTTGATTACAATAATAATAACATCGTCCATACGAGCATATCGCTAGTTACCAGTCACTCCTGTGACTTGAATACACATCAATTTTTGAACTTCATTATTAAGGATTATCCGCTACATTTAAAAGGGTCTGAAATTGATGAAGCAAGGTGTTGCGAATGTTTTATTCCTGCCGGAATGAATGGCAAGTTATCCACAAATTTAAGCAGTTTGTTTGGCCCAAAAGGTGGGCAACATCATTTTCCCTCATGTAGCTATGATGTCACTCAGAAGGAGAAGAAACAACGCAAGAAAAATAAAAGCAACATCATGTGGATTCTTGCTATCGCTAAGAACTAATTGAGTTCTAGGCTTCCAGATAAGGGTGGACCGAGATTATATCTGAAGGAAATATGCCCTAGAGGCAATAGTAAAGTTGTTATTTATATTTCCTTATATATCATGACAAATGTCTTTTATTCATGCTAGAATTGTATTAACCAGAAACTTGATACATGTGTGAATACATAGACAAAACAGAGTGTCCCTAGTATGCCTCTACTAGACTAGCTCGTTAATCAAAGATGATTATGTTTCCTAACCATAGACATGAGTTGTCATTTGATCAACGGGATCACATCATTAGGAGAATGATGTGATGGACAAGACCCATCCGTTAGCTCAACATTATGATCATTTAGTTTTACTGCTATTGCTTTTCTCATAACTTTATTTGTTCCTATGACTATGAGATTATGCAACTCCCCAATACCGGAGGAACACCTTGTGTGCTATCAAACATCACAACATAACTGGGTGATTATAAAGATGCTCTACAGGTGTCTCCGAAGGTGTTTGTGGTGTTGGCATAGATCGAGAATAGGATTTGTCACTCCAAGTGTCGGAGAGGTATCTCTGGGCCCTCTCGGTAATACACATCATAATAAGCCTTGCAAGCAAACAAATAATGAGTTAGTCATGGGATGATGTATTACGGAACGAGTAAAGAGACTTGTCGGTGATGAGATTGAACTAGGTATGATGATACCGATGACCGAATCTGGGGCAAGTAACATACCGATGACGAAGGGAACAATGTATATTGCTATGAGGTTTGACCGATAAAGATCTTCGTAGAATATGTAGGAACCAATTTGAGCATCCAGGTTCCGCTATTGGTTATTAACCGGAGATGAGTCTCGGTCATGTCTACATAGTTCTCGAACCCGTAGGGTCCGCACGCTTAACGTTCAATGATGATCGATATTATGAGTTTATGTGTTTTGATGTACCGAAGGTAGTTCAGAGTCCTGTATGTGATCACAAACATGACGAGGAGTCTCGAAATGGTCGAGACATAAATATCGATATATTGGAAGGCTATGTTTGGACACCGGAATGGTTCCGGATGAGTTCGGGCATTTACCGGAGTACCGGGAGGTTATCGGAAACCCCCGGGGAGTCAATGGGCCTTATTGGGCCTTAGTGGAAGAGAGGAGGAGGCAACCAAATGGAGGGCGCCCCCCAAGCCCAATCCGAATGGGGTGGGGGGTCGGCCCCCCTTTCCTTCTCCCTCTCTTCCTCTTCCTTATTCTCCTACTCCTACCAGGAAAGGGGGAATCCTACCCATAGTGGGAGTAGGACTCCCCCCTTGGGCACGCCATAGAGAGGGCCGTCCGTCTCCTCATCCCCTCCTTTATACACATGGCCATGGGGCACCCCATAGACACACAAGTTGATTTCTTAGCCGTGTGCGGGGCCCCCCTCCACAATTACACACAAGTTGATTTCTTAGCCATCATGTCATATTTCTTTTGCATCTCAACCTAATAAATTGCATAGATCTTTTGATCTATTTAAATCGAGGGAAGAGTGTCTTCTCTTTATAACATATCCTCATAATATTTAGGGAGCTATATTATAAATATTCCATTTGTTTGGAATTAACCCAACACACTTGCATAATTTTCCCCATGCCTTTTCTACTTCAAGTTTCACCATCTAAACCTTGTCTATAATTCCTTTCCATTGTATCGAGGTTCCTCCAAAAATTCGAACATTTTTGGACACTTCAAAAATCAAGTCTTAGTTCAAACCCATTTGAATTAAATTCAAATATGTTTCAATTATATCTTTCAATCATGCCACTTCTATTTTTCTCGGACCCTGCTCATTTTTGCGAGTCCGGGAAAATAACCTCATGCCCTAATTCTGTCCCTAGCCACCTCCTTCCTTTTCTTTTCTTCTTTGTTGTTTTTTTGGGAAAACGACTGCAAAAGGAGAGAAGCCAGCCCAGTGGCCAATCCTCCTAGCTGGCCCAGGCCCCGCCGCGGCCTGACCTAACGGGCCGAAGCCCACCTAGCCCGACCGACCCCATCCTCTCTCCTCTTCCCCCGCACCCCGCCGCCAGCATCTCCCTTCTCTCGCCCGAACCCCTCCTCCCTTCGATCCCCATCTCTCCCTTCCCTCGTTTTCCCTCTACGCGAGCCCCAGCGCCCGATCCTCTCTCGCCTACACCCTCTCCTCCCGATCTCCCCAGCGCTCGCTCCCTCGCTAGCGCCGACCCGCCGCTTTCTCCCGTCTGCTCCAGCCGCCTCGCCTGTGGGTGCCCGAGCCCGCCGTCGCGAGGGCCTCGTCCTCCCGCGCCAGAGCAGCCCGGCCGGCCAGGAGCCGCGCCGTCCGCCGCCAAGGCCCTACGCCTCGCCCCCCGAGCGCCTCCCTCCTGTGGCCACTTCCTCCCCCTGCCGAGCGCCCGCCTCCCCCTGTTCTTCTTCGGGGAGGCCACGTCCTCGCCGCGCCTCGATGGCGCCCCGCGGGCCGGCCAGGATCCGCCGTTGTCCAGCAGCGCCCCTCCATCTCCAGCGCGCCTCGCCTCTGCTCCATCTCCCTCCGCCTCGCCTCCATGGTTGCACGCCGACAGCCACCGCGTCGCCGACCGAGCTGGCCTCGTCGCCGACTCCCTCCGGCGCCCGTGACGTCCAACTGCTCGACGCCCGCGCCTGGCTCGCCTCCCCCAGGGCCCTCCGCGCGCCTCCTCCTCTGGGCCTCTGCTCCGGCCACCGACGCCGCCAAGTCCTGCTGCTGCCGCGGTTCCGCCTCCGTCAACCGTCATCCTCGAGTCGCCATAGTTCCTGCTGTAGGGGCATCGTTCCACCTGGATGCAGAACCCCAAGGCCGTCAAGTTCGTCTTCGGTACAGTGGATCCAGCCAAGTGTCGCCGACAACCCGCAAGTACTCCTTCGTTTCGTCAAGACCCTCTTGGACGCCTACGAACTCTGTACGAATCCAACCTGTATGAGTTTTTGGTTACCCCGAGGACCTCGGATGCGTCAAGTTCCACTACACCAACATGAGTACGAGTCGCCGATGACCTTCAAGTTCGACTACACGGCTACAAACGCCATGTACAACTACGTTGCCGGGACCGAGACCGGCAAGTCCGAAGACCCCAAGTACCACGACACGGAAACATGTACATCTTCGAAACGAGAACGGCGACACGTCAAGTACCCCTACCATCACCGAAGAACCGTGAACAAAAATGCCAACGTGTACGACTACCGTCGCCCCGGAAATGATGGATTTGTCAAGTACCTCTCCGAACGGAACGACTACTTCCCTCTAAGAACGAGTACCACGACACCGACCCTGAACATCTACGGAGATGTACCACTACTTCCTCTACGATCTCGATCCTCCTCTAAACGAACGCTTCGAAGGTATAACCCCGAGACGATGACCCGAGAACGTTTGCATGTGGTTGTATGAGATGTTTCCCTTGTGTGCACCGTGCCGATTCGTCTTTTGTCATGCTCCTCGGTTGCCTCGTCGCCGACCCATGGGAACCCGGTGACGGGATCACCCCACCTTTCATCTTGTTCGACTCGCTCACGCCACCTTTTCTTTTGCACCGGTCTCTCAACGAGTTACCGAAACCGAGATGTTGCCGTTGCATCATTTTCGGATCGTTGTCGTGGCACCCTTTCTTTCCACCATGGTGACAATACTCCTTATCATCTTCATGTCAACTTTTAATAAAAATTGCATAAACTTGATCATGTCATCTGCATCATGTTAACAACTTTAAAATGTGTGAGTTGTTGTTTGCTTAGAATTGCTAAATTTGCATATGGGGATTTTCCGGAATTGTTGTTGTAGTTTCCGGCCTCATTTAAAATGCCTAAATAGTGTAGTTTTATTATGCATCATACCTTGCCATGTTTTGCATATTGACATGTTGCTTGTGTTGTTTTTCTGTGCTTCCTACCTTGCCATGTTGTTCTTCCTTTATAGACTTGCCATGCATCCTACCTTGCCATGTATTGCATCATATAGACTTGTGTTATTTTACTGTGCTTCCTACCTTGCCATGTTGAGCTTCCTGTGTAGACTTGTGGTGCATCCTAGATAGAACTGTCTTGCATCATACTTGGATGTGCATCGTATGCCATGTTTATGCTTGTGTGTTTACCGTGTTGCTTGTTTCTTTCCGATTTGCTTCCCTCGTTAGCTTCGGGTTCGTTCCGGAGTTGTGAGTTTCTGTTCGACTACATCATGGACCCGTTCTTCTCCCTTGCGGAATCCCAGGCAAGATGACCATACCCTTGGATACCTTTACTACCATTGCCATGCTTAGTTGTCTCGATGCTATTGTTACATGTCGCGCTACCCATATTTTATGTCAGCCTCTCCTTGTTCCCATGAAACCTCTAACCTTTGACACCTTCCTAGCAAAAACCATTGTTTGGCTATGTTACCCGCTTGCTCAGCCCCTCTTATAGCGTTGTTAGTTGCAGGTGAAGATGAAGATCGTTCCAGGAGGGAACTTGTTGTTGGAATATCACAATATCTATTGTTATTATTAACACACCTATATACTGGGCATGGGTGGAAGGCTTGGCCTTTTGCTCGGTGTTTTGTTCCACTCATGCCACCTTAGGCGCCGATAAACCGGCATTATGTTCCTTGATTTTGCGTTCCTTACATGATGGGTATATGGGGACCCCTTGACACTTCGACTTTGAATAAAACTCCTCCAGCAAGGCCCAACATTGGTTTTAATTTTCCTCATAATAACAACTTACTTAATTAATTAAATTTGCATAGGGGGTCGCGCCCTCGGGATTCTTTTCTACATAGCAGGGGGGGCCAGTGCTGATGGTGTTGGTCCCAAACGGGGAGTATGCGGGGCCACCACGGGGAAACTCGAGGATTGCTTTTACTCATATAATCGCCCATCCGGTCGTGGCCTGAGACGAGATACGCGCGGTTACTATCAGGGTGTCGACACACCGGGAGGTCTTGCTGGACTTCTTTTACCATTGTCGAAATGTCTTGTGCACCGGGATGCCGAGCCTGATCGGATTTCCCTAAGATAAGGGGTGATGATATTATATTTATCACTTCAGCTAATCGTGAGAGCTTGTGATGGGTTAAGTTGGGACACCCCTGCAGGGTTATGATCTTTCAAAAGCCGTGCCCGCGGTTATGTGGCAGATTGGAATTTGTTAATGTCCGGTTGTAGAAAACTTGACAGAGGATCCGAGATAAAGCACACAACTGTAATGCCCAGGATGGAATTATACCTCCTACGTGTCGAGGCACGACTTAAAGGCATAAGTCCATCCTAGAATGATCTCAAGTTTGGTAATCTTTGCACAACTCATGTAAAAGAGGGATAGTAAACTGAAAAATAGTTGGCTTACAATCGCCACGTCACAGAATAACAGTACGAGTCTCAAACATCATTCATTAAGATCACTACAACCCTCTAAGGGCAAAAGCCAAATGTCAAAGAACCAAACTCAGATAAATAAAACAACCACAGGCGGATCGAATCCTAGTAAGAGACTCCACTACTGATCGTCCGGGTAGCGCACGTAGTAACGACTACGCTCCTCGTCGTACTCCCAATCCAGCTCGGTACCATCACCTGGATAGCTCACAGCTGGACCTGCATCTGGTGTGTGAAGTAACTGTGAGCCACAGAGGACTCAGCAATCCCGTTCCCGGGTAACAGAACTATCAAAGCCTTTAGGTGAGGAAAAGGCTGAAGAAAGAACAAGTCTGCAGCAGCAACTAGCATCTATCTTACGCAAGTGAGAGCGAGAAGAGAAGGCAACGCGAGAAGTGATCACGAAGTGATCCTAGCTACAAGCTCACAAACATAACCCCTCCGTGTTCAACTCCCGAATCCCTATTCGGAAATTGACAGTCACGGTACACAAGCTGGTAGTGTATTAGTATCATTTTGTCAAGTTATCTACAACCGGAATTAACAAGCTCCCATCTGCCACATAACCGCGGGCACGGCTTTCGAAAGTTCAAACCCTGCAGGGGTGTTCCAACTTGACCCATTACAAGCCCACGATCCGCGGAGTCGCAACTCCAAGTGGGAAGACCCGAGTATCCTCGGAATCCCGTGCTCAAGATATACCGAGCTAAGGTAAGGCTAATCCAGCAAATCCTCCCGGCGTGTCGACACCCTGATCGTAGCCGCGCGTATCTAGGTCTCAGGACACGACCGGATGGGCGAAGCTACGGGTTTTTACCAAACCTTGAGTTTCCTCGAGGTGGCCCCGCAGGCTCCCCGTTTCGGACCAACACTCATGTGGAGCACTGGCCCGGGCTTGTTGATTAAGAAAAGGGTTTATAACTCCCTATGCAAGTTTAGTTTGTTATTAGGCAAATAGTACCAATGTTGGGATTTGCTGGAAAAGACTTAGCACTTAGCGGTTTATCGAGGGGGTCCCATACACCCCAACCGTGTTAGGAATGCATAATCAAGGAACATAATACCGGCTTATACGGATCCTAACGGCATGAGTGGAACAAAACACCAAGCAAAAGGCTTAGCCTTCCACCCTTGCCAATATATAGATGATTTCAATTAAAGCATTTATATAGTGTGATATAACCCAACCAAACTTCAACATGGAGCACGCATCTTCACTTCACCTACAACTAGCAACGCTATAAGAAGGGCTGAGCGAAGCGTACTTAGCCAAGCAACGGTTTGCATAGGTAGGGTGGTTAAACATGGCAATTGGTTACAAGTAGGAGGCTGACAAGAAGAACATGGGCATCGAGGCAAAACTATAGATCGAGACTACTAGCAATAGACAAAGATAGTAATGTTATCGGGGTTCGGTCATCTTGCCTGAAGAGAAGACGTTCGGATCGAAAGAAGGGTCCTCGTGCTCAAACTCGTTGGAAACCTCGTGCTCAACCTCGTTGGAAAACTCGTGCTCAACTTCCGGCTCTAAACAAGACAAACACACCAAGCACCAATCAACACGATGCAATGCGCACTCAAAAAACATGAATGCATGATGGATGCACTAGGGATGCACATGGAGCACGTAAAACATCACTCAAGCAAAACACCTCAAAACAAGATAACAACCTGATATTATTAATCTACACAGAAAATCACCCAAGTTTGATATAAGATTCGCTGAAATCGGAGTTACGGGCTAAAAGTTATGCCCGAAACAAGATTTAAGCG
Source organism: Secale cereale (assembly GCA_902687465.1). Lineage (NCBI taxonomy): Eukaryota > Viridiplantae > Streptophyta > Magnoliopsida > Poales > Poaceae > Secale > Secale cereale. The sequence continues at coordinate 374,018,475 of LR738714.1, read as the reverse complement.
AAAACTGAAAATTACAGCAACATAGCAACTTGGGAGCTCAAAATAATTAATCCACAGCACCCAAAAAGCATGGTAAAGGACTTGAACATAAACTAGATATAATGTACAGCAACTAGGTCCAAAGTGCACCCCCAACGGAGTCACGGATCAATAGCAATGATCTTGGACATATTGAACTTTGAAATAAAATTCTGGCAGCAGAATTTTATTGAAAGTTTGGAGCAAAAGATAAACATGCTACAGCCACTCAAATGGACATGTGAGGACATGAATGGAAAGACAACAATATATACTTCAAGGAACAATCAAAATCCACCCCAAAACTATCATGCTTTGTCCTACAACATCACACGAACATGGCATCGGAACGTTACAGATTTCAGACTTAGTGAAATTTCACTAAGTCCTAAACAGCAATATCATCATAGCATCAAAAAGAGCATGTTCAAGACACCTCGAAACTAAACATGGCAAAGGGTAAGCACCTCATCAAAATACATATGACGGTGATCCCGAAACACACAAGCATGCATCATTGTGGTGAACACACCGATTGCAACGAGCTCAACAAGATGGCATTTCATAACAAGTGAAAACACAACATGTGAACATGGCACTTTGCAACGATGATAACAAGGAAACAATAAATCTAACATGCAACCTATCACACACAACACGTAGTTCGTGGCAAGACGAACACGTGGACATGTCATTTGCATCGTTTGGACAAACGAGCTAAAAGTTATCACAAGTCAAAGGTGGCATGAAAATAACACACAACAGCAGTTTATATCATCATGCACTCTTGTAACAGCAAAACAAGTGTCAAGATGACATCTAACATGCATGGCTACAACAGGTAAAACGTAGAGGGCATCTCCACGAACATCTGGACATGCTACACGCGCCAAACGGAGCAACAGGTAAAAAGTTAGGGCAGGTCAAAGTAGGCATCAGACAGGTAAAAACTGGGGCTGGAAGTAAAGTCAACCTCTAGATCAGATCTGGTGAACAGTAGATGGGCCGGATCTGGAACAGTAGAAGTGGCCCGGGCGGCTGGGCTGCCGGGGCGGCCTGGCGAACGGGCCGGCGGCGCGCGGCAGAGGCCCAGCGGGGCGAGGCCTGCGGTGGAGGAACGGGCCGGGGAGGCGGCCCGCTCGGGCGGCGGCGGAAGGAGACCTGCGGGAGGCCGGCGGCCCGGGGATCCGGCTGGGCCGGTTGGCGCCTGGCTGGCGCGGCCCGAGGAGCGGCTGGCCGGCCTGGCTCGGCGGTGCGGCGATGGCAAGGGAGCGGGCCTGGCCCGGTCGGAGGTGCTCGCGGGAGAGGTAGCGGCCCACCGGGGCGACCGGCTGGCGGGTGGCGCAGAAGCCCAAGTGGCGAGGAGGCCGCTCCAGTGGCCTGAGGCGGGCCCGATGCGGCGGCGTCCAGCTCGCGGCTGACGAGCGCGGACGGAAGCCCAGCAGCGGCGTGCGGGTGATGTGGTCCCGCAGGTGCGGCGTACGGGAGGCCGATGCGGTCGGCTCGGTGCAGTCGAAGCGGTCAGCTGGCTCGCGCGGCGGTTGACCTGGCACGGGCGACGGGAAGACCCAGTGGTCGAAGGAATCGGCGGTGACTGGAGAAAGCGCTCGATCCCAGGGATCCGGGAGAAACAGTGGAGGATTTTTTGGGATCTGAGATCTGAAATAAAAGGAAACAAAAAAATAGAGGGAAGGAGGAAGAAGGAGGGGACATGCCAAATAGACTAGGGGTCTATATATAGCAGTTAGCTAGGGTTTGGAGACTAGGGGTGTTTAGGAGCCCTCCGATCGTGATCCAACGGATCCGATCGCGGGGATGATTTAAAAGGCCCAGACGGAGATAAAAGAAAGCCACAGGGGTATTTCCGGGACACGAAGTGAAGGCACTTCGGGCCCACAGGTACAACGGAGGGAAAAGTCAACGGAGTCCAAACGAGACGAGATTTGAGAGGCGGGTTGCACACAACAAAACAACAACACACAACACAACCTCACGGCACACCGGTAACGAAAAACGCCCGAACAACAAAGTAGGCCTACGGGACGTCACGGACACGTGAGGGAGCTCCGGAACACGAAACGGACAACGGGAAGAAACGCACGGAACCGGATGCAACCCACAACACAAATGCAATGCAATGCACATGTCTACATGATATGAATGAATGCCACACACTCACACAACAAAACGACGAAAGCCCGAAAGACAAAGAACCCGAAATGGAAAATAGATGAAGCCGGAGATATATTATATACCCAAAAGGGAAAGTATTACATCCGGGGCATTACAAACTCTCCTCTACTACAAAAAGATCTCGTCCCGAGATCTAGGACTGGAAAAAGGAAGGGTACTCGGAACGAAGATGATCTTCTCGTTCCCAGGTAGCTTCTCGGTCTGTGTGATGTGACCACTTGACTTTCAGAAACTTGATGGACTTGTTACGAGTCTTGCGTTCGGTTTCTTCGAGAATTGCAACTGGATGCTCTCGGTAGGAAAGGTCTTGTTGAAGATCAATCTCCTCAAACGGAATCATGCGCTCAGGTGCCTTGAAGCATTTGCGAAGTTGAGACACATGAAAGACATCATGAACATTTGCAAAGTTGTTAGGGAGCTCGAGCTGATAGGCTAGATCGCCTCTTTTGCCAAGAATTTTGAAAGGCCCGACGTATCTAGGAGCAAGCTTTCCTTTGATACCGAACCTTTGGGTTCCTTTCATCGGAGAAACTCGGAGATAGACATGATCACCGATGTCGAAAGCCAAATCACGATGCTTTCCGTCATAGTAGCTCTTCTGACGCGACTGAGCGGCCTTGAGATTCTCACGTATGACTTTGCACATTTCTTCGGCTTCTGAGATCAAATCATTGCCAAGAAGTTGGCGTTCACCTGTTTCAGACCAGTTGAGAGGGGTACGGCACTTTCTGCCATAGAGAATTTCAAACGGTGCTTTGCCTGCACTTGCTTGGAAGCTGTTGTTGTAAGAGAATTCGGCAAATGGAAGACAGTCTTCCCATCTCATACCGAAGGAGATGACACAGGCTCTGAGCATATCTTCAAGGATCTGATTCACACGCTCGACTTGACCACTAGTCTGAGGGTGAAAGGCAGTGCTGAATCTGATCTTCGTGCCCATGGCGGACTGAAAGGAGTCCCAGAACTTTGATGTGAACAAGCTGCCACGGTCTGAGGATATCACTTGAGGAATGCCATGTAGGGACACAATTCTGGAAGTGTACAGCTCTGCAAGTTGAGCTGCATTGATTGATTCTTTGACTGGAAGAAAGTGAGCAACTTTGGTAAGCTTGTCAATCACCACAAAGATAGCATCATTGCCTCGCTTGGATTTAGGAAAGCCAGTGACGAAGTCCATTTCAATGTGGTCGAACTTCCACTCAGGAATAGGAAGAGGTTGGAGAAGACCGGCTGGACGTTGATGTTCTGCTTTCACTCTTCTGCATACATCACATTCATTCACGAATTGGGCAATCTCCCTTTTCATGCGTGTCCACCAGTAAGATTGCTTGAGGTCTTGATACATCTTGGAACTGCCAGGATGAATGGAAAGGAGAGAGTCATGAGCTTCTTCCATTATGAGCTTCCTGAGATCACCTTTGGGAACAACGAGTCTGTCCTCGAAGAACAAGGTATCTCTCTCATCAACACAGAAGCACTTATATTTTGGAGTGCCCTTTGCAATCCCATGTTTCACCTTCTTCACCATGGTATCACTGAGCTGGGCCTCACGGACTTGATCTTCCAAGGTAGGAGCAATTTGGAGATTTGCAAGAAAACCCTGCGGAACAACCTGAAGGTTGAGCTTCCTGAAGGCTTCACAAAGCTCAGGCTGGTGTGGCTTGATAAGAAGGCTGTTGCAATATGCCTTTCTGCTCAAAGCATCTGCAATCACATTTGCCTTGCCTGGAGTGTACTCAATGCTGGGGTTGTACTCTTGGATCATCTCGACCCAACGAGTCTGGCGGAGGTTCAGATGCGGCTGTGTGAAGATGTACTTCAAGCTCTTGTGATCAGTGAAGATGTCGACCTTTCTGCCCAACAACAGATGTCTCCACGTAATCAGAGCATGTACCACAGCTGCTAGCTCGAGATCATGTGTGGGATAGTTCTTCTCAGCTGGCTTTAGCTGACGTGAAGTGTAAGCCACAATTCTCTTCTCTTGCATAAGCACACCACCAAGACCTTGAAGAGAAGCGTCACAGAACACTTCATAGGGCTTGGATTCATCTGGAGGAATCAGAACTGGAGCTGAGACAAGCTTCTCTTTGAGGGTTTTGAAAGCCACTTCACACTCGGGAGACCAAAAGTATTTGACATTCTTCTGAAGGAGGTTGGAAAGAGGCTTGGCAATCTTGGAGAAGTTCTCCACAAACCTTCTGCAATAGCTGGCAAGACCCAGAAAATTGCGGAGCTGCTTGACGTTCTGAGGAGCTTCCCAGTTGACAATTGCTTCAACTTTCTCGGGATTAACCGCAATACCGTCAGCTGAGATAATGTGGCCCAGGTACAAAACCTTATCAAGCCAAAACTCGCACTTTGAGAATTTTGCATAGAATTTATGCTCTCGGAGTCGATCAAGAACCAGACGCAAGTGCTTTTCGTGATCTTCTTCATTCTTGGAAAACACCAGAATATCATCCAGATACACTAGCACAAACTCGCCTGTATAGGGGTTGAAGATGTAATGCATCATCCTTGAGAAGGTAGGAGGAGCATTGGCGAGACCGAAGGACATGACGGTATACTCATATGAACCGTAGCTCGTTCTGAAGGCCGTCTTGGGAATGTCTTCCTCGCGAATGCGAATTTGATGATAGCCCATTCGGAGGTCAAGCTTAGAGAACACTTTAGCTCCTTTGAGCTGCTCAAAGAGTTCGTTGATGTTGGGGAGCGGATACTTGTTCTTAATCGTCTTCTTGTTCAATGGACGGTAGTCAACACAGAGACGCTCCGTGCCATCTTTCTTCTTGACAAATAAGACACCACAGCCCCACGGAGATGTACTCGGTCTGATGAGACCCATACGCTCCTGTTCATCCAACTGTTTCTTCAATTCCTTCAATTCATCTGAAGAGAGCTTGTAAGGACGCCGGCAAACAGGTTCGGTGCCCGGCTCGAGTTCAATGACAAACTCCACCTGACGGTGTGGAGGCATGCCTGGAAGTTCTTCTGGAAAGACGTCTTGATATTCATTCACCACTGGAATTTGCTCTATGGCATTAATTTCACCCTTATCATTAAGAGAGAAAAGCCGAATAGTATTATCCCTGGAGGCGAAGATAATCACATCTTCATCAGAATGAGTCAATTTGACTTCCTTTTGAGCACAATCAATGTGAGCATCGTGCTGAGAAAGCCAATCCATTCCGAGAATGAGGTCGATGTCAGAATGACCAAGAACCACCGGTTTAGCCATAAAACGATAATCTCCCATGCGAATGGAAACATCCGGAGCATAAACAGTAGAAGACATACGTCTCCCTGGAGAAATAACTTCCAACCTCTGAGGCAAATTTGAAGTGGCGATACTGTGCTTGGATGCAAAAGGTTGAGACATGAAAGAGCATGATGCACCCGAATCAAATAACACTTTAGCTGGAAAAGAGTTCACTGGAAGGTTACCCAGAATGACATCAGAAGAAGCCTCTGCTTGTGCTGCATTCATCAGATTGACCCTTGCAGCCTTTGGATCATGCTTGACCATAGCGGTACCGACAGGAGGAGGCGGAGGAAGACGCTTCGGATTCGGACATCTGTTGGCATAGTGACCTTTCTGAGTGCATTTGTTGCAAGTCACTTCTGAGAGAGGACGGAACTGAGAGCCACTGGACTTGGAGCCTTGAGACTGAAACTGCTTCTTCGACTGGTTGCTTGGGTTGGGTGGGTGGGAGAAACCACGACCACTAGAGTTCTTGTTGTTGGAGTTGTTGAAGTTGCTGGAGTTGTTGTATGGAGCTCGAATCATTGGAGGAGGAGGAAGCCAGAATTTCTGTTGTTTCGCAGCCAACTGAGACGATGAGGTAGAGTGAACAGCATCTCGAATTCTCTTCTTAGAAGCCTCCATCTTGAGCTGAGCTGCTTCTTGTTTCAAAGCCATATTATAGAACTTATCGAATTCGTCTGGCTCGAACAGAGTGAGAGCAAGCTGAAGTTCATCTTTGAGACCTCCACGGAACTGATAGATTTTACTCTTTGCATCAAGAATGTCGTGCTTTGCATAGCGAGCGAGGTTTTGGAACTTGACATTATACTGATAGACTGACATGGAGCCCTGCTTGAGGTTGCGGAATTGCTCACGCATACCCTCGATAACACTTGTAGGAATGTGATGCGAGCGGAAATCCTTGCAGAAATTCTCCCATGAGATCACTTGGCCTGGCCTTGAGTCTTTGTACTGCTGCCACCAATCAGCTGCTTGATCTTTCAGTTGGAAGGCTGCAAACTTCACATAGTCATCTTCTTTCACGTTACTGCACTCAAAATGCTTCTTGATATCGGTCAGCCAATCCTCAGCATCGAGAGGGTCGACACAGTAACTGAAAGCTTTAGGATTGTTGGCCAAGAACTGGTTGAGGGTAGCATGGTGCTGCTGGAAGAAGTTGCCTTGGTTCATTGGAACGCCCTGATTAGCTTGATTAGCTTGCATAGCCTGCATTTGCTGCATCATCTGCATCATCAACTGAGTGTTCTGAGCAGTAGTCTGCATAATTGCTCTCCAAGCCTCAGGCGGAGGAGGAGGTGAAGGAGGATGCTCTGGGACCTCTTCCACCTCTGGGTTGGCATTCGGAACCTTTTTCGGAGCCATCCTGTAAGAGATGACCACGAATCAGCAATTGATTGACAAAAGGAATAAGCTGAATCAATGGAATGAATTGCAACAAGTCTTCACAA
>LR738714.1:373790167-374010495 GCA_902687465.1 Secale cereale | reverse complement strand
CACTAACCTGCATTCGTTGGAAGAATGCCTACGATCTACTGGATAAAACCCACCTATAGCTTTCCGAAAGATTCCAGTTATGCAATCAGGTGTTGGGGATACACGGGAAGCACCGCGCAATCAACTCTAACCTACATCCAGGTGTATCCATCCTTCAACACATAACCAGTCTTTCTCGGAAACTGTGTACCTCGGACCTTCGAAAAGCATCCACTATAACAAGCTATGGCAATACTCCCGAACTACCTCCCCAGTACTGGGTGATGTCGGGGTTATCGTGCCACTGGCCGTATAGGGGAGATTTTCGATGTCGGCCGTCTTAAGTATTTAGTACTGCCGCGATATGCTTGTTACAATGATACCCCGAAGCTCAACTCCTCGGTAACAGGAGGCATCGGGAACAATATCCTTGTCACAAGAACATCGAAACAATCCCAGAATACTCGCGGGATTCCTAAAAAAAAAAATTTTGTGCAAATTTTGAAGATAGGAGAGACAAGAGTAGACGTCAGGAGTCCTCACCAGAGAGAAAGGGGATGAGAAGCAAAGAAATCCTACTCTCCAATATAATATAGGACTCAAAAAGTTTTCAGTGTGTGCCTAGACTCAACCGTCAACTGTTCGATCAAACAGTGGGGGCTCCTAGGTCGGAGAAGGCTCTGAATACCAACTTGTAATGCCCAGGATGGAATTATACCTCCTACGTGTCGAGGCACGACTTAAAGGCATAAGTCCATCCTAGAATGATCTCAAGTTTGGTAATCTTTGCACAACTCATGTAAAAGAGGGATAGTAAACTGAAAAATAGTTGGCTTACAATCGCCACGTCACAGAATAACAGTACGAGTCTCAAACATCATTCATTAAGATCACTACAACCCTCTAAGGGCAAAAGCCAAATGTCAAAGAACCAAACTCAGATAAATAAAACAACCACAGGCGGATCGAATCCTAGTAAGAGACTCCACTACTGATCGTCCGGGTAGCGCACGTAGTAACGACTACGCTCCTCGTCGTACTCCCAATCCAGCTCGGTACCATCACCTGGATAGCTCACAGCTGGACCTGCATCTGGTGTGTGAAGTAACTGTGAGCCACAGAGGACTCAGCAATCCCGTTCCCGGGTAACAGAACTATCAAAGCCTTTAGGTGAGGAAAAGGCTGAAGAAAGAACAAGTCTGCAGCAGCAACTAGCATCTATCTTACGCAAGTGAGAGCGAGAAGAGAAGGCAACGCGAGAAGTGATCACGAAGTGATCCTAGCTACAAGCTCGCAAACATAACCCCTCCGTGTTCAACTCCCGAATCCCTATTCGGAAATTGACAGTCACGGTACACAAGCTGGTAGTGTATTAGTATCATTTTGTCAAGTTATCTACAACCGGAATTAACAAGCTCCCATCTGCCACATAACCGCGGGCACGGCTTTCGAAAGTTCAAACCCTGCAGGGGTGTTCCAACTTGACCCATTACAAGCCCACGATCCGCGGAGTCGCAACTCCAAGTGGGAAGACCCGAGTATCCTCGGAATCCCGTGCTCAAGATATACCGAGCTAAGGTAAGGCTAATCCAGCAAATCCTCCCGGCGTGTCGACACCCTGATCGTAGCCGCGCGTATCTGTTGGAAATATGCCCTAGAGGCAATAATAAAAGAGTTATTATTATATTTCCTTGTTCATGATAATCGTTTATTATCCATGCTATAATTGTATTGATTGGAAACTCAGATACACGTGCGGATGAATAGACAGACTTTGTGTCCCTAGTGAGCCTCTACAGGACTAGCTCGTTGATCAAAGATGACCGCGGTTTCCAGGTCATAGACATGAGTTGTCATTTGATAACGGGATCACATCATTAGGAGAATGATGTGATGGACGAGACCCAAACGTTAACATAGCTTTTGATCGTGACAGTTATCGCTATAGTTTTCTGCATGTCAAGTATAAGTTCCTATGACCATGAGATCATGTAACTCACTGACACCGTAGGAGTGCTTTGTGTGTACCAAACGTCACAACGTAACTGGGTGACTATAAAGGTACTCTATAGGTATCTCCGAGGGTGTCTGTTGAGTTGACATGGATCGAGACTGGGATTTGTCACTCCGTGTGACGGAGAGGTATCTCCGGGCCCACTCGGTAATACGTCATCTCAATGAGCTCAAAGTGACTAAGTGGTTGGTCACGTGATTATGTATTACGGTAACGAGTAAAGAGACTTGCCGGTAACGAGATTGAACTAGGTATAGAGATACCGACGATCGAATCTCGGGCAAGTAACATACCGACGAGACAAAGGGAACTGTATACGGGATTGCCTGAATCCTTGACATCGTGGTTCATCCGATGAGATCATCGAGAAACATGTAGGAACCAATATGGGTATCCAGATCCCGCTATTGGTTATTGACCTGGGAGTGTCTCGGTCATGTCTACATGGTTTCCGAACCCGCAGGGTCTACACACTTAACGTTCGGTGACGCTAGGGTTGTTAGTGAGAAAAGTGTATGGTTACCGAAGGTTGTTCGGAGTCCCGGATGAGATCCCGGACATGACGAGGGTCTCCGGAATGGTCCGGAGACGAAGATTGATATATAGGATGAAAGGTTTCGGAGTACCGGAAGTGTTCCGGGGAGCATCGGGAAATCGGCGGAGTACCGGAAGGGGTTTCGGAGGGTCCGGAAGTAGTTCTGGGCCTAGTGGACCACAAGGGGGAACACCACAGCCCTCAGGGGGCTGTGCGCCCCCCCTGGGCCCTCTCCTCATGCGGCTAAGGGGGTGGGACCCCCTAGGGCTGGCCGCACCCCTTGGCCTTGGGGGGCAAGGCACCTAGGGGGGGAAACCCTAGGGCCTGGCCGCCCCCCCTGCCCTGGCCGCCGCCCCCTCCCCTTGCCCTGGCCGCCGGCCCCTAAGGGGAAACCCTAGGGCGCCCTCACCTCTCCACCCCCCCTATATATAGTGGGGCAAAGGGAGGGCAGCCAACACAGTTTGTGCCTCGGTGCTGCCCTCCCTCTCCCGTTACATCTTCTTCTCCCGCGGTGCTTAGGCGAAGCCCTGCTGGAGTTCTTCTCCACCATCACCACCACGCCGTCGTGCTGCCGGTTCTCCATCAACTTCTCCTCCACCCCTTGCTGGATCAAGAAGGAGGAGACGTCCCCGAGCCGTACGTGTGAAGAACGCGGAGGCACCGTTGCTTCGGTGCTAGGTCTTCGGCGATCTGAATCGCGACGAGTACGACTCCATCATCCGCGTTCATAACGCTTCCGCTTAGCGATCTACAAGGGTACGTAGATCACACTCTCCCCTCGTAGTTGCATCTACTAGATTGATCTTGGTGAACGGTAGGAAAATTTTTGTTTCCCATGCAACGTTCCCCAACAGTGGCATCAGAGCTAGGATCTTGCGTAGATGCTTTCTCGAGTAGAACACAAAAGGGTTTGTGGCGTTGATGTTTAAATTGCTGCCCTCCTTAGTCTTTCTTGATTCAACGGTATTATAGGATGAAGCGGCCCGGACCAACTTTACATGTCCACGTACATGAGACCGGTTCCATCGACAGACATGTGACTTTTGTTGCATAAGATGGCTGGCGGGTGTCTGTCTCTCCTATCTTAGTTGAATCGGAATAGAACAAGGCGGTCCTTGTAGAAGGTTAAATAGCAACTTGAATATCACCGTTGTGGTTTTGCGTAGGTAAGAAGCGTTCTTGCTAGATACCCATAGCAGCCACGTAAAACATGCAACAACAAATTAGAGGACGTCTAACTTGTTTTTGCAGGGTATGTATGTGATATGATATGGCCAATGACATGATGAAATATATTTGATGTATGAGATGATCATGTTGTAATAGTTAATATCGACTTGCATGTCGATGCATACGGCAACCGGCAGGAGCCATAGGGTTGTCTTTAATTTTTGTATGACCTGCGTGTCAATCATTAAGCGCTTTGTAATGCTTTACTTTATCGCTAAACGGTAGCAATAGTAGTAAGAGCATGGTGGGCGCACGACAACCCCGATGGCAACACGATGATGGAGATTATGATGATGGAGATCATGGTGTGGCGCCGATGACGATGGAGATCATGCCGGTGCTTTGGAGATGGAGATCAAAAGCACGAGTTGATGGCCATATCATGTCACTTATGATTTGCATGTGATGTTAATCCTTTTATGCATCTTATTTTGCTTAGGACGACGGTAGCATTATAAGATGATCCTTCACTAAAATTTCAAGATAAAATTGTGTTCCCCCCGAGTGTGCGCCGTTGCGAAGGTTCGTCGTTTCGAAGCACCACGTGATGATCGGGTGTGATAGACTCTACGTTCGCATACAACGGGTGCAAGCCAGTTTTGCACATGCAGAACACTCGGGTTAGACTTGACGAGCCTAGCATGTACAGACATGGCCTCGGAACACGGAGGACCGAAAGGTCGAGCATGAGTCATATAGTAGATATGATCAACATGTTGATGTTCACCATTGACACCACCTCATCTCACGTGATGATCGGACTTGGGTTGGTGAATTTGGATCATGTCACGCTCGAATGACCAGAGGGATGTCAATTTGAGTGGGAGTTATAATTAATTTGATTAGGTAATAACTCACTTATCATGAACAATAGTCTAAAAATTGTCTTTGCAAATCTTATGTTGTCGATGGCTCGCGCAGGAGTTCCCCTGAATTTTAATGCGTTCCTAGAGAAAGCTAAACTGAAAGATGATGGGAGCAACTTTGTGGACTGGCTCCGCAATCTGAGGATCATCCTCACAGCTGCCCAAAAGGTTTATGTCCTAAATGCACCGCTAGGTGAACCCCCCGCTCCTGGAGCCCCTGCGGACGTTATGAACGTCTGGCAGACGCGTTCGGATGACTATTCGATAGTGCAGTGTGCCATGTTGTACGGCTTGGAAGGAGGACTTCAAAGGCGTTTTGAACGTCATGGTGCATATGAGATGTACACGGAGTTGAAGTTCATCTTTGAAAAGAATGCTAAGATCGAGAGGTATGAGACCACCGATAAATTCTTCGCTTGTAAGATGGAGGAGAATTCGTCTGTCAGTGAGCACTTGCTGAAGATGTCTGGGTACTATACCCGCATAGCTGATCTGGGACTTGTGTTCCCGGATGAGGCTATCATTGACAGAATTCTCCAGTCACTCCCTCCAAGCTACAAGAGCTTCGTCCAGCAGTACAACATGCAAGGGATGAATAAAACCATCGCCGAGCTGTTTTCGATGCTGAAAGTCGCTGAGGCAGACATCCAGAAGGAGTATCAAGTGTTGATGGTCAATAAGACCACCAGTTTCAAGAAGAATGGCAAGGGCAAGAAGGGTAACTCTAAGAAGGGTGGCAAAGCAGTTGCCAATCCAGTGAAGAAACCCAAGGCTGGGCCCAAGCCAGAGACTGAGTGTTTCTATTGCAAGGGGAATGGCCACTGGAAGCGGAACTGCCCCAAGTATCTGGCGGACAAGAAGGGGGCCAACAACAACAAAGGTATATGTGATATACATGTTATTGATGTGTACCTTACCAACTCTCGTTGTAGTGCCTGGGTATTTGATACCGGTTCGGTTTCTCACATTTGCAACTCTAAACAGGAACTGCGGAATAAACGGAGGCTGGCGAAGGACGAAGTGACGATGCGCGTGGGAAACGGTTCCAAGGTTGATGTGATCGCCGTCGGCACGCTCGCTCTTCGATTACCATCGGGATTAGTTATGAACCTGAATAATTGTTATTTAGTGCCTGCGTTAAGCATGAACATTATATCTGGATCTTGTTTATTGCGAGACGGTTACTCATTTAAGTCAGAGAATAATGGTTGTTCTATTTATATGAGTAATATCTTTTATGGTCATGCACCCGAAGTTAGGGGTTTATTCTTATTGAATCTCGATAGTGATGATACACATGTTCATAACATTGATGCCAAAAGATGTAGAGTAGATAATGATAATACCACTTTCTTGTGGCACTGCCGTCTCGGTCATATCGGCGTGAAACGCATGAGGAAGCTCCATGCTGATGGACTTTTGGAGTCTCTTGATTTTGAATCACTTGACACGTGCGAGCCGTGCCTCATGGGCAAGATGACAAGGACCCCGTTTTCAGGGACAATGGAACGGGCGAGTGAATTATTGGAAATCATACATACTGATGTGTGCGGTCCGATGAGTGTAACGGCGCGCGGTGGATATCGTTATTTTCTCACCTTCACTAACGACTTAAGTAGATATGGGTATATTTACTTGATGAAGCATAAGTCTGAAACTTTTGAAAAGTTCAAGCAATTTCAGAGTGAAGTAGAAAATCATCGTAACAAGAAGATCAAGTTCCTACGATCTGATCGAGGGGGAGAATATCTGAGTTATGAGTTTGGTGATCACTTAAGAAAATGTGGAATTGTTTCACAGTTGACGCCACCCGGAACACCACAGCGTAATGGTGTGTACGAACGTCGTAATCGAACCCTATTAGATATGGTACGTTCTATGATGTCTCTTGCCGATTTGCCACTATCGTTTTGGGGATATGCGTTAGAGACAGCTGCATTCACTTTAAATAGGGCTCCATCTAAGTCCGTTGAGACAACACCGTATGAACTGTGGTTTGGTAAGAAACCTAAGTTGTCTTTTCTCAAGGTTTGGGGTTGCGATGCTTATGTCAAAAGGCTTCAGCCAGAAAAGCTCGAACCCAAAGCGGACAAATGTGTCTTCATAGGATACCCAAAAGAAACTGTTGGGTACACCTTCTATCTCAGATCCGAGGGCAAAGTGTTTGTCGCTAAGAACGGGTCCTTTCTCGAAAAGGAGTTTCTCTCGAAAGAATTGAGTGGGAGGAAGGTAGAACTTGATGAGGTTATTGAACCTCTGCTTCAACCAGAAAGTAGCGCAGCACAGAAAGATGTTTTTGTGGAGCCTGCAGAGGTTGAAAAGGAAGCCAATGATGATGATCAAGAAGCTTCTGATCTAGTTACTACCGAACCTCGTAGGTCGACAAGGGTACGCACTGCACCTGAGTGGTATGGTAACCCTGTCTTGGAGGTCATGTTGTTAGACAATGGTGAACCTACGAGCTATGGAGAAGCGATGGTGGGCCCAGATTCCGACAAATGGTTAGAGGCCATGAAATCCGAGATGGGATCCATGTATGAAAACAAAGTATGGACTTTGGAAGTATTACCTGAAGGGCGGAAGGCCATTCAGAATAAATGGATTTTTAAGAGGAAGACGGACGCTGACGGTAATGTCACCGTGTATAAAGCTCGACTTGTGGCAAAGGGTTTTTCACAAGTTCAAGGGATTGACTACGATGAGACTTTCTCACCCGTAGCGATGCTTAAATCTGTCCGAATCATGTTAGCAATAGCTGCATATTTCGATTATGAAATTTGGCAGATGGATGTCAAAACAGCGTTCCTTAACGGTTTTCTTAAGGAAGAGTTGTATATGATGCAACCAGAAGGTTTTGTCGATCCAGAGAATGCTGACAAAGTATGCAAGCTCCAGCGTTCCATTTATGGGCTGGTGCAAGCATCTCGGAGTTGGAATCTTCGTTTTGATGAGGTGATCAAAGCGTTTGGGTTTATACAAGTTTACAATGAAGCTTGTATTTACAAGAAAGTGAGTGGGAAGTTTTTCGATGAAGGATCTCGGTGAAGCTGCTTTCATATTGGGCATCAAAATCTATAGAGATAGATCAAGACGCTTGATAGGACTTTCACAAAGTACATACCTTGATAAAGTTTTGAAGAAGTTCAAAATGGATCAATCCAAGAAGGGGTTCTTGCCGGTATTGCAAGGTACAAAGTTGAGAAGACTCAATGCCCAGTGACTGCGGAAGATAGAGAAAAGATGAGTGTCGTCCCCTATGCTTCAGCCATAGGCTCTATCATGTATGCAATGCTGTGCACAAGACCAGATGTCAGCCTTGCCATAAGTATGGCCGGAAGGTTTCAAAGTAATCCTGGTATGGATCACTGGACAGCGGTCAAGAATATCCTAAAGTACCTGAAAAGGACTAAGGATATGTTTCTCGTTTATGGAGGTGATCAAGAGCTCGTCGTAAAGGGTTACGTCGATGCAAGCTTTGACACTGATCCGGATGACTCTAAGTCTCAAACCGGATACGTATATATTCTCAACGGGGGAGCGGTAAGCTGGTGCAGTTCCAAGCAAAGCGTGGTAGCTGATTCTACATGTGAAGCGGAGTATATAGCTGCCTCGGAGGCGGCAAAGGAAGGTGTCTGGATGAAGGAGTTCATGACAGATCTTGGAGTTGTGCCTAGTGCACTGAACCCAATGACTCTGTTCTGTGATAACACTGGTGCCATTGCTCTAGCCAAGGAACCAAGGTTTCACAAGAGGACCAGACACATAAAGCGACGCTTCAATTCCATCCGCGATTCGGTCAAGGAGGAGGACATAAACATTTGCAAAGTACACACGGATTTGAATGTTGCAGATCCGTTGACTAAGCCTCTTCCACGGGCTAAGCATGATCAACACCAAGACTCTATGGGTGTTAGATTCATTACCTTGTAATGCTAGATTATTGACTCTAGTGCAAGTGGGAGACTGTTGGAAATATGCCCTAGAGGCAATAATAAAAGAGTTATTATTATATTTCCTTGTTCATGATAATCGTTTATTATCCATGCTATAATTGTATTGATTGGAAACTCAGATACACGTGCGGATGAATAGACAGACTTTGTGTCCCTAGTGAGCCTCTACAGGACTAGCTCGTTGATCAAAGATGACCGCGGTTTCCAGGTCATAGACATGAGTTGTCATTTGATAACGGGATCACATCATTAGGAGAATTATGTGATGGACGAGACCCAAACGTTAACATAGCTTTTGATCGTGACAGTTATCGCTATAGTTTTCTGCATGTCAAGTATAAGTTCCTATGACCATGAGATCATGTAACTCACTGACACCGTAGGAGTGCTTTGTGTGTACCAAACGTCACAACGTAACTGGGTGACTATAAAGGTACTCTACAGGTATCTCCGAGGGTGTCTGTTGAGTTGACATGGATCGAGACTGGGATTTGTCACTCCGTGTGACGGAGAGGTATCTCCGGGCCCACTCGGTAATACGTCATCTCAATGAGCTCAAAGTGACTAAGTGGTTGGTCACGGGATTATGTATTACGGTAACGAGTAAAGAGACTTGCCGGTAACGAGATTGAACTAGGTATAGAGATACCGACGATCGAATCTCGGGCAAGTAACATACCGACGAGACAAAGGGAACTGTATACGGGATTGCCTGAATCCTTGACATCGTGGTTCATCCGATGAGATCATCGAGAAACATGTAGGAACCAATATGGGTATCTAGATCCCGCTATTGGTTATTGACCTGGGAGTGTCTCGGTCATGTCTACATGGTTTCCGAACCCGCAGGGTCTACACACTTAACGTTCGGTGACGCTAGGGTTGTTAGTGAGAAAAGTGTATGGTTACCGAAGGTTGTTCGGAGTCCCGGATGAGATCCCGGACATGACGAGGGTCTCCGGAATGGTCCGGAGACGAAGATTGATATATAGGATGAAAGGTTTCGGAGTACCGGAAGTGTTCCGGGGAGCATCGGGAAATCGGCGGAGTACCGGAAGGGGTTTCGGAGGGTCCGGAAGTAGTTCTGGGCCTAGTGGGCCACAAGGGGGAACACCACAGCCCTCAGGGGGCTGTGCGCCCCCCCTGGGCCCTCTCCTCATGCGGCTAAGGGGGTGGGACCCCCTAGGGCTGGCCGCACCCCTTGGCCTTGGGGGGCAAGGCACCTAGGGGGGGAAACCCTAGGGCCTGGCCGCCCCCCCTGCCCTGGCCGCCGCCCCCTCCCCTTGCCCTGGCCGCCGGCCCCTAAGGGGAAACCCTAGGGCGCCCTCACCTCTCCACCCCCCCTATATATAGTGGGGCAAAGGGAGGGCAGCCAACACAGTTTGTGCCTCGGTGCTGCCCTCCCTCTCCCGTTACATCTTCTTCTCCCGCAGTGCTTAGGCGAAGCCCTGCTGGAGTTCTTCTCCACCATCACCACCACGCCGTCGTGCTGCCGGTTCTCCATCAACTTCTCCTCCACCCCTTGCTGGATCAAGAAGGAGGAGACGTCCCCGAGCCGTACGTGTGAAGAACGCGGAGGCACCGTTGCTTCGGTGCTAGGTCTTCGGCGATCTGAATCGCGACGAGTACGACTCCATCATCCGCGTTCATAACGCTTCCGCTTAGCGATCTACAAGGGTACGTAGATCACACTCTCCCCTCGTAGTTGCATCTACTAGATTGATCTTGGTGAACGGTAGGAAATTTTTTGTTTCCCATGCAACGTTCCCCAACAGTATCTAGGTCTCAGGACACGACCGGATGGGCGAAGCTACGGGTTTTTACCAAACCTTGAGTTTCCTCGAGGTGGCCCCGCAGGCTCCCCGTTTCGGACCAACACTCATGTGGAGCACTGGCCCAGGCTTGTTGATTAAGAAAAGGGTTTATAACTCCCTATGCAAGTTTAGTTTGTTATTAGGCAAATAGTACCAATGTTGGGATTTGCTGGAAAAGACTTAGCACTTAGCGGTTTATCGAGGGGGTCCCATACACCCCAACCGTGTTAGGAACGCATAATCAAGGAACATAATACCGGCTTATACGGATCCTAACGGCATGAGTGGAACAAAACACCAAGCAAAAGGCTTAGCCTTCCACCCTTGCCAATATATAGATGATTTCAATTAAAGCATTTATATAGTGTGATATAACCCAACCAAACTTCAACATGGAGCACGCATCTTCACTTCACCTGCAACTAGCAACGCTATAAGAAGGGCTGAGCGAAGCGTACTTAGCCAAGCAACGGTTTGCATAGGTAGGGTGGTTAAACATGGCAATTGGTTACAAGTAGGAGGCTGACAAGAAGAACATGGGCATCGAGGCAAAACTATAGATCGAGACTATTAGCAATAGACAAAGATAGTAATGTTATCGGGGTTCGGTCATCTTGCCTGAAGAGAAGACGTTCGGATCGAAAGAAGGGTCCTCGTGCTCAAACTCATTGGAAACCTCGTGCTCAACCTCGTTGGAAAACTCGTGCTCAACTTCCGGCTCTAAACAAGACAAACACACCAAGCACCAATCAACACGATGCAATGCGCACTCGAAAAACATGAATGCATGATGGATGCACTAGGGATGCACATGGAGCACGTAAAACATCACTCAAGCAAAACACCTCAAAACAAGATAACAACCTGATATTATTAATCTACACAGAAAATCACCCAAGTTTGATATAAGATTCGCTGAAATCGGAGTTACGGGCTAAAAGTTATGCCCGAAACAAGATTTAAGCGAAAACTGAAAATTACAGCAACATAGCAACTTGGGAGCTCAAAATAATTAATCCACAGCACCCAAAAAGCATGGTAAAGGACTTGAACATAAACTAGATATAATGTACAGCAACTAGGTCCAAAGTGCACCCCCAACGGAGTCACGGATCAATAGCAATGATCTTGGACATATTGAACTTTGAAATAAAATTCTGGCAGCAGAATTTTATTGAAAGTTTGGAGCAAAAGATAAACATGCTACAGCCACTCAAATGGACATGTGAGGACATGAATGGAAATACAACAATATATACTTCAAGGAACAATCAAAATCCACCCCAAAACTATCATGCTTTGTCCTACAACATCACACGAACATGGCATCGGAACGTTACAGATTCCAGACTTAGTGAAATTTCACTAAGTCCTAAACAGCAATATCATCATAGCATCAAAAAGAGCATGTTCAAGACACCTCGAAACTAAACATGGCAAAGGGTAAGCACCTCATCAAAATACATATGACGGTGATCCCGAAACACACAAGCATGCATCATTGTGGTGAACACACCGATTGCAACGAGCTCAACAAGATGGCATTTCATAACAAGTGAAAACACAACATGTGAACATGGCACTTTGCAACGATGATAACAAGGAAACAATAAATCTAACATGCAACCTATCACACACAACACGTAGTTCATGGCAAGACGAACACGTGGACATGTCATTTGCATCGTTTGGACAAACGAGCTAAAAGTTATCACAAGTCAAAGGTGGCATGAAAATAACACACAACAGCAGTTTATATCATCATGCACTCTTGTAACAGCAAAACAAGTGTCAAGATGACATCTAACATGCATGGCTACAACAGGTAAAACGTAGAGGGCATCTCCACGAACATCTGGACATGCTACACGCGCCAAACGGAGCAACAGGTAAAAAGTTAGGGCAGGTCAAAGTAGGCATCAGACAGGTAAAAACTGGGGCTGGAAGTAAAGTCAACCTCTAGATCAGATCTGGTGAACAGTAGATGGGCCGGATCTGGAACAGTAGAAGTGGCCCGGGCGGCTGGGCTGGCGGGGCGGCCTGGCGAACGGGCCGGCGGCGCGCGGCAGAGGCCCAGCGGGGCGAGGCCTGCGGTGGAGGAACGGGCCGGGGAGGCGGCCCGCTCGGGCGGCGGCGGAAGGAGACCTGCGGGAGGCCGGCGGCCCGGGGATCCGGCTGGGCCGGTTGGCGCCTGGCTGGCGCGGCCCGAGGAGCGGCTGGCCGGCCTGGCTCGGCGGTGCGGCGATGGCAAGGGAGCGGGCCTGGCCCGGTCGGAGGTGCTCGCGGGAGAGGTAGCGGCCCACCGGGGCGACCGGCTGGCGGGTGGCGCAGAAGCCCAAGTGGCGAGGAGGCCGCTCCAGTGGCCTGAGGCGGGCCCGATGCGGCGGCGTCCAGCTCGCGGCTGACGAGCGCGGACGGAAGCCCAGCAGCGGCGTGCGGGTGATGTGGTCCCGCAGGTGCGGCGTACGGGAGGCCGATGCGGTCGGCTCGGTGCAGTCGAAGCGGTCAGCTGGCTCGCGCGGCGGTTGACCTGGCACGGGCGACGGGAAGACCCAGTGGTCGAAGGAATCGGCGGTGACTGGAGAAAGCGCTCGATCCCAGGGATCCGGGAGAAACAGTGGAGGATTTTTTGGGATCTGAGATCTGAAATAAAAGGAAACAAAAAAATAGAGGGAAGGAGGAAGAAGGAGGGGACATGCCAAATAGACTAGGGGTCTATATATAGCAGTTAGCTAGGGTTTGGAGACTAGGGGTGTTTAGGAGCCCTCCGATCGTGATCCAACGGATCCGATCGCGGGGATGATTTAAAAGGCCCAGACGGAGATAAAAGAAAGCCACAGGGGTATTTCCGGGACACGAAGTGAAGGCACTTCGGGCCCACAGGTACAACGGAGGGAAAAGTCAACGGAGTCCAAACGAGACGAGATTTGAGAGGCGGGTTGCACACAACAAAACAACAACACACAACACAACCTCACGGCACACCGGTAACGAAAAACGCCCGAACAACAAAGTAGGCCTACGGGACGTCACGGACACGTGAGGGAGCTCCGGAACATGAAACGGACAACGGGAAGAAACGCACGGAACCGGATGCAACCCACAACACAAATGCAATGCAATGCACATGTCTACATGATATGAATGAATGCCACACACTCACACAACAAAACGACGAAAGCCCGAAAGACAAAGAACCCGAAATGGAAAATAGATGAAGCCGGAGATATATTATATACCCAAAAGGGAAAGTATTACATCCGGGGCATTACAACAACTGTGTGAGTAACCGTGACTGTCTCTTTTCACTTTGAGAAGAGAATACGGTGGGGTTATGTTTGACTCGTATGTAGTTCAGGATCTTTAGCGATCACTACTAGTTTGCGACCGTTTGCGTAGATGCTCATCTTATTCTTGTACTCGTAAGTTAGCCACCATATTATGCTTAGCCGCTGCTGCAACCTCACCACTTTACCTCCTCCTACCCATAAAGCTTTGCTAGTCTTGATACCCATGGTTATGGGATTGCTGAGTCCTCGTGGCTCACAGATACTACAACACCAGATGCAGGTTCAGCCGAGAATGATGCAGGAGAAAGATCAGTACTTCACTGGGAGCTCGATGAAGAGCGTGGCCGTATGCTTGTGACATTTTTCGATGATCAGTAGTGGTTTCTACTAGGGGCGATTCGGACCTGTGGCTTTATGTTTTTGGTATCTTTTTGTTGGATCTTCGCCCGTAGTCGGGTTGTGATGTTTTGGATGATGATTTGCTTATGTAATGTATTGTGTGACGTGGCGAGTGTAAGCCAACTATATCTTTTGAAATTTCATCCCTCTTTTACTTGAGTCGTGCAAAGATACCAAACTCGAGATCATTCCAGAATGGGCTTATACCTTTAAGTCGTGCCTCGACACGTAGGAGGTATAGTCCCATCCTGGGCATTACACACTATGAGTTAGTGATAGTAGTAGTAGCAATAGTTGGCGATACGACCACGACGCTATGATAAAGATCATGGTGTCAAGCCAGTGACGATGGAGATCATGACGATGCTTTGGAGATGGAGATCAAAAGCACAAGATGTGATGGCCATATCATGTCACATATTTTGATTGCATGTGATGTTTATCTTATTATGCTTCTTATTTTGCTTAGTACGACGGTAGCATTATAAGATGATCCCTTACAAAATTTCAAGGTACAAGTGTTCTCCCTGAGTATGCACCGTTGCGAAAGTTCATAGTGCCGAGACACCACGTGATGATCGGGTGTGATAAGCTCTGCGTTCAAATACAACATGTGTAAGACAGTTTTGCACATGCAGAATACTCTGGGTTAAACTTGACGAGCCTAGCATGTACAGACATGGCCTCGGTACACTAGAGACCGAAAGGTCGAGCGTGAATCATATAGTAGATATGATCAACATAAGATGTTCACCATTGAAAACTACTCCATCTCACGTGATGATCGGACATGGTTTAGTTTATTTGGATCACGTGATCATTTAGATGACTAGAGGGATGTCTATCTAAATAGAAGTTCATTAGTAATATGTTGAACTTTAATTTATCATGAACTTAATCCTGATAGTTTTTGCATATCTATGCTGTTTTAGATCAATGGCCCGTGCTACCGTTCCCTTGAATTTTAATGCGTTCCTAGAGAAAGCTAAGTTGAAAGATGATGGTAGAAACTACACGGACTGGGTCCGTAACTTGAGGATTATCCTCATTGCTGCACAGAAGAATTATGTCCTTGAAGCACCACTAGGTGACATGCCTGCTGCACGAGCAACTCCGGACATTACGAACGTGTGGCAAGCTCGTTCTGATGACTACTAGATAGTTCAGTGTGCCATGCTTTACGGCTTAGAATCAGGACTTCAAAGACGTTTTGAATGTCATGGAGCATATGAGATGTTCCAAGATTTGAAGTTAATATTTCAAGAAAATGCCCGAATTGAGAGATACGAAGTTTCCCATAAGTTCTATAGCTGCAAGATGGAGGAGAACTGTTCTATCAGGGAACACATACTCAGAATGTCTGGGTACTACAATCACATGACTCAACATGGATGCAAAGTTGATGAAGATAGTGTTATTGATAGAGTTCTTCAATCACTACCACCAAGCTATAGAGGCTTCGTGATGAACTATAATATGCAAGGGATGCATAAGACAATTCCCGAGCTCTTCGCTATGCTCAAAGCTGCGGAGGTAGAAATCAAAAAGGAGCATCAAGTGTTGGTGGTTAACAAGACCACTAGATTCAAGAAAAAAGGCAAGGGAAAGAAGGGGAACTTCAAGAAGAATAGCAAGCCTATTGCTATTCCCGCGAAGAAAACCAAGTTTGGAGCCAAGCCTGAAACTGAGTGCTTCTACTGCAAAGAGACTGGACACTGGAAGCGGAACTGCCCCTAGTATTTGGCGGATAAGAAGGGTGGCAAAGTGAACAAAGGTATATTTGATATAGATGTTATTGATGTGTACCTTACTAATGCTCGTAGTAGCACCTGGGTATTTGTTACTGGTTCGATTGCTAATATTTGTTACTCGAAACAGGGACTACGGATTGAACGAAGATTAGCTAAGGATGAGGTGACGATGCCCGTGGGAAATGGTTCCAAAGTCGATGTGATCGCCGTTGGCACGCTACCTCTACATCTACCTCCAGAATTACTTTTAGACCTAAATAATTGTTATTTGGTGCCAACGGTTAGCATGAACATTATATCTGGATCTTGTTTGTTGTGAGACGGTTATTCATTTAAATCACAGAATAATGGTTGTTCTATTTATATGAGTAATATCTTTTATTGTCATGCACCCTTGAAGAGTGGTCTATTTTTGTTGGATCTCTATCGTAGTGGTACACATATTCATAATATTGAAGCCAAAAGATGCGAAGTTGATAATGATAGTGCAACTTATTTGTGGCACTGCCGTTTAGGTCATATTGGTGTAAAGTGCATGAATAAACTCCATGCTAATGCGCTTTTGGAATCACTTGGTGCTTGCGAACCATGCCTCATGGGCAAGATGACTAAAACTCCGTCCTCCGGAACAATGGAGCGAGCAAGTGACTTATTAGAAATCATACATACTGATGTATGCAGACCAATGAGTATTGAGGCTCGCGGCGGGTATCGTTATTTTGTGACCTTTAGAGATGATTTGAGCAGATATGGGTATATCTACTCGATAAAGCACAAGTCTGAAACATTTGAAAAGTTCAAAGAATTTCAGAGTGAAGTAGAGAATCATCATAACAAGAAAATAAAGTTTCTATGTTCTCATCGTATAGGAGAATATTTGAGTTATGAGTTTGGTCTTCATTTGAAACAATGTGGAATAGTTTCACAGCTCACGCCACCTGGAACACCACAACGTAATGGTGTGTCCGAACGTTGTAACCGTACTTTATTAGATATGGTGCGATCTATGATGTCTCTTACCGATATACCACTATCATTTTGGGATATGCTTTAGAGACAACTACATTCATGTTAAATAGGGCACCATCTAAATCCGCCGAGACGACGCCTTATGACCTGTGGTTTGGCAAGAAACCCAAGTTGTCGTTTCTTAAAGTTTGGGGCTACGATGCTTATGTGAAAAGGCTTCAACCTGATAAGCTCAAACCCAAGTCAGAGAAATGTGTCTTCATAGGATACCCAAAGGAAACTATTGGGTACACCTTCTATCACAGATCTGAAGGCAAGATATTCATTGCTAAGAATGGATCCTTTCTAGAGAAGGAGTTTCTCTCGAAAGAAGTGAGTGGGAGGGAAGTAGAACTTGATGAGGTAATTGTACCTTCTCCCGAGTTGGAAAGTAGTACATCACATAAACTAGTTCCAGTGATTCCTACACCGATCAGTGAGGAAGCTAATGATGATGATCATGAAACTTCAGATCAAGTTACTACCGAACCTCGTAGGTCAACCAGAGTGCATTCCATGCCAGAGTGGTACGGTAACCCGGTTCTGGAAGTCATGTTACTAGACCATGATGAACCTACGAACTATGAGGAAGCGACGATGAGCCCAGATTCCGCAAAATGGCTTGAGGCCATGAAATCTGAGATGTGATCCATGTATGAGAACCAAGTGTGGACTTTGGTTGACTTGGCCGATGATCGGCATGCCATTGAAAATAAATGGATTTTTAAGAGGAAGATTGACGCCGATGGTTATGTTACTACCTACAAAGCTCGACTTGTTGCAAAAGGTTTTCGACAAGTTCAAGGAGTTGACTACGATGAGACTTTCTCACCCGTAGAGATGCTTAAGTCTGTCCGAATCATGTTAGAAATTACCACATTTTATGATTATGAAATCTGGCAAATGGATGTCAAAACTGCATTCCTTAATTGATACCTCAAAGAGGAGTTGTATATGATGCAACCAGAAGGTTTTGTCGGTCCTAAAGGTGCTAACAAAGTGTTCAAGCTCCAGCGATCCATCTATGGACTGGTGCAAGCATCTCGGAGTTGGAATATATGCTTGGATGAGGTGATCAAAGCATATGGTTTTATACAGACTTTTGGAGAAGCCTGTATTTACAAGAAAGTGAGTGAGAGCTGTGTAGCATTTCTGATATTATATGCGGATAACATATTATTGATTGGAAATGATATAGAATTTCTGGATGGCATAAAGGATACTTGAATAAGAATTTTTCAATGAAAGACCTTGGTGAAGCTGCTTATATATTGGGCATCAAGATCTATAGAGATACATCAAGACGCTTAATTGGACTTTCACAAAGCACATACCTTGATAAAGTTTTGAAGAAGTTTAAAATGGACCAGTCAAAGAAAAGGTTCCTTCCTGTGTTACAAGGTGTGAAGTTGAGTATGACTCAACGCCCGACCACTGTAGAAGATAGAGAGAAAATGAGAGTCATTCCCTATGCCTCTGCCATAGGATCTATCATGTATGCAATGCTGTGTACCAGACCTGATGTGTGGCTTGCTATAAGTTTAGCAGGGAGGTACCAAAGTAATCCAGGAGTGGATCACTAGACAGCGGTCAAGAACATTCTGAAGTACTTGAAAAGGACGAAGGATATGTTTCTCATTTATGGAGGTGACAAAGAGCTCGTCGTAAATGGTTACGTCGATTCAAGCTTTGACACTGATCCGGATGACTCTAAGTCACAAACCGGATATGTATTTTTGTTGAACGGTGGCGCTGTCAGTTGGTGCAGTTCCAAGCAGAGCGTCGTGGCGGGATCTACGTGCGAAGCGGAGTACATAGCTGCTTCGGAAGCAGCAAATTAAGGAGTATGGATGAAGGAGTTCATATCCAATCTAGATGTAATACCTAGTGCGTCGGGTCCAATGAAAATCTTTTGTGACAACACTCGAGCAATGACCTTAACGAAAGAATCCAGGTTTCACAAGAGAACCGAGCACATCAAGAGACGCTTCAATTCCATCCGGGATCATGTCAAGGAGGGTGACATCAAAATTTGCAAGATACATACGGATCTGAATGTTGCAGACCCATTGACTAAGCCTCTTCCACGAGCAAAACATGATCAATACCAAGACTCCATGGGTGTTAGAATCATTACTATGTAATATATATTATTGAATCTAGTGCAAGTGGGATACTGAAGGAAATATGCCCTAGAGGCAATAATAAAGTTGTTATTTATATTTCCTTATATACCATGATAAATGTCTTTTATTCATGCTAGAATTGTTTTAACCGGGAACTTGATACATGTGTGAATACATAGACGAAACAGAGTGTCCCTAGTATGCCTCTACTAGACTAGCTCATTAATCAAAGATGATTATGTTTCCTAACCATGGACATGAGTTGTCATTTGATTAACGGGATCACATCATTAGGAGAATGATGTGATAGACAAGACCCATCCGTTAGCTTAGCACTATGATCGTTTAGTTTTACTGCTATTGCTTTCTTCATAACTTATACATGTTCCTATGACTATGAGATTATGAAACTCACGAATACCAGAGGAACACCTTGTGTGCTATCAAACGTTACAACATAACTGGGTGATTATAAAGATGCTCTACAGGTGTCTCCGAAGGTGTTTGTGGTGTTGGCATAGATCGAGAAGAAGATTTGTCACTCCGAGTGTCGGAAAGGTATCTCTGGGCCCTCTCGGTAATACACATCATAGTAAGCCTTGCAAGCAAACGACTAATGAGTTAGTCACATGATGATATATTATGGAACGAGTAAAGCGACTTGCCAGTGACGAGATTGAACTAGGTATGATGATACCGATGATCGAATCTCGGGCAAGTAACCTACCGATGACAAAGGGAGCAACATATATTGTTATGCGGTTTGACTGATAAAGATCTTCGTAGAATATATGAACCAATATGAGTATCTAGGTTCTGCTATTGGTTATTGACTAGAGATGAGTCTCGGTTATGTGTACATAGTTCTCGAACCCGTAGGGTCCAGATGGTTAACGTTCGATGAGGATTGATATTATGAGTTTATGTGTTTTGATGTACCGAAG
This sequence comes from Secale cereale, assembly GCA_902687465.1. Classification (NCBI taxonomy): domain Eukaryota; kingdom Viridiplantae; phylum Streptophyta; class Magnoliopsida; order Poales; family Poaceae; genus Secale; species Secale cereale. The sequence goes on along the minus strand of LR738714.1, from coordinate 373,990,586 downwards.
GTATTTTGGAGTCCCGGATGTGATCACGGACATGATGAGGAGTCTCGAAATGGTCGAGACATAAATATCAATATATTGGAAGGCTATGTTTGGACACCGGAATGGCTCCGTATGAGTTCGGGCATTTACTATAGTGCCGGGAGGTTACCGGAACCACCCGGGGAGTCAATGGGCCTTATTGAGACTTAGTGGAAGAGAGGATGAGGTAGCGAAGTGGAGGGTGCTACCTCTTGAGCTTGCGTTGTATTCCCTCGAAGAGGAAAGGGTGATGCAGCACAGTAGCGTAAGTATTTCCCTCAGTTTTTTAGAACCAAGCTATCTATCCAGTAGGAGACCACGCGTGAGTCCCTCGTACCTACACAAACAAATAAGAACCTTGCAACCAACGCGATTAAGGGGTTGTCAATCCCTTCACGGCCACTTGCAAAAGTGAGATATGATAGAGATGATAGGATAATATTTTTGGTATTTTTGATATGTAGATTGAAAGTAAAGATTGCAAAACAAAAGTAAAGTAAAGATAAATAGTTGATGGAAGATTAATATGATGGAAGATAGACCCGGGGGCCATAGGTTTCACTAGTGGCTTTTGTCATGATAGAAGATTTCTACGGTGGGTGAACAAATTACCGTCGAGCAATTGATAGAAAAGCGCATAGTTATGAGATTATCTAGACATGATCATTCTATATACGCATCACGTCCGTGACAAGTAGACCGAAACGATTCTACATCTACTACTATTATTCCACACATCGACCGCTATCCAGCATGCATCTAGAGTATTAAGTTCATAAGAACAAAGTAACGCCTTAAGCAAGATGGCATGATGTGGAGGGATAAACTCACGCAATATGATATAAACCCCATCTTTTTATCCTCGATGGCAACAATATAATACGTGCCTGGCTGCCCCTGCTATCACTGGGAAAGGACACCACAAGATTGAACCCAAAGCTAAGCACTTCTCCCATTGCAAGGACTACCAATCTAATAGGCCAAACCAAACTGATAATTTGAAGAGACTTGCAAAGATATTTAAATCATGCATAAAAGATTTCAGAGAAGAATCAAATATTGTCCATAGATAATCTTGATCATAAACCCACAATTCATCGGATCTCGACAAACACACCGCAAAAAGAATTACATCGAATAGATCTCCAAGAAGATCGAGGATAACTTTGTATTGAGATCCAAAGAGAGAGAAGAAGCCATCTAGCTAATAACTATGGACCTGAAGGTTTGTGGTAAACTACTCACAACTCATCGGGGAGGCTATGGTGTTGATGTAGAAGCCCTCCGTGATCGATGCCCCCTTCGGTGGAGCTCCGGAACAGGCCCCAAGATGGGATCTCACGGGTACAAAAGGTTGCGGCGGTGGAATTAGGGTTTCGTGGTGCTCCTCGATGTTTTCAGGGTACGTAGGTATATATAGGAGGAAGAGGCACGTCAGGTGAGCCTCGAGGGGCCTACGAGGGTGGGGGGCACGCCTATCCCCCTGGGCGCGCCCCCTGCCCTCGTGGCCGCCTCGTTCCTTCCCTGGCGTTTACTCCAAGTCTTCTGCGTTGCAATTGTTCCAAAAATTACTCTCCCGAAGGTTTCATCCCATTTGGACTCCGTTTGATATTCCTTTTCTGCGAAACACTGAAATAGGCAAAAAACAAAAAATTGCACTGGGCCTTGGGTTAGTAGGTTAGTCCCAAAAATAATATAAAAGTGTATAATAAAGCCCATTAAACCTCCAAAACAGATAATATAATAGCATGGAACAATACAAAATTATTGATACGTTGGAGACGTATCAGAGGGCGCGCCCCCCAAGCCCAATCCGAATTGGGGTGGGGGGCGCCCCCCCTTTCCTTCTCCCTCTCTCTGTCTTCCGTCTTCTCCTACTCCTACTAGGAAAGGGGGAATCCTACTCCTAGTGGGAGTAGGACTCCCCCCTTGGGCGCGCCATAGAGAGGACCGGCCCTCTCCTCCTCCCCTCCTTTATATACGTGGCCAGGGGGCACCCCATAGACACACAAGTTGATTTTTTAGCCATGTGCGGTGCCCCCTCCATAGTTACACACCTCGGCCATATCATCGTAGTGCTTAGGCAAAGGCCTAGGCCGGTAACTTCGTCATCACCATCACCATGCCGTCGTGCTGACGGAACTCTACCTCGACCTCAACTGGATCAAGAGTTCGTGGGACATCATCGAGCTGAACGTGTGCTGAACGCGGAGGTGCCGTACGTTCAGTGCTCAGATCGGTTGGATCGCGAAGAAGTTTGACTACATCAACCGCATTACTAAACGCTTTCGCTTTCGGTCTATGAGGGTACGTGGACATACTCTCCCTGCTCGTTGGTATGCTTCTCCTAGATAGATGTTGCGTGATCGTTGGATTTTTTTTGAAATACAACGTTCCTCAACAATATGCCCACTAAGGATAGGATGATTAGTGGTTGATCAGTGGTCTTTCCCACGCGAGGGGCTTGACATTTCTTGCATGATAGATAATCATTTCCTGTCTGCACTCAAACTGACTTCCGTGTCCGTGGGCCCTTTAGAATTCCTATGGAATAAAAAAATGTTATGATTTGGAATAAAGGAATTGCTACCTTATGATCCTTTAGAATCCATATGAAATTTCCTATTAGAGCAACTCTAGATGAGCCATGACATTCATATCATCGTGATAACCACCCATATGGCGATCGTAACTGAAAATGATGATCCAGCAGAGTCGCTATACCGGCCCTGCACTACATACATTTTGGAGACCACTTCAAAACCAGCCCCGGAGCCCCAAACTCATAAATAAGGGCGTTAATATGAGGAAAGCTCCAAACCCAACTGCATGCACAGAAGGGAAGTTTTAGGTTGTTTTCTTCCTCCATGCACAACCCTACCAATGGTGCAACCATCCGTAAGACTATCGATTCGACTCTAACAATGGCGCAGTCGTTTTCCCAATCGGGAAGAGTGAACATTCCGTCATCGCGTTTTGCACCCATTTCCCATTCGTGTGCGTCAATTTTAGCAATGTTTCCTGTTGGAGCACGCCATCGACGGTATATAATCTGGCCCACCCCACTCGGCGGTGCCAATCCTCATCCATCTCCCCCTTTGCCGACACTGAAAGTGCTAGTTATCGACTAGAGGGGGTGAATAGGCGATTTTTATGAAAGTCTCGAAAATAGAAAAAAGTCTAAAAAGACGAGGAACTAAATTTATAACTAAACATGATACATCGGAATATAAACTACATTAGGCATGTGATGTCTACTACACAACTTGTTCTTGTAGACTCGTGTTGGGCCTCCAAGCGTAGAGTTTTGAAGGACAGTAGAAAATTTCCCTCAAGTGGATGACCTAAGGTTTATCAATTCGTGGGAGGTGTAGGATGAAGATGGTCTCTCTCAAACAACCCTACAACCAAATAATAAAAAAGTCTCTTGTGTCCCAAACACACCCAATACAATGGCAAATTATATAGGTGCACCAGTTTGGTGAGGAGATGGTGATACAAGTGTAATATGGATAGTAGATATTGATTTTTGTAATAATAACAAAAAAACAGCAAGGTAGCAAGTGATAAACGGAGCACAAATGGTATTGCAATGCTTGAAAACAAGGCCTAGAGTTCGTACTTTCGCTAGTGCAATCTCTCAACAATACTAATATAATTGCATCACATAACCATCCCTCAACATGTGATGAAGAATCACTCCAAAGTTATTATCTAGCGGAGAACATAAGAAGGAATTGTTTGTTGCTATTCTTTCCAATCGATCTATCCAAGAGTTCGTACTAAAATAACACAAGTTATTCTTTCCGATCGATCTATCAAGAGTTCGTACTAAAATAACACCAAAACAAATTCATGTTCATAATAATCAATCCAACACAAAGAACTTCAAAGAGTGCCCCAAGATTTCTACCGGAGAAACAAAGACAAGAACGTGCATCAACCCCTATGCATAGATTACCCCAATGTCACCTCGGGAATCCGCAAGTTGAGTGCCAAAACATATATCAAGTGAATCAATATGATACCCCATTGTCACCACGAGTATTCAATTGCAACACATATATCAAGTGTTCTCAAATCCATAAAAGTATTCAATCCAATAACAACAAAATCTCAAAGGGGAAAACTCAATTCATCACAACAAGATAGAGAGGGGAAAACACCATATGATCCGACTACATTAACAAAGCTCACGATACATCAAGATTGTGCATCTCAAGAACACGAGGGAGAGAGAGAGAGAGATTAAACACATAGCTACTGGTACAAACCCTCATGTGACACCCTGGAACCGATGCGCCAGGTGTCTTCCAGTTATTCATTGACGTTGCCATGTCATCTGCTTGCGTGTTGCATTTTACCATGTCATCATGTGCATTGCATCAACATGTTTTCAAAACTTGCATCCGTTCGTAGTTGCCGGGCCTCTTCATTGTCCGTTCTGAGCACAAACACACTCGCCTGCACCCGCGGCACCTCCGAAACCTCTTATTGTGAGTGGTCGGAAAATGTTATCGGAATGAGTCAAAACTTGGAGTGTGGTCTTATTATAGTGTAGGTAAATCACCTGTCAAATTTTGTTGCATTCGGAGTCCATTTGATAGCCCAACCGTTAATCTATAGCGGCACTATAGCCGGACTGACGTCGGACGTTTTCGGGATCCGAAAACCCACCGGGCCTCTCTCTCTCTCTCTTCTCTCCCCGCAGTCCACCTCCTCTTCACAGCCCACCTACACCTCCTAGGCCTATCCTACCCCTCCTCGGGTCCGAATTCGTTCGATTTCAATCCGAGGGTCCAGATCTGCCACATACCCCCCTAACCCTAGCCAAACTACTATATAAACACTCCCTCCTTCCATTTTGGCATCCCCTAGTCCTCCCCTAACCTCCAACCATCGCATCTTCCTCATTTTCCGCGCCTGACCGGCCCCTCCCAGCCACTTGGCGTCGCCACCACCACTTCCCAGCCTATCCTGGCATGCCACATCATCCCGCAGACGGCTCACGTCCAACCATAGGCCCCATAGTCGCCCAAGCCACCTCCCACCGTGCCGCGGGCCCGCCGAAGGCCAACCCTGGCCGACCTGGGCCGAGGCGCCCACAGTCGCGCTCGCTCCCCACAGATCTCGCCCGAGGCGCTCAAGCCCGTGTGCCAACGGCTCCTCCTCGCCTCGACGACTGGAGCTTTCTCGCGCCGCGGTCTTCCGTCGCCGCCCCATGCCATGGACCTCACCGAAAGCCACAACGACCTTTCCTCACTCTCGCCGCCGTCTTCGACCCCGCCGGCTGAATCCGCCCCTTCCCGCTGCCCGGGCCTCCTCCTGGCCTTCCCATCCCCGTCGCCCATCGTGCTCCGACCGCCGCCCCTTCTGTCGCTCCTGTCGGGGAGGGCGACGACCAGCGTCGCCGGCCACGCGCCCCCTCGCGGCCCAGATCCCCTCCGGCCCAACAACTCCGCCCCAGCCCAGCAATGCCAGTCCCAGCAGCCCCCTCGACATCCTAGGCCGAAGCCCACGAGGTGATACCCAAGCCCACTTTTGCCCTACGTTTTTTTACGAAATCGCCAGAAAAACTCATTATGTGTGCATGCTATATTGCTTGTAACTTTGTGCATAATGCCCCGATAATGGTGTATGATATATCGAAATGTTCGTCTCTCTGTGCCCTACATGATGGTTGCATTTGCATACATGTTAGGTTGCTTCTTGCCATGCTAATACTTGTTGCAAAAGTGCATGTTGCTGTAAACTGCTAAAAACTAACATAACTTGCTCATTTGTCTTTTTCATATCTTTTTGTGTGATTTTTGTTTGAGCATCATGTCAACATGTTTTAGGAGAACAATCATGTCATCTTTGCAATGGTGTAATTGGTTTGTCATGATATGCCCTGTGGTGAGTGCAACAAGCTTGAAAAGTGACCTACTCACTGTTTGCTATTTTCTGAGACTTGTTGAAAACTGCTAAGTTTGAAACTGTTATATATGATGCCATGTTTGCTTGATGCTACAGTCCAATATATGCATGTTTGGAGATGTCCAATGATCATGTCTTTAAGTCCATGTTATGATCTATCAATCCATGCCCGTTTTTGCAATTATAAATTGTTGTAGCATGTCTCTTTCTTGCTCTCAATTTGCTTGATAATATATCTGTCAGCCTTTCAACAACATGTTCAATTTGGAAAAGCTCATTGTAATCAATCTATGCATCTTATGGAGTTGTGCCAATGGAGGTATTTGGAGTATGCCATGCCTACTACATGTTCATGGGCTTTTCATGCTTATTAGAATTGCTATGCTTGCTGTTATGTGCCTTGAAAGTCAGCATCCTGATGTTGTTGTTTGCCTTCCCAGATTTTCACTAAGTGTGAGAATCTGCTATATCATGTTTGCATCTTGTTTTGATGAATGCCATGAACCTGTTGCTCCCATGTATATACCATGTGGTGTTCCTTGAGCTCCATGTTATGGACTAACATGCCATGCTTTAGGTTGCCATGTTCTTGCACTGTAGCTTAATTATTTCTTGCCTCTAACATGTCATCATTTTAACTCTGCTCATGTATGCTTTGTTTTTCATTAAGTAATAATCTGTGATATAAAGTTTCTTGTTGCCCTGATCATGTTGGATTGCCCTTGATGCCTACGAACCTGATCCTTGTTGATATTGGAAGAATGCTATCTGTACTTTGAGTTCATGCCTTGTTTGTGCCTATCTTGTACTTGTAGCATGTTGTTTTGGTGCTCGTAAGATGCCTAGTTACTGTTGTGGACAGCTTGTCCACTAATCTTGTTTCGTGTGTATGTGTCGAACCGTTGCTCCATTTTGAGCATGCTCTATATGAAACTTTCTTGGTTTTGCATGTAGATGCATGATGTCATGTTGCATCAATGTTTTGAGTGTTGTGCTTGATGTTTGAATGCATTTTGCATCAATGCCATGTTCAACTTGTTTTGCTCATATCTTCTAGGCCTTAGCTCCGAATTAAATGAACTTTATAAGTAACTTGACTAGAATTTCGTGTAGATCATTATGGTGCATCTTAACTTGTTGTTTAACAAATTTAACATAAGGTTTGATTAGATCTGGACCAATTTCGAAATTTGCATATGAGGACTTACCAGAATTGTTATATGTTGTTTCCGGCCTCATTTAAACTTGCTTTGTTGTGTGGTCTTGTATGCATCATCCATTGCCATGATTAGCATCATGTAGCCTTGTCATGCATCATACTTGGTTGATCATCATGTCTTGTCTATGTGTTGTGTGTTTACCATGTTGTTTTCTTCTTCTCGGTAGTTCCTGTTTCGTTGCGATCGTGAGGATTCGTTCAACTACGCTTGGTTCGTCTACGTGGCTTCGTCTTCTTCATGGACTCGATCTTCTTCCGAGCGGGATCTCAGGTAAGATGACCGTCACCTTGGATCTCATTACTATCATTGATATGCTAGTTGTCTCGATGCTATCGCTATATGTCGCGCTACCCACCACCTATTTATCAATCCTCCCAATGTGCCATGAAACAACCTCTAACCTTTGTTTCCATCATCCTAGCAAACCGTTGTTTTGCTATGTTACCTCTTGCTCAACCCCTCTTATAGTGTTGTTAGTTGCAGGTGAAGATGAAGATTGCTCCATGTCAGAACTTGGATTGTTGGAATATCACAATATCTATTACTATAATTAATGCACCTACATACTTGGCAATGGGTGGAAGGCTTGGCCTTTGCTTGGTGTTTTGTTCCACTCATGCCGCCTTAAGAACCGATAAACCAGTGTTATGTTCCTTGATTTTTCGTTCCTAACACGGTGGGGTTTATGGGAACCCCTTGACAGTTCGCTTTGAATAAAACTCCTCTAGCAAGGCCCAACTTTGGTTCTAATTTGCCAACAAAATAAAACTATTAATTAATTAATTTGCATAGGGGGTCACGTCCCTGGGGATTCTTAATTTGACATACAAGGGGGGCCCAGCGCTGATGGTGTTGGTCCCAAACGGGTAGACTGCGGGCTCGCCTTGGGGAAACCCGAGGTATCTGGTTACCTGTAGGATGTCCCATCCGGACGTGGACTGAGACGAGATACACGTGGCTACTATCAGGGTGTCAGCACGCCGGGAGGTCTTGCTGGACTTGTTTTACCATTGTCGAAATGTTTTGTGCACCGTGATTCCGAGTGCGATCGTGTTGTCCCTAAGATAAGAGGTTTTACCTCTGTTGATCATGAGATCTTGTGATGGGCTAAGTTGGGACACCCCTGCAGGGTTATGAACTTTCGAAAGCCGTGCCTGCGGTCATGTGGCAGATTGGAATTTGTTAATGTCCGGTTGTAGAGAACTTGATAGAGGATCCGAAATGAAATACACCAATCACGTGAGTAACCGTGACCGTCTCTTTTCTTTTTGAGAAGAGAACACGGTGGGGTTTTGTTTGACTCATTGGTAGTTCACGTTCACTTATTGATCATTACTAGTTTGCAATCGCTTGCATAGATGCTCATCTTATTCTTGTACTCGTAAGTTAGCCACCATACAATGCTTAGCCGCTGTTGCAACCTCACCACTTAACCTCTACATACCCTTTAAGCTTTGCTAGTCTTGATACACATGGCCATGGGATTGCTGAGTCCTAGTGGCTCACAGTTACTAGAACAATAGTTGCAGGTACAGGTTTTCGATGACTTGACGTGAGAGCGATGTTTACTTGTGTTGGAGTTTTTCCTTCTTCTTCTTCGTCAGTCTTGGGATAGGTTCCTGATCGGCAGCTTGGGATAGCAGGATGGATGTCGTGTGTATTCATGTGTTTTCATCTGTAGTCGGATGTCTTGTGTAATGATGTGTTGTATTCATGTGGCAATCATACGACTTGTATGTATCCCCATCTATTTATGTAATGGTACGATGTAATGATATCCATCTTGCTAAGCGCTCGAAATGCAGTTGTGCCCCAATCACGAGATCGTCACGTGATCGGGATAGAATCACATCTTGGGCGTGACAAGTTGGTATCAGAGCCTCGACCGACCATAGGAGCCCCCTTGATTGATCATAGTTTGGCCATTATTGAGTCTAGCAAAAACTATTTTGGAGTCTAGTTATATCGGAGTGTAGGAATTCTTTTTACTCCCCAGCCCCTTCATTTCTCTTGCGAGGAATCTTGACGTAGGTGTTTTGAATTACTCCTCTTCCACTTCAAAATTTGTAGGATCACACGATTAGTCTTTGTTCATTGTGATTTCATCTCTTTTCATCCGGTGTTTTTTTCGTCAAGTGGTTCGATCATCTTCATCTTTGCGAGATCAATCCTCAGTTCTTTCTCAACGATGTTGTTTCCCCGATTGAAGTGGTATTTCTTTTTCCCACCCGCCCACCCTTTTCCTTCTCAGAGCCGGAGTCCTTAACCGAGTATCCATCCTACTTGTGCGAAGCCTTTGCTTTCTTTCCTCAATTATTTCAATTGGTGAATTCTCGTCTAGTTCGTCACTCTTCATCTCTTTTTCTTTTTCCGTGGATTCAATTCAAGTATTCAGTGTTCATCATATTCTTTTCTTTGGCTCAAATGTGTTTGCTCTTGCTCGTTCGCCTCTCGCCATGTAATCATTCCGGAGTTCCGACGACATCTCAGAAGATTCATGTTTACATTCAATTAATTCGAGGTTGTAACCTCAGTTAGGCTTTTCAATCGTTCTGGTGCATCATCTCCTTTTCAATCCTTTCCAACGGTGTTTTCTTTTCGGTGGGTTCATAACCTACATGTCTTTTCCCAGGATCTTACCTGACTCTTCTAATATTTCTGGAGTGTTCCCAAATTCTTTTCAATTGTGACGTAAGTATGGATTCCATCAGTCACGTGCCTTCTCCAAGATCACTTTGAAATTCTTTTTCATGGTTGTTTCAACATCTCCTCTTTTCATTTTTCCGGAGTATCTCAACAATTTGGTTATTTTCCTTGTCGTCATTTGTAGATCGAAGAAGAGTTTTCCTCTAATTCTTGTCTGTTATGTCGAAGATTCGTGAAGCTAGCTTGCTGCTATCTCCTTAATTGTTCCGATCATGAAAAATTCTTGTGTTACACATCCGGAGTATTTCATGAATCCTTTCCATTGTGTTCCTCCGAAGGCCATCATTTCAGAAGATTTCTTCGTTCTCAGTTTTAAACTTTGTCCTCCAAATATTCTTCATTGATGCCTCTTCGTTTGTCCCCACATTCTTCCGGTGCTTCGTTCAAGCATTCTTTAATCCGTTCACGACCTCTTCGTTCTTTTCTTCATTCGTTTCTCAATTCTTTCCGGCGATTCTTTCTCTTTTCATCGCTCGATTCCAATTCTTACTGTGGTTCATTCAAGATTCCTTGTTCCTTTGATATCAAATCTGTGACGCCCCCGATTTGACCGTACACTAATCATGCACGCAAATGTGTACGACCAAGATCAAGGACTCACTGGAAGATATCACAACACAACTCTCTAGACACAAATTTAAAATAATACAAGCTTTATGTTACAAGCCAGGGGCCTCGAGGGCTCGAATACATAAGCTCGAATACACAAGTGTCAGCGGAAGCAACAATATCTGAGTACAGACATAAGTTAAACAAGTTTGCCTTAAGAAGGCTAGCACAAAACATCAACGATCGAAAAGGCAAGGCCTCCTGCCTGGGACCTCCTAACTACTCCTGGTCGTCAGTTGTCTCCACGTAGTAGTAGGCTCCGTCGGGGTAGTCACAATCGTCAAGTGTGGCATCTGGCACCTGGACTCCACCATCTGGTTGCATCAACCAGCAAGAAGAAAGAAGGGGGAAAAGGGGGAGCAAAGCAACCATGAGTACTCATCCAAAGTACCAGCAAGCAAGGATCTACACTACATATGCATCAGTATCAATGAAAAGGGTAGTATTTGTGGACTAAGCTGCAGAATGCCAGAATAAGAGGGGGAGAAGCTAGCCCTATCGAAGACTAGCATCTTCTGGAAACCACCGTCTTGCAGCAACAGGGGGGAGTAGAGTAGTATATCATAAGTCATATTTATGTTGTTGTTCCAACGCCCCGGGATCCTTTCTCGACTCCCGAAGCAACATATCCAAACAATGCCTCAGCATTCAGTTCTAGTTGTAGCGATCGGGATACAACTCCAAGTGTCCGTTACCGTAGGACAGGCTATCGATAGATGTTTTCTTCCCTGCAGGGGTGCACCAACTTACCCAACACTCTTGCTTAACTCCGGCCGGACACACCATCAGGTCATGCCCGCCCTCGGCCAAACAATACGCCGCAACCCGACCTAGGCTTAATAGGGAGGTCATGCACGCCGGACTAAACCCTATGCCCCCAGGGGTCATGGGCCAATCGCCCCGGGAACTCCTGCACGTTGCGTACGTGGCCGGTGAGCAGACCTAGCAACCACCTTTAAAAAGGTACGAGCCTAACCAGTCCAACCCGGCGCGCGCCGCTCAGTCGCAATGACGCCAGTTAAGCTTCGGCTGATGCATACGACGCAGAACGCCCATACTATGCCCACGTGATGGTTAGTGCTATCAGGCCAGAGGCCCCTCGGATCAAATATCCAAACCGTTTAGTGTCTTGGGAACGCGCGGTAACGAGCAGAGACTCACTATAATGTGACCCCATCGCCCCATCTCGAGAACTTGCGGCAAGGGCGAGTGACCGGCCACGCCTCGTATTTAACTCGCGGGCACCTTCCAGGTCAACCCGACTACACATCACTCGCAATTAAGCTCGCGCGGGTACCCCTCAGGGTCGACCCGTCTTTAGTAACCAGGTTCAGTGTAAAGTCATAGTAACCAGAGTAACTGTGTGTCTGACACCAAAGGAAAACCTGAGGAAATCACCCTCGATGGAATTCCACCTGATGTTATCGTCAAGGTGAACGAAAGAGGAGTCACCCTCGAGGTCCACTCTTGAGGAGTTGCATGACAGTGTCGTTATCGGGAGTGGAGAAAGATGAATCACCCTCGATGACCACAACCGATGAACTAACCTACAAGGTTAACATCAGAAGTGCTGATGAGGTCTCACCCTCGGCACTCGATAGTAACCCAGTAGTGTCGAGCAACTAAGGGGAAAGTGATGTGCGGTGCCGGGTCCTGATCTTCGATCCCGTTGATCGGGTCTTCTGAAAATCCAGCGGGGCAGTCGGGACAAGGTAAGGGGGGCACTGGTGGATCTCTAACCAGCCTATACTAAGCAGTTTAGTATAAACATGTAAGGTATGAAAGCAATATCAACAACAGGCTATGCATCAGAATAGGATCATACAAAGAGCAGTAGCAGTTCTAATGCAAGCATAAGAGAGAAGAGAAATGGGCGATATCGGAATGATCAAATAGGTTGGCTTTCCTGGTTGCTCTGGCAAGAAGGAGGGGTCGTCAACACCATAGTCGATCACCGGGGCATCATCGGTCTCGGGGTCTACGGGAGAGAAGAGGGGGGAGAAACAGTAATTATAAAGCAAACAGTAGCAACAGAGAAGCACGACTAGTCAGCACGCAGTGCTAGGGTGCTCTAACGCGGTGATACACGGTACCGGCGAAGGGGGATAACACTCGGGAAAGTATCCCCGACGTTTCGTGTTTTCGGTCAGATGAATCGGAGGGGGGAAGTTGCAGGTTCACTATGCTAGGGATGTGTGGCGGATGAACGGACCACGTTTTCGGATTCGTCTCGTCGTTCTGAGCGATTTTCATATATAAAACATTTTCATCCGAGTTACAGATTATTTTATATGATTTTTCAAAGTTTTATTAAAATTCCACAATTTATTATTAATTCGAAAAATAAGACTGAAATGCTACGTGCACACACAAAGTGTACACAGCAGATCTGTAGAGAGGCTGGCAATGAGCCCTATTGACTGCTGAGTCAGCAGTCAATAGTCATCTGTTGACCGATCAAAAGGTTTGACTAGGGGTCCACCTGTCATTGACCCTACTTAATTAAACCGAACTAATTACCTAACCTAATTAATTAGGGTAGTTAAACGGAGTTAATTAAGTTAAATAATTAATTACTGACTAATTAATTAATTAATTAATTGTTTTATTAATATATATTTTTATTATATTTTTTTGAAAACACTTTTTAAGGGGCGGGCCCCACGAGTAAGTGGCTCACAGGCCATTCGGGTTAACGGGCGCCAGGGGGGCGGGTGTGCGTGCCCGTCGGGGCTGGAAACGGGCAAAGCCCGTTCGGGCAAGGAGGAGGCCGCCGGGGCGCAGCGGGGCGCCCGGAGGCGGCAAGCGGCAGGGCCGCATGCACGCTGGCTACGGCCAGCGGAGCACGGACGCGGCCGGCGCGGACCGCCGCCGGCACGGAGCGAAGGTCGGACGGGGGCGTGTACGCGCGGGCGCAGTTGGGGTGCTCCGGCGGGCGCGTAGGGGGCGTGAAAGGAAGCGGGGCGCGCGGAGTAGGCGGGAGGGGTCGCGGCGGCAGTAGCATGGCTGCAGGGAGGAGGCTGGCGGCAGGGGTGCGGCCGACGACTGCGGCAACGGCGGGCGGTGCGGGGACGTGCGGCAGCGGGGCCTCGGCCCTAGCTAGCTACGGTAGGGGTGCGGGGCAGAGGAAGGAAGGAGGTGAGGCGGGGCTCACAGCGGTCCGACAGGGCAGGGCAGCGGGCTCGGAGAGGCGCCGGAGATGACGGATCGAAGCGGCGGCGTCGGTGATCGGAGAGGAAGCAGAAGACGTGGTGACGACGTTGCGGCTCCCTGAGCTCGATGAAGTGGCATGGATGATGAAGAAGGGCGGGACGCAGCTGCTAGAGAACCTCCCGAAGCTACAAGAGCACGGTGGTCGCGGGATCGACGCAGGCGCGGAGAAGCTCGGCCGGATGCGGGGGCCAGGGTGACGGCGTGTGGGAGGGAGAAGTGGCGGCTAGGGTTTGACCGAGGGAGAGGGGAGGGGCTTGGGGTGCCCTTGTAGTCATCGGGGAGGCGGGGGATGGCCGCCACGCACGGCATGGCCGGCGGATGGGCGCCACGATCCCATGTCTCCCTGTAGTAGGTTGAAGGAGAGGGTAGGTGGGCTGGGCCTCTCCTTTTGCTAGATGGGCCATAGCGCCAATAGATTAGGTCCCCTTCTTCCTCTTTCTTGTTTTTTTTAAGAATTGCAATATTTGAGGTGCCAAAAGGATTCTGTAAAATGTGGGACTTGGCCACATAATTACATTGCAATAGTTGGCACTGCCACAAAAGATTGTGAGGCCTTTGAAATTGTTTGCAACTCTTATAATTTAAAAAGGCATTTAATCTATTGTTTTAGCCGCTGTGTTAAATAGTTTAGTGCACTTAAACACTTTGCCAAAATGTTGGTTCGCTACTAATATTGCTTATGGATTATTTGGCACATGAGGAACATTTTAGTTTTCATGTTTGACAAATTTTGAATTTCACCTATGTTTTGAATTTGAATCTGAGTTTGACTTTTACCCAAGGGTAATTACTCATAACTAACAGGGTGACATGGCACCATTAGGTTAGGATTACTGTAGCATGATTATCGGGGTGTTACAAATCTCCTCCACTACAAGAAATCTCGTCCCGAGATTTAGGAGGTAGATTAAGGGGAGAAGGACTCGGGAAGGACGGAGCTCAACACAAGATAGGTTCCTAGGGACTATCTCAGTGAACGTGGCATGGATGCATCTCTCGAGTTGAAATTCAAGAAAGCCATCGAGAGCAGAGTAACGAGTGCAATTACAAGCTTCAACTGAGTAAGCAATCGTTCGTTGCCTGAAACAGAGGTTGCAATGGGTTCAGAGCAATGGAAATAAGTATTGCATCTGATGCCAAAATAGATCACTAGGAATGTGGCTCGTGATTTACATACGAAGCCAAGTACGATGATCAACTTTGGAAAACAGGGATGTACAGGAGAGTCAGGTTTCGATCATGTGGAACTGTGGGTTATGGGCTCACCATGTGGGATAAAATAGGAAGGGCACTAACATCCGGCGCGGTTATGAAAGCAATGAATGTCGGAGAAAAACCCGTCATGTCGGCAACAACGTTGGTACCAAGGGCGAGGGACGAAGAGAACCACTTTCCTGCTCGTTGAAACGAGGCGGACCAATAGGCAAAGTTCTCGTCCATCTGTGGTTACCGGAATGTTATCTACAATAGTAACAGGGTCTTACTGACAGAGTCGTGCACCAAGATGTTTACATAAGCAGAAAGTTATTACTGCTTAGATTATAGGTAGATCAAAGAAAGGTTAAACAAACAAATGGAAGGAAAATGTGTTTAAACACAATGAATAGGAGTATATCATTCCCAAGATTATGCAGGGCATGATATACATGTCAGGATATCAAAGTCATGACCATATAGATAAAAGGGGTAAGAAGAATTATGATATGTACCCACACAACGATGTTGGATAGTTGATCAAGAAACATTTAGTGTGTTGCTTCCAATGTTCCTTTTGATATTCGGGATGCCACAATCATGCCTCGAGGTAGTGATATTATGGTGTGTCAAGGAAAGGTTGGCTCTGAAGGCCTCAAGAATACACAGGGAATAACTTCAGTAATAGCAAGAAAACAAGGTATGAGCAAAACATAACCAAGTCTGTGTTGGCAGGAATACAAGGAGGTTGTCGATGATATCACACATCATTGAGGGGGCAGGGATGGTATTTCTAGCCATGAGTTCAATTGCCATCTCCGAAGAAGCCAAAGGGTTGACAGTGATCACGGCAAATTTTGTCGAGAGACACTATGAAGATGCCATCGAGTAGCGACGACATCAAGCAAAAGGAAGGATGAAGTGAAAGGCTATGAGAACCATGGATTCGACACAGGCTCGAAGTCAATCTTGTTGTTCGAGGTGAAATGATAAGAAGAGGAAGATCGACGTAAGCTTAGCTCATCGTCGAAAATTGAGCTCCGGGTAGAAGGACCAGGTAGCAGCTAAAGATTTAGCACGATAATGGTATAGCCGATCAGGCTGGGAATGACTTGAAGGATTATTAAACTCGCAAGCAACCGAAATTACTTAGAGTTATTGAATTGGAGTGTGGAATCAATTCACTTACCGGTGTTCTCGAGTGGCTAATAACTCAGAACCCGGGGAAAATTGGAATCGATGAGAAGTAATACTTGAAGAAGAACTCATAAGAAGTAATATGGTTCTGTGACATTATCGAGACGCCACGGGGTAATACTCGGTGGTAGATCATAATAAAGGTTGGACAGGTGCATTGACCTACAGAGGACAAGTGGTTTAACTTCCCGAGAAATGGTATTTAAAGGAGAGCATGGTCGGAACCACGATTGCAAAAGGCCAAATCCCTGATATAAGATGAACTTATATCAAGGGGATAATTAATTTTAAGAGAAGCCTTAATGATAAGATCTACACTGTGTCCATGGGCATGAACAGAAAGTTCAAGGTCCACTCCCACTTCTTCAATGTATAAACCTTTCATTCACTTCTTGTTTCAAAAATGGCATTAGTGTTGAAATTTTATCTGCCATAACAACAGTAGAGTATGACCTGTAGTAGTTTCCGGGTTCATACAGATTTAGAAAAAAGCATAGGTTCAGCCCATCAGGGTCTCTTAGGAACAAATACCACAAACTTCAGGAGTAAACAACCCATGCTCGAAAGCAGAGTATGTTCGTCAAGGCAGAGGATACAATTTACCGAAGGCATTATGTATCAGGTAAATAACTCACAAGGTTTTTGAATATGAAGGACACTGTCGGATAAAATCCAACAATGGATCCGGTGGTCTACAAGGAATGTGATGTGAGCATCGGTACTCAACCAGAAGAAGAAAGAATGCAAGGTCATCAGTTTATATAAACAACTTACTATTTCAAAACTCAAATGCAAAAGGAATTATGGTTTCCAAATCACGGGATCAGAAGAAACCGCTCTGATTAAGAATGGGTAGGTTGAAATGACTTAAGGGTACAATCGACGACAATTTGATTAGTCGAGATCCAGGTCATGTTCAACATGATGTCTGAGCCGGAAGGATGAATTATAGGATCGAGGATTGCGAGCATTCGCAACATATTGATTCAATGGACTCAAAATGATAATGACAAAGGATGTCAATAAGACTACTAGATTTATGGGGTTAACCATAATGTAAGAAAGCAAGAATTTCAAAAGCAAGAGGCTACTCAAGATTTTCCGAAGGTCGAATGATATTTCTGAGACTTGTGAAACACATGAATGGGGACGAACGAACCCCCGGTAAGTGTGAGGAATTATTCATACATGTATTTATGCGGAATAGGAGCTGCAAGGCAGCAGGCACAAAGGATTCTCGGAAAATCCGAAGTATTTCAGGGTATCTTGTAATAACAAGAACAACTAGGGATAGAACTATGATCGGCGAGGGTACACAGTTATCCATAAGGATTCAACGATATTAAGGATTGCAAAAGAAAAGAACACAAGTTCTCGGGAGTAGATCGGAGAGTATCTTCGAAGTCTTCTGATGAAGTGGGCAACCATCTAGAATGAAGGGGCTCTCCGGGGAAAGATGTTACGAGAACCTAATGTACTTAGTAAATTCATTTAACCCGAATAGAAGAGAGATCAGAATCCCAGAGTATAGACGAGGAATAAAAGATCCTACTACCACCCAATGGCGACGTGGGACCATAAGCCACACATCCATGTTAGTAAAATAGTTTTCCAAAGACTAGACTCAACTTCGACCAAGGAGTTAGAAAGGGGGGTTCCTACAGGCAGTCGGCTCTGATACCAACTTGTGACGCCCCCAATTTGACCGTACACTAATCATGCACGCAAAAGTGTACGACCAAGATCAAGGACTCACTGGAAGATATCACAACACAACTCTAGACACAAATTTAAAATAATACATGCTTTATGTTACAAGCCAGGGGCCTCGAGGGCTCGAATACACAAGTGTCAGCGGAAGCATGTAACATCCAAAATTTTAAATTTGGAATGTTTTAAAATTATTAGCTAAGCATCTATGCATTTTTTTATTTGAGAGTCATTTGGAAATTTCAGAGGCATTTGAATTTTATCTGACTTTGAATTCTACTTGGCAATTGAAATTTATTTCAAAAATCCCCGACGAGATACTTGTTCAAAAGTATGAGAGGAGCTAACATGACACTCCAAAAAGTCAGAAGAAAACAATGCCGAAAGTTTTAAATTCAAATTTGAGTTTCATTTGGATTTTTTAGAAAAATGTTTTTCTATAAAGTTTTTATTTAGCCTCTGAAAAATAGTTCATCTTGTAGGATTTATTTTTCTGAATTTTTTGATATACATATGTCCTATATAAAAATATTTTTATTTTCTATCTATATATATTTTTCTGTCTTAAAAAAAATGTTTTCTGTTTTGGCTAAGGCCATTTGTTTTTCCTTTACGGCGCAGCTGCAGCTCAGCCCAATAGATTTTTTTTCCTACCTTTTCACTTCGGGCCAATTTCTGCCACTAAGGCCCATGTAAATTTTTTTCCCTTAGCCCATCTCCACGCAACCCCTTCTTCTTCCTGTGTACGTTCATCTGGAGCACGAACAGAACAAGAGGAACAGCCATGGCACCACCTCTTCCTCTCCTCCTCCCACTCAATTCATTCATCGTTACGACTTGCCACCAACATAAAAATTAAAGAGGGATGCAAGGAGAACCCATTCAGGAAATTAAAACCCAACATTGTTGTTTTAATTGGATGCACGAAGCCTTGAAACGTCCACGCACAAAATAGCCATTAATGGCCACGTTGAGCCCCTAGATCTACCTGTACCGACCACCCCTGACCCTATAAACAGGCCTCCGCGATGGCATTCTTCCTCCTCACTTCCCTTCCCGAAAACCCCTCTTTGAGCCGCTCATTGCTTTGAGAAATTGCTCGCCGGAGCTACCCCAACTCCGGCGGCTTATCCTGGTTGCTACACGAGGAAGTTGGGAGCCCCGCCTTGTGTCTTGGATTTGACCCGGCGCCACCTACCCCGTCCCACACTCGCCTCTCTCCGAAACCAACTCCGACGTCGGATCCCGTCGAACCAGAGCACTCCGGCGAACAAATCTCCTCTCTCCGGTGAGCCCTTTCCCTTTGATCTGCTCGATCCAACAGGTTCCTCTCTCTGATCTGGAAAAAAAAACGAAGGGGTATCTTCCTATAGCAGCGCGACACGTGGCAGTTCATATTAAATCTCGTAATTGATTTCCAGAAAAATGCGCAATCTTTGAAAATTCATATCTTTTAAGCTATAGATCGGAATTAGTTGATTCTTTTTCCTACGATTTCATAAAAATCCCCTCTATCCAGAGAACCAAACGAAAAATATTTTTGAAAATTTTAAAATTTGAATTCAAACAGATCTGAATTCAAACTTCGTTAGGCCATAACTTGAGTTTCGTAACTCCGTTTTGGGTGATTCTTTTTGCAAATCGAAGCTTGTGACATGTACTTTCTGTTAAAACCGAAATCATTTATTTTTGTTGTTGTAAAAAATTATGCTCTGTACAGAAACTTTATTTGGGTGTTTTTGGAGTTTTTCTAAGTCTTTTATTCGTTTTCTTTTGATTCTTTGCTTGTATGCTTATGTATGTTATTGCTTGCTTACGCTAGATCATCCGGAGTGCGAAGCTTGCTACTACGAATCTTTAGAGTTCAACGAACGTCAGCAAGGCAAGTTCACACTTTGATCATAAATTTTCAATACCCAGTTTTTACTATGCATTAGTTTCACCCTCAAATATTGCATTAGTAAGATTGGGAACATCTGGATATGCTATGTAGTTTATGTGGTAGGAACCTATGACCTTTGATCACCCCGGGAATATTCGTTATGTTATATATTGCTTAGCCATGCTCGTAGACTGGGATTGGTATGTGTGATACATGCAAGTTGCGAGAGATAATAATTTTGGGACAACATAAGGTGGCAACTTTAATACACATCTGGGTGGATTGTTTGGGGCACCTGGAGAAACCAGTTTTTGCCCAAGGGGAATCCCGGAGTACCCGTGTGATTACCCTAGGTCCGCCACCCAGGCTCAAAGGGATCATAAGATATTTCATGCCTAGAAACTTCCGTGTGCAGCCACAAGCCATTATGGGCTCTGGCATAGTTGAGTAAGTTGTGTGACCTCTTTCCGTGGTAGACTAGCTGATGTAGGGGAAAGTAGGTGTACTGGTCTACCCAGGGTTTGGAGGAAATACTTCAGAAAGACTATGTCTCGATCTTCCGATCATGGAGGTGGTCGAGTCTTGTGGGGAAAAGTGCGCAAACCTCTGCAGAGTGTACAAACTAATCATGATTAGCCGTGTCCCCGGTTACGGACAACATGAGTATCTAGAAGTGAATTGTTGGTTGATCTCATCACTCTTTTTAATGAAATCATTGGGTACTAATAACTTGGGAATTTTGGGATTGAGTTGGAGGAACCTTCTCAATAATGGCATTTTAATTTTGTAGTAAATAAAAATTTATTCCTTTGTTGTAGGGTAAAATTGGCTTTATGCAAACATTAAACTTAGAGCCTCCACCAGCTAAATTTGCATATAGAGATAGTATTTTTCATTATTATTATTCTATGGTGTGACATTGCCAGCATATTCCATGTGCTGACCTACACGGCTGCAACGTCTCATGTTGCAGAGTTTTCCGACGAGGATTAAAGGTGCGATAGGACGTTGTTCTGCACTCAGTTTGCCGTGGAGTTGATGGACTCATTTTACTTTTGATGCTTCCGCAGTTATTTTATCCAGATGGCCTTTGGCCATATTATTGTAATAATACTCTTTTGAGGACCTCGATGTAATAAAGTGTGTGATTGAACTCTGTTATAATTCATCGAGTACTGTGTGTGTCAGCATACCGATCCAGGGATGACACTTAAGCACAGAGACTTCGATCCATTTGGATCGGGTCGCTACAAGATGGTATCAGAGCACACGTTGACTGTAGGACGCGGCCACTAGGAAATGGAAAACCATAGGAAGAAAACTCTACTTTACCACTTCCTTATATATCCGTTGGTCTGTACTCTTCTTTATTCATTTCTATCTCTTCTCTACTTCAAATTCGATAGTTGTTGAACCCCATGACCAAGTTGCTCAGCTGATGAGACCAAGACCCATGAAGACATCATTGACGAAGAAGAAGAAGCTAGAGTTGACTTTGATTTGAGAAGATTTAGTCCAGACCACCAGTACCAAACGGAGTCCAACGAATAATTGCGGTAGTATGAAGAGATCATATCTCTTGTGGATATGACCTTACCTGTAGGTTTTGCTTGTGTGGTGTGATTTGTGTGAATTGCTTGATTTGAAGTTTTATTGCTATCATAAGCATATGGGTAGTGATTCCTCTCATTAGGCCCTTATTCTATTCTAATTTCTCATCCACTCTAAACCGTACCGGATGCCCGCAAATGACCTGGAGGAAATTAAGAAGCAGATTAAGGAATTATTGGAGAAAGGTTATATTCGACCGAGTTCATCACCTTGGGGAGCCCCAGTGCTTCTAGTTGAGAAGAAGGATGGATCCTTGAGAATGGTTGTGGATTACCGTGCGTTGAATGAGGTGACGATCAAGAACAAGTACCCTCTGCCGATGATCAATGATTTGTTTGACCAGCTACAAGGAGCAAAAGTTTTCTCAAAAATCGATCTTCGATCTGGATATCACCAGCTGAAGATTCGAGAACAGGATATACCCAAGACAACCTTTACCACGGGATATGGGCTTTATGAGTATACGGTCATGTCTTTTGGTTTGACTAATGCCCCTGCATATTTTATGAATATGATGGATAAGGTATTCATGGAGTTCTTGGATAAGTTTGTTGTGGTATTCATTGATGACATATTGATTTACTCGAAGAATGAAGAAGAACACAAGGAACATTTGCGCTTGGTTCTTGAGAAGCTCAGGGAACATCAGTTATATGCAAAGTTCAGCAAGTGTGAATTCTGGTTGAAGAAAGTTGGATTTCTCGGACATGTTATATCAGGGGAAGGAATAGCAGTGGATCCTTCGAAAGTTGAAGCCGTCACCGAATGGAAGGCACCCACCTCAGTCGGAGAGATTCGCAGTTTCCTTGGACTCGTAGGATATTATCGGAGGTTTATTGAGAATTTCTCCAAGATCGCTAAGCCCATGACAGAGTTATTGAAGAAAGACACCAAATTTAATTGGACCGAGGAATGTGAGGCCAGTTTTCAGGAGTTGAAGAAACGTTTGGTCACAGCCCCAGTACTAATTCTTCCGAATATACGCAAGGATTTTCAGGTATATTGCGACGCTTCTCGTCAGGGACTTGGAGGTGTTCTTATGCAAGAAGGAAGAGTTGTTTCATATGCCTCACGTCAACTTCGACCTCATGAGCGGAATTATGCCACACATGATTTGGAGTTAGCAGCCGTAGTGCATGCGCTCAAGACCTGGAGGCATTTTCTTATTGGAAATCATTGTGATGTTTACACGGATCACAAGAGTTTGAAATACGTCTTCACGCAGAAGGAGTTGAACCTCAGGCAGAGAAGATGGTTGGAGCTCATAAAGGATTATGACATGAAATTGCACTATCACCCAGGAAAGGCAAATGTTGTGGCAGATGTATTGAGCCGCAAGAGTTATGTCAATACCCTCACAGCAGGAGGATTTCCTCAAGAGTTAATTGATGATCTCAGAGATCTCCGATTGGAGATAGTACCACGAGGTTTTGTTACCGCAATGGAAATTCAATCCACCTTGCTGGGAAAGATTCGAGATGCCCAGAAGTTAGACAAAGGTATTGCAGAAATAAAGGAAAGGATGAACCAAGGAAAGGCAGAAGGATTTCGTGAGGATGAACACGGAACCATATGGTTTGAGCAGCGTATTTATGTGCCAAATGACACAGAGATCAGGAAGTTGATTCTTCAGGAGGCTCATAATTCGCCTTATTCGATACACCCAGGAAACACCAAGATGTATTTGGACTTGAAGGAAAGTTTCTGGTGGACAGGTATGAAAAAGGATATTGCCGAGTATGTCGCAGTATGTGATGTATGTCAAAGGGTTAAGGCAGAGCATCAGAAACCAGCAGGATTACTTTAGCCTTTGCCGATACCGGATTGGAAGTGGGACAAGCTTGGCATGGACTTTATTACAGGATTACCCAGGACACGATCAGGCTATGATTCTATTTGGGTAGTAGTTGATCGCTTGACCAAGGTAGCTCACTTCATCCCCGTGAAAACCACATATACAAGTGCTAAATTGGCCAAGATATACATGACCAGGATCGTATGTCTGCATGGAGTTCCGAGGACCATCGTATCAGATAGAGGAACACAATTTACCTCAAAGTTTTGGCATCAGTTACACGAAACTTTGGGTACCAGGCTAGAGTTCAGTACAGCCTTTCATCCGCAGACAGATGGGCAGACCGAGAGAGTCAATCAGATTCTGGAGGACATGTTGAGAGCTTGTGCGCTAGATTATGGATCTAGTTGGGATGATAATTTGCCATACGCAGAATTCTCATATAACAACAGCTATCAAGCTAGTTTGAAGATGGCCCCTTTCGAAGCTTTGTACGGAAGGAGGTGCAGGACACCATTAATGTGGGATGGAGTTGGAGACCGTAAATTATTTGGTCCCGACCTTATCAGAGATTCAGAGGAGAAAGTCAAGTTGATCCGTGACAGACTTAAGATAGCCCAATCCAGACAGAAGAGTTATGCCGATACTAAACGCAAGGAAGTAACTTATGAAGTCGGAGATAGAGCATATCTTCGTGTGTCTCCACTTCGAGGAGTTAAACGGTTTGGAGTTAAAGGCAAACTAGCACCATGATTTGTGGGGCCATACAGAATTTTGGAACGCATGGGTGAAGTTGCCTACAAGTTGGAATTACCCGAAGCCTTGTCTGGAGTTCATAATGTGTTTCATGTTTCCCAGTTGAAGAAGTGCCATGCGGAGATGGCCGATATTCCTTTGAGAGATACAGTGCCACTAGAAGCCATACAGTTGGATAGTGATCTGACCTATGAGGAGAAGCCCGTCAAGATTCTCGAAACAACAAGCAGGGTTACCCGCAGCAAGGTCATCAAGTTTTGCAAGGTTCAGTGGAGTCATCATACTGAGGAAGAAGCCACGTGGGAACGCGAAGAAGATCTTTGACAGGATCACCCACACCTTTTTGCTAGCCAACCCGAATCTCGAGGGCGAGATTCATCTTAAGGGGGGTAGGTTTGTAACATCCCAAATTTTAAATTTGGAATGTTTTAAAATTATTAGCTAAGCATCTATGCATTTTTTTTATTTGAGAGTCATTTGGAAATTTCAGAGGCATTTGAATTTTATCTGACTTTGAATTCTACTTGGCAATTGAAATTTATTTCAAAAATCCCTGACGAGATACTTGTTCAAAAGTATGAGAGGAGCCAACATGACACTCCAAAAAGTCAGAAGAAAACAATGCCGAAAGTTTTAAATTCAAATTTGAGTTTCATTTGGATTTTTTTAGAAAAATGTTTTTCTATAAAGTTTTTATTTAGCCTTTGAAAAATAGTTCATCTTGTAGGATTTATTTTTCTGAATTTTTTGATATATATATATGTCCTATATAAAAATATTTTTATTTTCTATCTATATATATTTTTCTGTCTTAATTTTTTTTTTCTGTTTTGGCTAAGGCCACTTGTTTTTCCTTTACGGCGCAGGTGCAGCTCAGCCCAATAGATTTTTTTTCCCTACCTTTTCACTTCGGGCCAATTTCTGCCACTAAGGCCCATGTAATTTGTTTTCCTTAGCCCATCTCCACGCAACCCCTTCTTCTTCCTGTGTACGTTCATCTGGAGCACGAACAGAACAAGAGGAACAGCCATGGCACCACCTCCTCCTCTCCTCCTCCCACTCAATTCATTCATCGTTACGACTTGCCACCAACATAAAAATTAAAGAGGGATGCAAGGAGAACCCATTCAGGGAATTAAAACCCAACATTGTTGTTTTAATTGGATGCACGAAGCCTTGAAACGTACACACACAAAACAGCCATTAATGGCCACGTTGAGCCCCTAGAACTACCTGTACCGACCACCCCCGACCCTATAAATAGGCCTCCGCGATGGCATTCTTCCTCCTCACTTCCCTTCCCGAAAACCCCTCTTTGAGCCGTTCATTGCTTTGAGAAATTGCTCGCCGGAGCTACCCCAACTCCGGCGGCTTCTCCTGGTTGCTACACGAGGAAGTTGGGAGCCCCGCCTTGTGTATTGGATTCGACCCGACGCCACCTACCCCGTCCCACACTCGCCTCTCTCCGGAACCAACTCCGACGTCGGATCCCGCCGAACCAGAGCACTCTGGCGAACAAATCTCCTCTCTCCGGTGAGCCCTTTCCCTTTGATCTGCTCGATCCAACAGGTTCCTCTCTCTGATCTGGAAAAAAAAACGAAGGGGTATCTTCCTATAGCAGCGCGACACGTGGCAGTTCATATTAAATCTCGTAATTGATTTCCAGAAAAATGTGCAATCTTTGAAAATTTATATCTTTTAAGCTATAGATCGGAATTAGTTGATTCTTTTTCCTACAATTTCATAAAAATCCCCTCTATCCAGAGAACCAAACGAAAAATATTTTTGAAAATTTTAAAATTTGAATTCAAACAGATCTGAATTCAAACTTCGTTAGGCCATAACTTGAGTTTCGTAACTCCGTTTTGGGTGATTCTTTTTGCAAATCGAAGCTTGTGACATGTACTTTCTGTTAAAACCAAAATCATTTATTTTTGTTGTTGTAAAAAATTATGCTCTGTACAGAAACTTTATTTGGGTGTTTTTGGAGTTTTTCTAAGTCTTTTATTCGTTTTCTTTTGATTCTTTGCTTGTATGCTTATGTATGTTATTGCTTGCTTACGCTAGATCATCCGGAGTGCGAAGCTTGCTACTACGAATCTTTAGAGTTCAACGAACGTCAGCAAGGCAAGTTCACACTTTGATCATAAATTTTCAATACCCAGTTTTTACTATGCATTAGTTTCACCCTCAAATATTGCATTAGTAAGATTGGGAACATCTGGATATGCTATGTAGTTTATGTGGTAGGAACCTATGACCTTTGATCACCCCGGGAATATTCGTTATGTTATATATTGCTTAGCCATGCTCGTAGACGGGGATTGGTATGTGTGATACATGCAAGTTGCGAGAGATAATAATTTTGGGACAACATAAGGTGGCAACTTTAATACACATCTGGGTGGATTGTTTGGGGCACCTGGAGAAACCAGTTTTTGCCCAAGGGGAATCCCGGAGTACCCGTGTGATTACCCTAGGTCTGCCACCCAGGCTCAAAGGGATCATAACATATTTCATGCCTAGAAACTTCCGTGTGCAGCCACAAGCCATTATGGGCTCTGGCATAGTTGAGTAAGTTGTGTGACCTCTTTCCGTGGTAGACTAGCTGATGTAGGGGAAAGTAGGTGTACCGGTCTACCCAGGGTTTGGAGGAAATACTTCAGAAAGACTATGTCTCGATCTTCCGATCTTGGAGGTGGTCGAGTCTTGTGGGGAAAAGTGTGCAAACCTCTGCAGAGTATACAAACTAATCATGATTAGCCGTGTCCCCGGTTACGGACAACTTGAGTATCTAGAAGTGAATTGTTGGTTGATCTCATCACTCTTTTTAATGAAATCATTGGGTACTAATAACTTGGGAATTTTGGGATTGAGTTGGAGGAACCTTCTCAATAATGGCATTTTAATTTTGTAGTAAATAAAAAATTTATTCCTTTGTTGTAGGGTAAAATTGGCTTTATGCAAACATTAAACTTAGAGCCTCCACCAGCTAAATTTGCATATAGAGATAGTATTTTTCATTATTATTATTCTATGGTGTGACATTGCCAGCATATTCCATGTGCTGACCTACACGGCTGCTACGTCTCATGTTGCAGAGTTTTCCGACGAGGATTAAAGGTGCGATAGGTCGTTGTTCTGCACTCAGTTTGCCGTGGAGTTGATGGACTCATTTTACTTTTGATGCTTCCGCAGTTATTTTATCCAGATGGCCTTTGGCCATATTATTGTAATAATACTCTTTTGAGGACCTCGATGTAATAAAGTGTGTGATTGAACTCTGTTATAATTCATCGAGTACTGTGTGTGTCAGCATACCGATCCAGGGATGACACTTAAGCACAGAGACTTCGATCCATTTGGATCGGGTCGCTACAAAGCAACAATATCTGAGTACAGACATAAGTTAAACAAGTTTGCCTTAAGAAGGCTAGCACAAAACATCAATGATCGAAAAGGCAAGGCCTCCTGCCTGGGACCTCCTAACTACTCCTGGTCGTCAGTTGTCTCCACGTAGTAGTAGGCTCCGTCAGGGTAGTCGCAGTCTTCAAGTGTGGCATCTGGCACCTGGACTCCACCATCTGGTTGCATCAACCAGCAAGAAGAAAGAAGGGGGAAAAGGGGGAGCAAAGCAACCGTGAGTACTCATCCAAAGTACCCGCAAGCAAGGATCTACACTACATATGCATCAGTATCAATGAAAAGGGTAGTATTTATGGACTAAGCTGCAGAATGCCAGAATAAGAGGGGGAGAAGCTAGCCCTATCGAAGACTAGCATCTTCTGGAAACCACCGTCTTGCAGCAACAGGGGGGAGTAGAGTAGTATATCATAAGTCATATTTATGTTGTTGTTCCAACGCCCCGGGATCCTTTCTCGACTCCTGAAGCAACATATCCAAACAATGCCTCAGCATCCAGTTCTAGTTGTAGCGATCGGGATACAACTCCAAGTGTCCGTTACCGTAGGACAGGCTATCGATAGATGTTTTCTTCCTTGCAGGGGTGCACCAACTTACCCAACACACTTGCTTAACTCCGGTCGGACACACCATCAGGTCATGCCCGCCCTCGGCCAAACAATACGCCGCAACCCGACCTAGGCTTAATAGAGAGGTCATGCACGCCGGACTAAACCCTATGCCCCTAGGGGTCATGGGCCAATCGCCCCGGGAACTCCTGCACGTTGCGTACGCGGCCGGTGAGCAGACCTAGCAACCACCTTTAAAAAGGTACGAGCCTAACCAGTCCAACCTGGCGCGCGCCGCTCAGTCGCAATGACGTCAGTTAAGCTTCGGATGATGCATACGACGCAGAACACCCATACTATGCCCACGTGATGGTTAGTGCTATCAGGCCAGAGGCCCCTCGGATCAAATATCCAAACCGTTTAGTGTCTTGGGAACGCGCGGTAACGAGCAGAGACTCACGATAATGTGACCCCATCGCCCCGTTTCGAGAACTTGTGGCAAGGGCGAGTGCCCGGCCACGCCTCGTATTTAACTCGCGGGCACCTTCCAGGTCAACCCGACTACACATCACTCGCAATTAAGCTCGCGCGGGTACCCCTCAGGGTCGACCCGTGTTTAGTAACCAGGTTCAGTGTAAAGTCATAGTAACCAGAGTAACTGTGTGTCTGACACCAAAGGAAAACCTGAGGAAATCACCCTCGATGGAATTCCACCTGATGTTTATCGTCAAGGTGAACGAAAGAGGAGTCACCCTCGAGGTCCACTCTTGAGGAGTTGCATGACAGTGTCGTTATCGGGAGTGGAGAAAGAGGAATCACCCTCGATGACCACAACCGATGAACTAACCTACAAGGTTAACATCAGAAGTGCTGATGAGGTCTCACCCTCGGCACTCGATAGTAACCCAGTAGTGTCGAGCAACTAAGGGGAAAGTGATGTGCGGTGCCGGGTCCTGATCTTCGATCCCGTTGATCGTGTCTTTTGAAAATCCAGCGGGGCAGTCGGGACAAGGTAAGGGGGTCACTGGTGGATCTCTAACCAGCCTATACTAAGCAGTTTAGTATAAACATGTAAGGTATGAAAGCAGTATCAACAACAGGCTATGCATCAGAATAGGATCATACAAAAAGCAGTAGCAGTTCTAATGCAAGCATAACAGAGAAGAGAAATGGGCGATATCGGAATGATCAAAGAGGTTGGCTTGCCTGGTTGCTCTGGCAAGAAGGAGGGGTCGTCAACACCGTAGTCGATCACCGGGGCATCATCGGTCTCGGGGTCTACGGGAGAGAAGAGGGGGGAGAAACAGTAATTATAAAGAAAACAGTAGCAACAGAGAAGCACGACTAGTCAGCACGCAGTGCTAGGGTGCTCTAACACGGTGATACACGATACCGGCGAAGGGGGATAACACTCGGGAAAGTATCCCCGACGTTTCGTGTTTTCGGCCAGATGAATCGGAGGGGGGAAGTTGCAGGTTCACTATGCTAGGGATGTGTGGCGGATGAACGGACCGCGTATTTGGATTCGTCTCGTCGTTCTGAGCGATTTTCATATATAAAACATTTTCATCCGAGTTACAGATTATTTTATATGATTTTTCAAAGTTTTATTAAAATTCCGCAATTTATTATTAATTCGAAAAATAAGACTGAAATGCTACGTGCACACACAAAGTGTACACAGCAGATCTGTAGAGAGGCTGGCAGTGGGCCCTGTTGACTGCTGAGTCAGCAGTCAACAGTCAACTGTTGACCGATCAAAAGGTTTGACTAGGGGTCCACCTGTCATTGACCCTACTTAATTAAACAGAACTAATTACCTAACCTAATTAATTAGGGTAGTTAAACGGAGTTAATTAAGTTAAATAATTAATTATTGACTAATTAATTAATCAATTAATTAATTGTTTTATTAATATATATTTTTATTATATTTTTTTGAAAACAATTTTTAAGGGGCGGGCCCCACGAGTAAGTGGCTCACAGGCCATTCGGGTTAACGGGCGCCAGGGGGGTGGGTGTGCGTGCCCGTCGGGGCTGGAAACGGGCAAAGCCCGTTCGAGCAAGGAGGAGGCCGCCGGGGCATAGCGGGCGAGGCCACCGGGGCACAGCATGGCGCCGGAGGCGGGGCGCCCGGAGGCGGGCAGCCGCCGGGGCGCAGCGGGGCGAGGCCGCCGAGGCGGGGCGCCCGGAGGCGGCAAGCGGCAGGGCCGCATGCACGCTGGCTACGGCCAGCGGAGCACGGACGTGGCCGGCGCGGACCGCCGCCGGCACGGAGCGAAGGCCGGACGAGGGCGTGTACGCGCGGGCGCAGTTGGGGTGCTCCGGCGGGCGCGTAGGGGGCGTGAAGGGAAGCGGGGCGCGCGGAGTAGGCGAGAGGGGCCGCGGCGGCAGTAGCATGGCTGCAGGGAGGAGGCCGGCGGCAGGGGTGCGGCCGATGACTGCGGAAACGGCGGGCGGTGCGGGGACGTGCGGCAGCGGGGCCTCGGCCCTAGCTAGCTACGGTAGGGGTGCGGGGCAGAGGAAGGAAGGAGGTGAGGCGGGGCTCACAGCGGTCCGACAGGGCAGGGCAGCGGGCTCGGAGAGGCGCCGGAGACGACGGATCGAAGCGGCGGCGTCGGTGATCGGAGAGGAAGCAGAAGACGTGGTAACGACGTTGCGGCTCCCCGAGCTCGATGAAGTGGCATGGATGATGAAGAAGGGCGGGACGCAGCTGCTAGAGAACCTCCCGAAGCTATAGGAGCATGGTGGTCGCGGGATCGACGTAGGCGCGGAGAAGCTTGGCCGGATGCGGGGGCCAGGGTGACGGCGTGTGGGAGGGAGAAGTGGCGGCTAGGGTTTGACCGAGGGAGAGGGGAGGGGCTTGGGGTGCCCTTGTAGTCATCGGGGAGGCGGGGGATGGCTGCCACGCACGGCATGGCCGGCGGATGGGCGCCACGATCCCATGTCTCCCTGTAGCAGGTTGAAGGAGAGGGTAGGTGGGCTGGGCCTCTCCTTTTGCTAGATGGGCCATAGCGCCAATAGATTAGGTCCCCTTCTTCCTCTTTCTTGTTTCTTTTTTTTAAGAATTGTAATATTTGAGGTGCCAAAAGGATTCTGTAAAATGTGGGACTTGGCCACATAATTACATTGCAATAGTTGGCACTGCCACAAAAGATTGTGAGGCCTTTGAAATTGTTTGCAACTCTTATAATTTAAAAAGGCATTTAATCTATTGTTTTAGCCGCTGTGTTAAATAGTTTAGTGCACTTAAACACTTTGCCAAAATGTTGGTTCGCTACTAATATTGCTTATGGATTATTTGGTACATGAGGAACATTTTAGTTTTCATGTTTGACAAATTTTGAATTTCACCTATGTTTTGAATTTGAATCTGAGTTTGACTTTTACCCAAGGGTAATTACTCATAACTAATAGGGTGACATGGCACCATTAGGTTAGGATTACTGTAGCATGATTATCAGGGTGTTACAAAATCAATTCCGTTTGAACTCCTTTTCTATCTCTTATTAATCGGAATGGTTTCAATGTCTCTCTTGTCATTGAAGCTCTTGGTTCTCGTCGTATGCCTTATTTCCTCATTTTACCAGAGCTTCTCAATCACGTTCATCTCCATTGTATTCTTGTTTTCAAGTGGCTCAACCTCTCAAGGTTCTTCGGTTTCACCTTCTTCCTTTTCACTTCCATCTCGTTCCTAAGATCTCGGGATGAGATCTCTTGTTAGTAGGGGAGTGTTGTGACACCCGGAAACCGATGCGCCAGGTGTCTTCCAGTTGTTCGTTGATGTTGCCATGTCATCTGCTTGCATGTTGCATTTTGCCATGTCACCATGTGCATTGCATCAGCACGTTTTCAAAACTTGCATCCATTCGTAGTTGTTGGGCCTCTTCTGTGGGGACCCCGACTCATAAGTCGTGATCACCGAATGCACGTGTACAGTGATCCCAAAGATCAATGCTCACTGAACACACAGAAGCTGAATAACAAGAGTCTTACATCCATACATACTGTATTACACAAATAGGACCATTATGGTCAAGCCTTGAGTATATCGTCGCAGCGGAAAATCCTCAATGACAACATGGACCCATGCCATCTGCCTTAACCCTACATGCATTCTGACTGGGAAGCGTCCTAGCTCGCATGCTCGTCACCAAGAAATCTTCATCATAACCTGTTCTATCATGCCTGACCAATAAAATAACCAGTGGCAAGCCCATGAGTACATTGAATGTACTCGCAAGCAACCCAAGTGTGATAACAGAATAATTTATGCAAGGCTCTACTGCTAAATTGGTAGTTTTGCGGAAAGCTAGTTTTTCATATGCAAGTATGATCAACATATAACATGGATATGCATGTGTCTGTAACAAGTATCAGGGGGTCACAGACATCAATATCGAGAAAGAGTTGTAATCAACTCATGTTCAAGCTCATTGAGACTTTCTCACAATCACATCAACAATATCTCTGAATCGTGTTGTTTCCCAGAAACTTATGGACATAGTCTAAGCAGCACCACCCAACTGTCCTTGACCGCGGACACGGCTCTTCGAATAGTTTGACACTCTGCAGAGGTTGCACACTTTACCCACAAGATCCGGGGAACTTCCGTGTCTTCCACGACCCGTGATACCTCAAGTACCCGAGGTAAGCACCCGATCACTATCTTTCCCTAGACGACACTAACATAGAGTCCACTCGATTGGTAGTAACCCCCGTGCCCACATTTCACATCTTAATAATTGGGGAGACTCGCTCCCATATTCATCACATACCACTGACACGGGGTACCAACGGTGTGTCCGGTGCCGTGTAAAGACAGCCATGGCCGCCTATCCAAGCACGACCCCGTCCCGAGAGTGACCTCGTGTCACCCCTGTCACTAGTAATGCGGGCACCATGCTAGTATCGACCTAGGTAATCAATAATGCCCTTTCCCATATAAGGGTAGAGTGGTTGCGCATGTTTGGTTGGGACGGTAGTCACACATAAATCTAATCCATCTCTGTAAACAACACTCTCAACAAGCCTCGGCACACTACTTCTTCACCAAGTAGTGCCCTAGTCCTCATCAACTCCCAGGGGCATTAGTGGCACCCACTGGGTCATTTGCAAGTATGTCAGACCACACTTGTTTCACTCAATGCATAACCCCGACCCATTTTGCGTAGCCAACTACTATAGCATACATCTATCTACACCCACCCACATAACCCTCATAGGAAGGTAGGGTCATGTTTGATGCAAGTTTCAACAGTAAAGTAACAGGGGTAGCAACCAAAGTGGTTTCCACCTCAACATGATTCCGATGCATTGAATAATAAGGTGCTATGAGACATGCATAAAAAGGTTTCTTGAACATGGTCAAAGGGCTGCTTGCCTTATTCTTCCGAGTCTTCAAATCTTCTGGTCCATCTCCGAATACTCCGTTTATTACGTTAACTAACGATGGAAACAATCATAATAAGCAACACAACAAGGCAAAAATAAAAGTGCTCTAACAATAGGAGTTGGACTTTTCTAGGATACCTCTGGTCATATTAGAAATGACCAAGGTGGTTTCATAGGCATTGGATCAATGGGTAGTTTGGAACATTTCAATGTGATGGAACCAAGGGCTTTATGGATTTGGAAGAAGTACACAGAAATATTTCCTTGAATGATGAGCAAAGGCACCCATCATCAAGTCATGATTTTAGAAGCATCTAGGAGTTGGTTTCACTGGATTTGGAATTCAAATGAATTTCCTAGGATTTTGCAAAGCTGATAAATATGAAGAAATGGCTCAATATTTGGTGGGGTACAGAAACTATTATTAAAAATGTTCCAAAACTAAGTTTGGACATGACAAGCATCTAGGAATTTGAATCACTGTATTTGGATCAAATTTGAGCCCTCTGTGATTTTATAAAGTTCATCACAGAAAATGAAATAATGGCATTTGATAAATATTTGTGTGGGGAAAGTTTCTGGAATAATGTGCAAGTTGCACCATGTGATAGAGCATGATTTATGGAGCCATAGGAAATTTGAATCATGAAATTTGGAGTTCAACTGAATTATCTAGGCATTTTTGAAGTTGACAGAATAAAGAAAAGGAAAAAGGAATAAGGGTTTACCCCTATACTGCGTGCAGGGCGAGGGATAGCTCGCGGGCCGGCCCAGCGGCTCGGCCGCACGCGTGCAGGGGGGCCACGCCGGAGGCGGCTTTCGGGGATGCGCTTCCGCGCGGGGGAGGCGGGCTGCGCCGTTGCCGCCTCCACTTAAACGGGTGGGCCTGGCCCTCCGGGGTCGCTGACCTGCGGGGCCCTCCCGCAGGACCTTCTCCTTCCTCCCGCCCGCGACAGGAGCAGGGCAGAGGTGCTCGACCGCCGATCGCGCCGGCGACCCAGGGGGTCTCCGCCGACGTTCTGTGCACCGGAGTGCTCAGGGCGGCGAGGCGCACCCGCCCATGTGCCTCATGCCTGCGGAGGAGCTCGGGAAGGGAAGAAACACCTGGCGCGACGATGATGGCGACGGCGAAGAGGGTTATGGTGTTACGGCCTCGGGAAGAATGGGGCGGAGCACGGGGAGGCTCAAGGGGGTGCGGGAGAGGCTCCGGTGGTGGCTAGGTGGAGAGGGAGAGGCCGGGGTGCCCGAATTCGAGCGGGGCCCCGAGGCGGCAATGGCGACCGAGGAGGAGGAGGAGGGCTCGGGAAGGAGTGTGCTTTGCTCAAGGAGGCCTTCTGGAGGGTGAGGGAGTGGATGGAGTACGGAGAGGGGCTCGGGGAGGCCTTTTTATAGGCTAGCCCGAGGTTCACCGCGGGGCTGTGCGCCGGCGGGGCCGTGGCCGTTGCTGGAGGCCAATCTGGCTCTCCGGGGCATGTCTGAGGCGCTCGTGGACGAGGTCCAGTCCAAGGGGGAAGCAGAGGAGGAGCAGGGAGGCGCCAGAGTCTTCGCGCGTGTGAGCTTGCTCACTGGTGCTCAGGGTCGGCCGGTGCGCGTGCGAGCAGGGGTGAGGGAGGAGGAGAGAGGAGGGGGCCGACCGCCCGGCGTGTCCCGGACGCCGAGGCAGCCTCGGGGGACACGAGGGGGAGGCCCTAGGTGGTCGGGGCTGGTGATTGGAGAGCGGCTGCAGTGCTCCAGAGCACTGTAGCGCGCTCCAGAGCGGGCGTTTGGCTGCCATTGGCGTGGCCTGGCGCCCAGGGCGTGTCCAACGGTGTCCAGAGGGTAGAGGGAGTAGTAAAGAATTGGCCTGTGGCCTTGGATGCTCTAGGGAGCCACTAGAATGAGGAGGGAGGTGAGGAAGAGGGTGAAAACTGCTGTCTAGAGGAGTGAATTGGGGTTTTACCCTCCTCCAATAATTGAGCTGAGGCCATAGAGAGTTACTGGGGGTGGAAGATGATCAGAATAAGCTGTGGTAAGAATTTGGGGTAAAGAGATAAAGTAAAAGAGGTTCAAACACTGGTTTTGGTAAATGGACAGAAGGTGTTTGATTAGGTTTTGGGGAGGCAAATGACTTCCAATTGGCATGGGACTTAACAGGATCAAATGTCACATATAATTAGGCCCCTACACCAAATTTGAGCTCATTTGGGCAAAGTGGCCAATGTAACTTTGGTGAACCCTAGAAATCAACAGAAATGGTTTCACCATGTTTGAGTTAAGCAAATCATCTCCCCTTGATGCACCACTTGGTGTAGCATCATCATTTGGGGTATTGATCATGCCCACAAAGTTTGAAGCTCCAGATAAAAAGTTGGCAATGTAAAGTTGTTCAAATTTGTATTTGAACAGAAAGGGTTTTGGGGTGATCTGATCAAGTTGCTCTATTCCAAATCTTGTGCCATTTGGTCTAGATGCCTTATTAGGCCATTCTAGCATGTGCACCAAATTTGAGAGCATTTGGACAAGTTTGGCAATGTAGAGTTGCTCAAACTTCAAATATGGACAGAATGGTTTTGAGGGGACTAAATGATGTTTCCTTGATCTTCAAGGCATGAGGCTTTGCAAGATCATCAAATATGTAATAAATGACATGATAGAATTTCCCTGGAATTTTTGGAGAATATTTCCTTTGTAAATATTTCAAAAGCTTGAAATATCCAGAAAGGGTTTTGGAAGGATTTGTCCAATATTTTGAACATGACCATGCGTTGAAACTCTTATATATGGACAATATATGTCCTATGAGTCTCCCTGAATTTTGTCAAATATTTTTGAAATAATTAAATAATTTTTCCCTATTAAAGACCATTTCTGGCCTTAAGAAAAAGCTTTTAAATAAAATATAAAAATAACCTTTAAAATTATACTTTTGTGGTTTCTGGGAGTCCTATACCTAATAGGATTCAAATATACTTTTTGAAAGATTTTTCACACCCTAAATAAGGTACTTGCAGTGCAAACCTCAATTCAGGGGTTTTTGGAAAACTAATTTTAGAAAATACCATTTGCCAAAATACTTTTATAAGAAAATTCTATACTGGTCTATACACATGGCATGATCATTGGGAAAAGGTTTTGGGTCAAGGAGATGAAGTATAAGAGTTGGAGGATTTATTTGATTTTTAGAGCACTAGCAAACAGCAGACAAAAGTCAAATCAAGCAAAGTCAAAACACTCAAAAGTTTTTGCAAATCCACATTTTTCACATGATAATTAGCTTAAGCAAAGTGGTATGAAAATCAGGGTGTGACAGACCTACCCCCCTTACAAGAATCTCGTCCCCGAGATTCCCAGACTAGGCGTGGAAAGAGAGGCGGAGTCTTGGATACAGGGTAGTCTTCACTTCTCCTTGTTGGTTCTGCTTCCGAGCGGTGCTCCTTGGAATCCTGAAGTGCTTGATGGTATGGCTTCTTGCTTGATGCCTTCCTTGATGGAGGTTGCTGAGGGGTCTCTTGCATAGGTTAGGTTGGGTTAGCTGTCAAAGGCTCGGTGATCGATGTCCTTGTGGGCATCGGGCTAGCTAGGAGGTAAGAAGTACTTCCAGAGTGGGGGCTCGTGGAAGATTTGGTGCACGGAGGGTGTCGGGGGAACCGTCTACTACATGACTTGCAGTGATCTCAAAGGGTCCAATGAACCTTGGTGCGAGCTTCCCCTTGACGTGGAAACACTTGGTTCCCTTCAGAGGAGTTACCCGCAGGTACACGTGGTCCCTGATATGGAAACTCATGTTTCGACGATGAGTGTCAGCATAGCTCTTTTGCCTTGACTTGGCTGCCTTCAACGTTCTCTGACTAGTTGGACTTGCTCTTCTGCCGCGCGGAGAATATCCGGTCCAAAGACTAGTCCTTCTCCAGTCTCTGACCAGTTGAGGGGTGTGCGGCATCTGCGTCCGTACAACACCTCAAATGGTGCCATCTGAAGGCTCGACTGGTAACTGTTGTTATAGGAGAACTCGGCAAAAAGGGAGACAATCCTCCCACTTGGCTCCATATGCCAAGACACAGGCTCGGAGTCATGACTTCGAGAATCTGATTGACTCGTTCTGTCTGACCTCCGGTCTGTGGGTGGAAAGCCGTGCTGAAAGACAACGTGGTTCCCACGGCTTCTCGGAACTTCTTCCAGAACCTTGAGGTGAACTGGGTTCCTCGATCTGACACAATCTCCTTGGGAATACCGTGAAGACTTACGATTCGGTTGATGTAGAGAGCTGACAGCCGGTCGCCATCATAAGTGGTCTTGACAGGAATGGAATGGTCCACCTTGGTCAAATGATCGTCCATGACCCAAACAGAGTCATGTCTCTATCCGACCTTGGTAACCCAGTGACGAAGTCCATTCCGACTTTCTCCCACTTCCACTCAGGAACCTTGAGTGGTTGAAGCAATCCAGCGGGTCGCCGATATTCAGCTTGACCCTTTGGCACACATCACACTCTGCAACATAGGTTGCAATCTCTCTTGTTATCCTGTGCCACCAGAATCGTGCCTTCAAGTCTTGATACATCTTGGTGTGAGCATTCCTTCGACACGGAAATGCTCGGCTCCTTTGAGAGGAGTGGTTTGCAGATACGCTCGGCCTTCAACGCGGAAGTTTTCTTCTTGATGACGGTGGTTGGTGTAGATCTTCCTTCTTGACAAGGCGGTCTCCAAGTGTCTTCTATCCAGCTGTCCGTCTCTTCTTTGTCTTCGGGCAGACAAGTAGGCCATCAAATAATGATGTTACCCAACTTGTCCAATTACTCCATGAGGTCTAAGGGGGGGGGGTACGCAAGGTAAGCTGAGGTATTGGTGGTGGTCTCCGCTGAGTATTTGCAGAGGCCTTCCTGACTTAGAGCGAAGGCCCGTGGTCAGAATCTGACCAATTGTGGCTCGGTGGGGCTTAAGGGTTTCAAGGATTGTAGTGACTGAGCGAACTTATATCATCTTATCCTTAAGCATGGTTTCTGAGATGCCAATAGCTCCATCTAGTACTCCGAACGGAAAAGCATCTTCTCGCATAGACCAACTTCAATCACCACTCATGCCATGCATATCCTCATGACTCTCAAGAGACGGTCTAACAAAATTGTACTTGTCTACGATCCCCAAATCCATATGTACGTCTACCCCTAAAAATCCATGGGTAGGTCACACATGCAGCTAAGCTTGAATTAAGCTCCACAATCCAAGCACTCAACCTATTCTTGCAAGGCTCACGATAATGCATCTCTATTCTAAGGAAACACGTCATATGCCACTCCAAGATTTGTTTCCTCCCTATAGATCAACTCCAATAGCCCGGTAATTCCATCAATCATCACATAATCCATCAATTCTACAAATCCGATATCTATGGTGTTCGACAAGATCTCAAGTCCCTATGATATCCAAATACTTGGAAGGGCTATGTATTACGATAGTATGTCCACCAAATTCCCATCATCCGGGTCAAGTAAACTCCAAGATCACGACTATATAGATTTCTAAATCAACTCCGACAAATAATCCAATTTCCTAGGTTATTGTCCACTGAGAAGCATGATATCATAATCAGGATCATAGGCCTAAATCCAATCTTACTCCGAACCATGCAGACATATCCAGCATCTATACCAACCAGAATCACCTACCTAAATCCAAATCTTATGTCCAACGGGTACTTCTACCGGCTTTCCCAAAGTCATGATCCCTCCAATATGAAAACCTCACAATCCATCAAAGTCTCAGATAATTCCTCGAAGTCACTGATATAAACCACCAAGTCATCTGTCCAATATCCTCGAACTGGTCTATCTATGGCATCGTCAGACCTCGTGCTATATTAGGATGAAAATATGCTCACTCATCGTGTCCACTAGCTCCTTTACGAACCCAGTGTTGTGCAATGTTACAAAGGCTTAACTGGTTCTCTCGCTTTACCATGGATTAGGCACATGGTTAAGGGTTCGTGTTGGAGTGTCTCGTGAAGTCGCAAAGGGTCTAGGAATGGGGTTACTGGTCCGGAGGGTTAAACATAACTCTACGGGGTTGCACTAGATCGTGGAGGTTGTAGCAGGAGTATTCAGTGCCAGTTGGCTGCCGAGGTAGAATCCTTGGTGCATCTTGTCTTGCGGGTCTTCAATTGGGGAGAGAGAGAATAGAGGGAAGAAGCAGCGTAGAGGAGGGAAATGCCTAAAAGGGGGTTTTTATAATGAAAGAACAAACAAAAAAGTGCCGTAAAGGCCACACACATTTATTAAGATAAGATAGGTGATATAGTCGCGTACATGCTGCCCAAGGCAAAAGTGCGACTTATATCGAAAACACAAACAGATAAGGACAAGCAACACATGACATGGTTTCATATGAACCGCTACATAGACTCGACTTCGCATAAGGGGGTACACGTCTCATCCTACCCTAGGGGTCCTCGGATTGACAGTCGTGAGGATGAAGGCCTTCAGTCCTCAGCTCTGTGGGTCTTCCAATGGCTTGACAGATGGCTGCTTGCTGGGGCACATCCTTCTGATATGCCCGAGCTCACCACACTCGTAACATGTGATGGAAGCAAAGAGGTTGTTATCCCATCTTGGGTCTTGATTCTGGTGGCCTAACGTTGGTCCCTCATGACGTAGATATGGTAGTCTAGCCTTATGCCTTCTTCGCGGGGTCCGATGGCGAGCTCCTTGAAGCTCTTCGATCTGTTGCTTCTGATTAGCGATGTAGACTTGTAGGGCAGTAATTTGTTGTTCCCGCTCGATCACCTTCTTCTTCTCGAGGCAGTGGAGATGTAGAAGTGAAGGGAAATCCTCACGGGACTTGAGGAATTCTTCCGTGAGGTTGCGCAGAAGATAATCGGCTGTGTGGGCGAAGCGGGTCTAGAGCTTGAGAGTTGGGTCTTCATCTCCTGGGGGAATCATGGCCTGCGAGGTGGTTCCTGTTCCGCTTTTGCTGGGCAGGTAACAAGTAGCCCGACCTTCCTTCATTTCTGGGAGGAGATCTTGAAGGCGAAGAAGGGCTTCGTAGGCCACTTGCTGTATGGCCAGGTCCTTAGTGGGCATAGGTGGTCCGATAAAGAACCAGCCTTGAGGTGAGGTCTTGGCAGGTACAATCACTTTGGCATAGAATTCCGTCTTGAATTCACCATTGTCTAGTTCGTGCAGGGTGTACATCGGCTCCAAAGGATAGTGGCATTGTTGGAGGCAGTCCCTTAGGAGTGGTGGAAATCCGATCATGAGGAGTCTCGTGGGGGCGACGGCCATCTACAAGGAGGTTAGAGAAGAGTCAATATGACAAGAGTTGCTACGACAAGCGCAACAGGTTGTCGCTGCTGAATAGTTCAGAAGGGGAGAGAAGTGGAATAAGTCTCGCAAGTGATTTGGAGGTCTCGGGGTCTAGCCCTTGTAGCTGGCGTTGACTTGATCTTCTCTTGTCTCTTTAATCATGACGATCCCCTGTGCCTTCTGGGGCGTCGAGGGTACCAGGTAGGCAATCCATATGCAAGGACAATTAACAAGGCATAAGAGAGGTCCACCATGTCGGGTTTGTTGACGAAAACATCGACACCAAGAGCGGGGGATGAAGAGAACCGTTTTCCTGCTCACTGTAGTGAGGCGGACCAAATGGCGAGGTTCTCATCCACCGGTGGTTTCCGATACAACAACGGTAGTGACATGATCACTCTATTAGCGATGCATATCATGACTTTGCATAACCTATTCCCTGGTCATCATAGGCCAACGTTGCATCTTCTTGGGGCACTGCCAAGGGTATCACCATCTTCTGGGTCTTCATGTCCTCATCCATCGAGGATGTAATTTCCGTTGGTATCGTCTTGTCATGGTGTCACCAATCTTGTGTGCAAAAGTGGTGGGTGAGTGTTTGGCAAGGTGCACTCCACGAGGATTACAGAAAATCCAGTGGTCTGGGGCATAAGGGTTCTAGCGACCAAGGTTTTGAAGGGGAAGAGATCAAGTATAGCCTAGTTTTCAAAAAACTGAGAAGGGAAGAGGAGTATAGATAGTTTTGAAAACTACTAATAGTTTTGGAAATAGTTTTACCCAAACTAACGACCATGCTAACTAAGGCTTCCTACAGTCAGGATGGCTCTGATACCAGCTCTGTGGGGACCCCGACTCATAAGTCGTGATCACCGAATGCAAGTGTACAGTGATCCCAAAGATCAATGCTCACTGAACACACAGAAGCTGAATAACAAGAGTCTTACATCCATACATACCGTATTACACAAATAGGACCATTATGGTCAAGCCTTGAGTATATCGTCGCAGCGGAAAATCCTCAATGACAACATGGACCCATGCCATCTGCCTTAACCCTACAGGCATTCTGACTGGGAAGCGTCCTAGCTCGCATGCTCGTCACCAAGAAATCTTCATCATAACATGTTCTCTCATGCCTAGCAAATAAAATAACCAGTGGCAAGCCAATGAGTACATTGAATGTACTCGCAAGCAACCCAAGTGTAATAACAGAATAATTTATGCAAGGCTCTACTGCTAAATTGGTAGTTTTGCGGAAAGCTAGTTTTTCATATGCAAGTATGATCAACATATAACATGGATATGCATGTGTCTGTAACAAGTATCAGGGGGTCACAGACATCAATATCGAGAAAGAGTTGTAATCAACTCATGTTCAAGCTCATTGAGACTTTCTCACAATCACATCAACAATATCTCTGAATCGTGTTGTTTCCCAGAAACTTATGGACATAGTCTAAGCAGCACCACCCAACTGTCCTTGAATGCGGACACGGCTATTCGAATAGTTTGACACTCTGCAGAGGTTGCACACTTTACCCACAAGATCCGGGGAACTTCCGTGTCTTCCACGACCCGTGATACCTCA
The DNA here is from genome assembly GCA_902687465.1 of Secale cereale. NCBI lineage: Eukaryota > Viridiplantae > Streptophyta > Magnoliopsida > Poales > Poaceae > Secale > Secale cereale. The sequence goes on along the minus strand of LR738714.1, from coordinate 373,948,527 downwards.
AGTACCCGAGGTAAGCACCCGATCACTATCTTTCCCTAGACGACACTAACATAGAGTCCACTCGATTGGTAGTAACCCCCGTACCCACATTTCACATCTTAATAATTGGGGAGACTCGCTCCCATATTCATCACATACCACTGACACGGGGTACCAACGGTGTGTCCGGTGCCCTGTAAAGACAGTCATGGCCACCTATCCAAGCACGACCCCGTCCCGAGAGTGACCTCGTGTCACCCCCGTCACTAGTAATGCGGGCACCATGCTAGTATCGACCTAGGTAATCAATAATGCCCTTTCCCATATAAGGGTAGAGTGGTTGCGCATGTTTGGTTGGGACGGTAGTCACACATAAATCTAATCCATCTCTGTAAACAACACTCTCAACAAGCCTCGGCACACTACTTCTTCACCAAGTAGTGCCCTAGTCCTCATCAACTCCCAGGGGCATTAGTGGCACCCACTGGGTCATTTGCAAGTATGTCAGACCACACTTGTTTCACTCAATGCATAACCCCGACCCATTTTGCGTAGCCAACTACTATAGCATACATCTATCTACTCCCACCCACATAACCCTCATAGGAAGGTAGGGTCATGTTTGATGCAAGTTTCAACAGTAAAGTAACAGGGGTAGCAACCAAAGTGGTTTCCACCTCAACATGATTCCGATGCATTGAATAATAAGGTGCTATGAGACATGCATAAAAAGGTTTCTTGAACATGCTCAATGGGCTGCTTGCCTTATTCTTCCGAGTCTTCAAATCTTCTGGTCCATCTCCGAATACTCCGTTTATTACGTCAACTAACGATGGAAACAATCATAATAAGCAACACAACAAGGAAAAAATAAAAGTGCTCTAAAAATAGGAGTTGGACTTTTCTAGGATACCTCTGGTCATATTAGAAATGACCAAGGTGGTTTCATAGGCATTGGATCAATGGGTAGTTTGGAACATTTCCATGTGATGGAACCAAGGGGTTTATGGATTTGGAAGAAGTATACAGAAATATTTCCTTGAATGATGAGCAAAGGCACCCATCATCAAGTCATGATTTTAGAAGCATCTAGGAGTTGGTTTCACTGGATTTGGAATTCAAATGAATTTCCTAGGATTTTGCAAAGCTGATAAATATGAAGAAATGGCTCAATATTTGGTGGGGTACAGAAACTATTATTAAAAATGTTCCAAAACTAAGTTTGGACATGACAAGCATCTAGGAATTTGAATCACTGTATTTGGATCAAATTTGAGACCTCTGTGATTTTATAAAGTTCATCACAGAAAATGAAATAATGGCATTTGATAAATATTTGTGTGGGGAAAGTTTCTGGAATAATGTGCATGTTGCACCATGTGATAGAGCATGATTTAGGGAGCCATAGGAAATTTGAATCATGAAATTTGGAGTTCAATTGAATTATCTAGGCATTTTTGAAGTTGACAGAATAAAGAAAATGAAAAAGGAATAAGGGTTTACCCCTATACTGCGTGCAGGGCGAGGGATAGCTCGCGGGCCGGCCCAGCGGCTCGACCGCACGCGTGCAGCGGGACCACGCCGGAGGCGGCTTTCGGGGATGCGCTTCCGCGTGGGGGAGGCGGGCTGCGCCGTTGCCGCCTCCACTTAAACGGGTGGGCCTGGCCCTCCGGGGTCGCTGACCTGCGGGGCCCTCCCGCAGGACCTTCTCCTTCCTCCCGCCCGCGACAGGAGCGGGGCAGAGGAGCTCGGCCGCCGATCGCGCCGGCGACCCAGGGGGTCTCCGCCGACGTTCTACTCACCGGAGTGTTCAGGGCGGCGAGGCGCACCCGCCCATGTGCCTCACGCCTGCGGAGGAGCTCGGGAAGGGAAGAGACACCTGGCGCGGCGATGATGGCGATGGCGAAGAGGGTTATGGTGTTACGGCCTCGGGATGAATGGGGCGGAGCACGGGGAGGCTCAAGGGGGTGCGGGAGAGGCTCCGGTGGTGGCTAGGTGGAGTGGGAGAGGCCGGGGTGCCCGAATTCGAGCGGGGCCCCGAGGCGGCAATGGCGACCGAGGAGGAGGAGGAGGGCTCAGGAAGGAGCGTGCTTTGCTCAAGGAGGCCTTCTGGAGAGTGAGGGAGTGGATGGAGTACGGAGAGGGGCTCGGGGAGGCCTTTTTATAGGCTAGCCCGAGGTTCACCGCGGGGCTGTGCGCCGGCGGGGCCGTGGCCGTTGCTGGAGGCCAATCTGGCTCTCCGGGGCATGTCTGAGGCGCTCGTGGATGAGGTCCAGTCCAAGGGGGAAGCAGAGGAGGAGCGGGGAGGCGCCGGAGTCTTCGCGCGTGTGAGCTTGCTCACTGGTGCTCAAGGTCGGCCGGTGCGTGTGCGAGCAGGGGTGAGGAAGGAGGAGAGAGGAGGGGGCCGACCGCCCGGCATGTCCCGGACGCCGAGGCAGCCTCGGGGGACACGAGGGGGAGACCCTAGGTGGTCGGGGCTGGTGATTGGAGAGCGGCTGCAGTGCTCCAGAGCACTGTAGCGCGCTCCAGAGCGGGCTTTTGGCTGCCATTGGCGTGGCCTGGCGCCCAGGGCGTGTCCAACGGTGTCCAGAGGGTAGAGGGAGTAGTAAAGAATTGGCCTGTGGCCTTGGATGCACTAGGGAGCCACTGGAATGAGGAGGGAGGTGAGGAAGAGGGTGAAAACTGCTGTCTAGAGGAGTGAATTGGGGTTTTACCCTCCTCCAATAATTGAGCTGAGGCCATAGAGAGTTACTGGGGGTGGAAGATGATCAGAATAAGTTGTGGTAAGAATTTGGGGTAAAGAGATAAAGTAAAAGAGGTTCAAACACTGGTTTTGGTAAATGGAAAGAAGGTGTTTGATCAGGTTTTGGGGAGGCAAATGACTTCCAATTGGCATGGGACTTAACAGGATCAAATGTCACATATAATTAGGCCCCTACACCAAATTTGAGCTCATTTGGGCAAAGTGGCCAATGTAACTTTGGTGAACCCTAGAAATCAACAGAAATGGTTTCACCATGTTTGAGTTGAGCAAATCATCTCCCCTTGATGCACCACTTGGTGTAGCATCATCATTTGGGGTATTGATCATGCCCACAAAGTTTGAAGCTCCAGATAAAAAGTTGGCAATGTAAAGTTGTTCAAATTTGTATTTGAACAGGAAGGGTTTTGGGGTGATCTGATCAAGTTGCTCTATTACAAATCTTGTGCCATTTGGTCTAGATGCCTTATTAGGCCATTCTAGCATGTGCACCAAATTTGAGAGCATTTGGACAAGTTTGGCAATGTAGAGTTGCTCAAACTTCAAATATGGACAGAATGGTTTTGAGGGGACTAAATGATGTTTCCTTGATCTTCAAGGCATGAGGCTTTGCAAGATCATCAATTATGTCATAAATGACATGATAGAATTTCTCTGGAATATTTGGAGAATATTTCCTTTGTAAATATTTCAAAAGCTTGAAATATCCAGAAAGGGTTTTGGAAGGATTTGTCCAATATTTTGAACATGACCATGCGTTGAAACTCTTATATATGGACAATATATGTCCTATGAGTCTCCCTGAATTTTGGCAAATATTTTTGAAATAATTAAATAATTTTTCCCTATTAAAGACCATTTCTGGCCTTAAGAAAAAGCTTTTAAATAAAATATAAAAATAACCTTTAAAATTATACTTTTGTGGTTTCTGGGAGTCCCATACCTAATAGGATTCAAATATACTTTTTGAAAGATTTTTCACACCCTAAATAAGGTACTTGCAGTGCAAACCTCAATTCAGGGGTTTTTGGAAAATTAATTTTAGAAAATACCATTTGGCCAAAATATTTTTATAAGAAAATTCTATACTGGTCTATGCACATGGCATGATCATTGGGAAAAGGTTTTGGGTCAAGGAGATGAAGTATAAGAGTTGGAGGATTTATTTGATTTTTAGAGCACTAGCAAACAGCAGACAAAAGTCAAATCAAGCAAAGTCAAAACACTCAAAAGTTATCGCAAATCCACATTTTTAACATGATAATTAGCTTAAGCAAAGTGGTATGAAAATCAGGGTGTGACAGACCTACCCCCCTTACAAGAATCTCGTCCCCGAGATTCCCAGACTAGGCGTGGAAAGAGAGGCGGAGTCTTGGATACGGGGTAGTCTTCACTTCTCCTTGTTGGTTCTGCTTCCGAGCGGTGCTCCTTGGAGTCCTGAAGTGCTTGATGGTATGGCTTCTTGCTTGATGCCTTCCTTGATGGAGGTTGCTGAGGGGTCTCTTGCATAGGTTAGGTTGGGTTAGCTGTCAAAGGCTCGGTGATCGATGTCCTTGCGGGCATCGGGCTAGCTAGGAGGTAAGAAGTACTTCCAGAGTGGGGGCTCGTGGAAGATTTGGTGCACGGAGGGTGTCTGGGGAGCCGTCTACTACATGACTTGCAGTGATCTCAAAGGGTCCAATGAACCTTGGTGCGAGCTTCCCCTTGACGTGGAAACGCTTGGTTCCCTTCACAGGAGTTACCCGCAGGTACACGTGGTCCCTGATATGGAAACTCATGTTCCGACGATGAGTGTCAGCATAGCTCGCCTTGACTTGGCTGCCTTCAACGTTCTCTGACTAGTTGGACTTGCTCTTCTGCCGCGCGGAGAATATCCGGTCCAAAGACTAGTCCTTCTCTAGTCTCTGACCAGTTGAGGGGTGTGCGGCATCTGCATCCGTACAACACCTCAAATGGTGCCATCTGAAGGCTCGACTGGTAACTATTGTTATAGGAGAACTCGGCAAAAAGGGAGACAATCCTCCCACTTGGCTCCATATACCAAGACACAGGCTCGGAGTCATGACTTCGAGAATCTGATTGACTCGTTCTGTCTGACCTCCGGTCTGTGGGTGGAAAGCCGTGCTGAAAGACAACTTGGTTCCCACGGCTTCTCGGGACTTCTTCCAGAACCTTGAGGTGAACTGGGTTCCTCGATCTGACAAAATCTCCTTGGGAATACCGTGAAGACTTACGATTCGGTTGATGTAGAGAGCTGCCAGCCGGTCGCCATCATAAGTGGTCTTGACAGGAATGGAATGGTCCACCTTGGTCAAATGATCGTCCATGACCCAAACAGAGTCATGTCTCTGTCTGACCTTGGTAACCTAGTGACGAAGTCCATTCCGACTTTATCCCACTTCCACTCAGGAACCTTGAGTGGTTGAAGCAATCCAGCGGGTCGCCGATATTCAGCTTGACCCTTTGGCACACATCACACTCTGCAACATAGGTTGCAATCTCTCTTTTTATCCCGTGCCACCAGAATCGTGCCTTCAAGTCTTGATACATCTTGGTGTGAGCGTTCCTTCGACACGGAAATGCTCGGCTCCTTTGAGAGGAGTGGTTTGCAGATACGCCCGGCCTTCAACGCGGAAGTTTTCTTCTTGATGACGGTGGTTGGTGTAGATCTTCCTTCTTGACAGGGCGGTCTCCAAGTGTCTTCTATCTAGCTGTCCGTCTCTTCTTTGTCTTCGGGCAGACAAGTAGGCCATCAAATAATGATGTTACCCAACTTGTCCAATTACTCCATGAGGTCTAAGGGGGGGGGGTACGCAAGGTAAGCTGATGTATTGGTGGTGGTCTCCGCTGAGTATTTGCAGAGGCCTTCCTGACTTAGAGCGAAGGCCCGTGGTCAGAATCTGACCAGGTTGTGGCTCGGTGGGGCTTAAGGGTTTCAAGGATTGTAGTGAGTGAGCGAACTTATATCATCTTATCCTTAAGCACGGTTTCTGAGATGCCAATAGCTCCATCTAGTACTCCGAACGGAAAAGCATCTTCTCGCATAGACCAACTTCAATCACCACTCATGCCATGCATATCCTCATGACTCTCAAGAGACGGTCTAACAAAATTGTACTTGTCTACGATCCCCAAATCCATATATACGTCTACCCCTAAAAATCCATGGGTAGGTCACACATGCAGCTAAGATTGAATTAAGCTCCACAATCCAAGCACTCAACCTATTCTTGCAAGGCTCACGATAATGCATCTCTATTCTAAGGAAACACGTCATATGCCACTCCAAGATTTGTTTCCTCCCTATAGATCAACTCCAATAGCCCGGTAATTCCATCAATCATCACATAATCCATCAATTCTACAAATCCGATATCTATGGTGTTCCACAAGATCTCAAGTCCCTATGATATCCAAATACTTGGAAGGGCTATGTATTACGATAGTATGTCCACCAAATTCCCATCATCCGGGTCAAGTATACTCCAAGATCACGACTATATAGATTTCTAAATCAACTCCGACAAATAATCCAATCTCCTAGGTTATTGTCCACTGAGAAGCATGATATCATAATCAGGATCATAGGCCTAAATCCAATCTTACTCCGAACCATGCAGACATATCCAGCAACTATACCAACCGGAATCACCTACCTAAATCCAAATCTTATGTCCAACGGGTACTTCTACTGGCTTTCCCAAAGTCATGATCCCACCAATATGAAAACCTCACAATCCACCAAAGTCTCAGATAATTCCTCGAAGTGACTGATATAAACCACCAAGTCATCTGTCCAATATCCTCGAACTGGTCTATCTATGGCATCGTCAGACCTCGTGCTATATTAGGATGAAAATATGCTCACTCATCGTGTCCACTAGCTCCTTTACGAACCGAGTGTTGTGCAAGGTTACAAAGGCTTAACTGGTTCTCTCGCTTTACCATGGGTTAGGCACATGGTTAAGGGTTCGTGCTGGAGTGTCTCGTGAAGTCGCAAAGGGTCTAGGAATGGGGTTACTGGTCCGGAGGGTTAAACATAACTCTACGAGGTTGCACTAGATCATGGAGGTTGTAGCAGGAGTCTTCAGTGTCAGTTGGCTGCCGAGGTAGAATCCTTGGTGCATCTTGTCTTGCGGGTCTTCAATTGGGGAGAGAGAGAATAGAGGGAAGAAGCAGCGTAGAGGAGGGAAATGCCTAAAAGGGGGTTTTTATAGTGAAAGAACAAACAACCAAGTGCCGTAAAGGCCACACACATTTGTTAAGATAAGATAGGTGATATAGTCGCGTACATGCTGCCCAAGGCAAAAGTGCGACTTATATCAAAAACACAAACAGATAAGGACAAGCAACACATGACATGGTTTCATATGAACCGCTATATAGACTCGACTTCGCATAAGGGGGTACACGTCTCATCCTACCCTAGGGGTCCTCGGATTGACAGTCGTGAGGAGGAAGGCCTTCAGTCTTCAGCTCTGTGGGTCTTCCAGTGGCTTGACATATGGCTGCTTGTTGGGGCACATCCTTCTGATATGCCCGAGCTCACCACACTCGTAACATGTGATGGAAGCAAAGAGGTTGTTATCCCGTCTTGGGTCTTGTTTCTGGTGGCCTGACGTTGGTCCCTCATGACGTAGATATGGTAGTCTAGCCTTATGCCTTCTTCGCGGGGTCCGATGGCGAGCTCCTTGAAGCTCTTCGATCTGTTGCTTATGATTAGCGATGTAGACTTGTAGGGCAGTAATTTGTTGTTCCCGCTCGATCACCTTCTTCTTCTCGAGGCAGTGGAGATGTAGAAGTGAAGGGAAATCCTCGCGGGACTTGAGGAATTCTTCCGTGAGGTTGCGCGGAAGATAATCGGCTGTGTGGGCGAAGCGGGTCTGGAGCTTGAGAGTTGGGTCTTCATCTCCTAGGGGAATCATGGCCTGCGAGGTGGTTCCTGTTCCGCTTTTGCTGGGCAGGTAACAAGTAGCCCGACCTTCCTTCATTTCTGGGAGGAGATCTTGAAGGCGAAGAAGGGCTTCGTAGGCCACTTGCTGTATGGCCAGGTCCTTAGTGGGCATAGGTGGTCCGATAAAGAACCAGCCTTGAGGTGAGGTCTTGGCAGGTACAATCACTTCGGCATAGAATTCCGTCTTGAATTTACCATTGTCTAGTTCGTGCAGGGTGTACATCGGCTCCAAAGGATAGTGGCATTGTTGGAGGCAGTCCCTTAGGAGTGGTGGAAATCCGATCATGAGGAGTCTCGTGGGGGCGACGACCATCTACAAGGAGGTTAGAGAAGAGTCAATATGACAAGAGTTGCTACGACAAGCGCAAAAGGTTGTCGCTGCTGAATAGTTCAGAAGGGGAGAGAAGTGGAATAAGTCTCGCAAGTGATTTGGAGGTCTCGGGGTCTAGCCCTTGTAGCTGGCGTTGACTTGATCTTCTCTTGTCTCTTTAATCATGACGATCCCCTGTGCCTTCTGGGGCGTCGAGGGTACCAGGTAGGCAATCCATATGCAAGGACAATTAACAAGGCATAAGAGAGGTCCACCATGTCGGGTTTGTTGACGAAAACATCGACACCAAGAGCGGGGGATGAAGAGAACCGTTTTCCTACTCACTGTAGTGAGGCGGACCAAATGGCGAGGTTCTCATCCACCGGTGGTTGCCGATACAACAACGGTAGTGACATGATCACTCTATTAGCGATGCATATCATGACTTTGCATAACCTATTCCCTGGTCATCATAGGCCAACGTTGCATCTTCTTAGGGCACTGCCAAGGGTATCACCATCTTCTGGGTCTTCATGTCCTCATCCATCGAGGATGTAATTTCCGTTGGCATCGTCTTGTCATGGTGTCACCAATCTGGTGTGCAAAAGTGGTGGGTGAGTGTTTGGCAAGGTGCACTCCACGAGGATTACAGAAAATCCAGTGGTCTGGGGCATAAGGGTTCTAGCGACCAAGGTTTTGAAGGGGAAGAGATCAAGTATAGCCTAGTTTTCGAAAAACTGAGAAGGGAAGAGGAGTATAGATAGTTTTGAAAACTACTAATAGTTTTGGAAATAGTTTTACCCTAACTAACGACCATGCTAACTAAGGCTTCCTACAGTCAGGATGGCTCTGATACTAGCTCTGTGGGGACCCCGACTCATAAGTCATGATCACCGAATGCACGTGTACATTGATCCCAGAGATCAATGCTCACTGAACACACAGAAGCTGAATAACAAGAGTCTTACATCCATACATACCGTATTACACAAATAGGACCATTATGGTCAAGCCTGAGTATATCGTCGCAGCAAAAAATCCTCAATGACAACATGGACCCATGCCATCTGCCTTAACCCTACAGGCATTCTGACTGGGAAGCGTCCTAGCTCGCATGCTCGTCACCAAGAAATCTTCATCATAACTCATGCCTGGCCTATAAAATAGCCAGTGGCAAGGCAATGAGTACATTGAATGTACTCGCAAGCAACCCAAGTGTGATAACACAATAATTTATGCAAGGCTCTACTGCTAAATTGGTAGTTTTGCGGAAAGCTAGTTTTTCATATGCAAGTATGATCAACATATAACATGGATATGCATGTGTCTGTAACAAGTATCAGGGGGTCACAGACATCAATATCGAGAAAGAGTTGTAATCAACTCATGTTCAAGCTCATTGAGACTTTCTCACAATCACATCAACAATATCTCTGAATCGTGTTGTTTCCCAGAAACTTATGGACATAGTCTAAGCAGCACCACCCAACTGTCCTTGACCGCGGACACGGCTATTCGAATAGTTTGACACTCTGCAGAGGTTGCACACTTTACCCACAAGATCCGGGGAACTTCCGTGTCTTCCACGACCCGCGATACCTCAAGTACCCGGGGTAAGCACCCGATCACTATCTTTCCCTAGACGACACTAACATAGAGTCCACTCGATTGGTAGTAACCCCCGTGCCCACATTTCTCATCTTAATAATTGGGGAGACTCGCTCCCATATTCATCACATACCACTAACACGGGGTACCAACGGTGTGTCCGGTGCCCTGTAAAGACAGTCATGGCCGCCTATCCAAGCACGACCCCGTCCCGAGAGTGACCTCGTGTCACCCCCGTCACTAGTAATGCGGGCACCATGCTAGTATCGACCTAGGTAATCTATAATGCCCTTTCCCATATAAGGGTAGAGTGGTTGCGCATGTTTGGTTGGGACGGTAGTCACACATAAATCTAATCCATCTCTGTAAAAAACACTCTCAACAAGCCTCAGCACACTACTTCTTCACCAAGTAGTGCCCTAGTCCTCATCAACTCCCAGGGGCATTAGTGGCACCCACTGGGTCATTTGCAAGTATGTCAGACCACACTTGTTTCACTCAATGCATAACCCCGACCCATTTTGCGTAGCCAACTACTATAGCATACATCTATCTACTCCCACCCACATAACCCTCATAGGAAGGTAGGGTCATGTTTGATGCAAGTTTCAACAGTAAAGTAACAGGGGTAGCAACCAAAGTGGTTTCCACCTCAACATGATTCCGATGCATTGAATGATAAGGTGCTATGAGACATGCATAAAAAGGTTTCTTGAACATGGTCAAAGGGCTGCTTGCCTTATTCTTCCGAGTCTTCAAATCTTCTGGTCCATCTCCGAATACTCTGTTTATTACGTCAACTAACGATGGAAACAATCATAATAAGCAACACAACAAGGCAAAAATAAAAGTGCTCTAAAAATAGGAGTTGGACTTTTCTAGGATACCTCTGGTCATATTAGAAATGACCAAGGTGGTTTCATAGGCATTGGATCAATGGGTAGTTTGGAACATTTCAATGTGATGGAACCAAGGGGTTTATGGATTTGGAAGAAGTATACAGAAATATTTCCTTGAATGATGAGCAAAGGCACCCATCATCAAGTCATGATTTTAGAAGCATCTAGGAGTTGGTTTCACTGGATTTGGAATTCAAATGAATTTCCTAGGATTTTGCAAAGCTGATAAATATGAAGAAATGGCTCAATATTTGGTGGGGTACAGAAACTATTATTAAAAATGTTCCAAAACTAATTTTGGACATGACAAGCATCTAGGAATTTGAATCACTGTATTTGGATCAAATTTGAGCCCTCTGTGATTTTATAAAGTTCATCACAGAAAATGAAATAATGGCATTTGATAAATATTTGTGTGGGGAAAGTTTCTGGAATAATGTGCATGTTGCACCATGTGATAGAGCATGATTTATGGAGCCATAGGAAATTTGAATCATGAAATTTGGAGTTCAATTGAATTATCTAGGCATTTTTGAAGTTGACAGAATAAAGAAAAGGAAAAAGGAATAAGGGTTTACCCGTATACTGCGTGCAGGGCGAGGGATAGCTCGCGGGCCGGCCTAGCGGCTCGGCCGCACGCGTGCAGGGGGGCCACGCCAGAGGCGGCTTTCGGGGATGCGCTTCCGCGCGGGGGAGGCGGGCTGCACCGTTGCCGCCTCCACTTAAACGGGTGGGCCTGGCCCTCCGGGGTCGCTGACCTGCGGGGCCCTCCTGCAGGACCTTCTCCTTCCTCCCGCCCGCGACAGGAGCGGGGCAGAGGAGCTCCGCCGCCGATCGCGCCGGCGACCCATGGGGTCTCCGCCGACGTTCTGCGCACCGGAGTGCTCAGGGCGGCGAGGCGCACCCGCCCATGGGCCTCACGCCTGCAGAGGAGCTCGGGAAGGGAAGAAACACCTGGCGCGGCGATGATGGCGACGGCGAAGAGGGTTATGGTGTTACGGCCTCGGGAAGAATGGGGCGGAGCACGGGGAGGCTCTAGGGGGTGCGGGAGAGGCTCCGGTGGTGGCTAGGTGGAGAGGGAGAGGCCGGGGTGCCCGAATTCGAGCGGGGCCCCGAGGCGGCAATGGCGACCGAGGAGGAGGAGGAGGGCTCGGGAAGGAGCGTGCTTTGCTCAAGGAGGCCTTCTGGAGGGTGAGGGAGTGGATGGAGTACGGAGAGGGGCTCGGGGAGGCCTTTTTATAGGCTAGCCCGAGGTTCACCGCAGGGCTGTGCGTCGGCGGGGCCGTGGCCGTTGCTGGAGGCCAATCTGGCTCTCCGGGGCATGTATGAGGCGCTCGTGGACGAGGTCCAGTCCAAGGGGGAAGCAGAGGAGGAGCGGGGAAGCGCCAGAGTCTTCGCGCGTGTGAGCTTGCTCACTGGTGCTCAGGGTCGGCCGGTGCGCGTGCGAGCAGGGGTGAGGGAGGAGGAGAGAGGAGGGGGCCGACCGCCCGGCGTGTCCCGGACGCCGAGGCAGCCTCGGGGGACACGAGGGGGAGGCCCTAAGTGGTCGGGGCTGGTGATTGGAGAGCGGCTGCAGTGCTCCAGAGCACTGTAGCGCGCTCCAGAGCGGGCTTTTGGCTGCCATTGGTGTGGCCTGCCGCCCAGGGCGTGTCCAACGGTGTCCAGAGGGTAGAGGGAGTAGTAAAGTATTGGCCTGTGGCCTTGGATGCTCTAGGGAGCCACTGGAATGAGGAGGGAGGTGAGGAAGAGGGTGAAAACTGCTGTCTAGAGGAGTGAATTGGGGTTTTACCCTCCTCCAATAATTGAGCTGAGGCCATAGAGAGTTACTGGGGGTGGAAGATGATCAGAATAAGCTGTGGTAAGAATTTGGGGTAAAGAGATAAAGTAAAAGAGGTTCAAACACTGGTTTTGGTAAATGGACAGAAGGTGTTTGATCAGGTTTTGGGGAGGCAAATGACTTCCAATTGGCATGGGACTTAACAGGATCAAATGTCACATATAATTAGGCCCCTACACCAAATTTGAGCTCATTTGGGCAAAGTGGCCAATGTAACTTTGGTGAACCCTAGAAATCAACAGAAATGGTTTCACCATGTTTGATTTAAGCAAATCATCTCCCCTTGATGCACCACTTGGTGTAGCATCATCATTTGGGGTATTGATCATGCCCACAAAGTTTGAAGCTCCAGATAAAAAGTTGGCAATGTAAAGTTGTTCAAATTTGTATTTGAACAGAAAGGGTTTTGGGGTGATCTGATCAAGTTGCTCTATTCCAAATCTTGTGCCATTTGGTCTAGATGCCTTATTAGGCCATTCTAGCATGTGCACCAAATTTGAGAGCATTTGGACAAGTTTGGCAATGTAGAGTTGCTCAAACTTCAAATATGGACATAATGGTTTTGAGGGGACTAAATGATGTTTCCTTGATCTTCAAGGCATGAGGCTTTGCAAGATCATCAAATATGTCATAAATGACATGATAGAATTTCCCTGGAATTTTTGGAGAGTATTTCCTTTGTAAATATTTCAAAAGCTTGAAATATCCAGAAAGGGTCTTGGAAGGATTTGTCCAATATTTTGAACATGACCATGTGTTGAAACTCTTATATATGGACAATATATGTCCTATGAGTCTCCCTGAATTTTGGCAAATATTTTTGAAATAATTAAATAATTTTTCCCTATTAAAGACCATTTCTGGCCTTAAGAAAAAGCTTTTAAATAAAATATAAAAATAACCTTTAAAATTATACTTTTGTGGTTTCTGGGAGTCCTATACCTAATAGGATTCAAATATACTTTTTGAAAGATTTTTCACACCCTAAATAAGGTACTTGCAGTGCAAACCTCAATTCAGGGGTTTTTGGACAACTAATTTTAGAAAATACCATTTGGCCAAAATATTTTTATAAGAAAATTCTATACTGGTCTATACACATGGCATGATCATTGGGAAAAGGTTTTGGGTCAAGGAGATGAAGTATAAGAGTTGGAGGATTTATTTGATTTTTAGAGCACTAGCAAACAACAGACAAAAGTCAAATCAAGCAAAGTCAAAACACTCAAAAGTTTTTGCAAATCCACATTTTTAACATGATAATTAGCTTATGCAAAGTGGTATGAAAATCAGCATCGTCGGCCACGTGCCCAGCAACTCCGCCCCAGCCCAACAGCGCCAGTCCCATCGGCCCCCTCGACTTCCTGGGCCGAAGCCCACGAGGTGATGCCCAAGCCCACTTTTGCCCTGCGTTTTTTACGAAGTCCCCAGAAAAACTCATTATGTGTGCATGCTAGATTGCTTGTAACTTTGTGCATAATGACCCTATGATGGTGTATGATATATTGAAATGTTCGTCACTCTGTGCCCTACATGATGGTTGCATTTGCATACATGTTAGGTTGCTTCCTTCCATGCTAATCCCTGTTGTAAAAGTGCATGTTGCTGTAAGCTGATAAAAACTAACATAACTTGCTCATTTGTCTTTTTCACATCTTGTTGTGTGATCTTTGTTTGAGTATCATGTCAACATGTTTTAGGAGAAAAATCATGTCATCTTTGCAATGGTGTAATTGTTTTATCATGATATGCCCTGTGGTGAGTGCAACAAGTTTGCAAAGTGACCTACTCACTGTTTGCTGTTTTCTGAGAATTGTTGAAAACTGCTAAGTCTGAAACTGTTATATTAAGATGCCATGTTTGCTTTATGCTACAGTCAGATATATGCATATTTGGAGATGTCCAATGGTCATGTCTTTAAGTACATGTTATGCTCTATCAATCCATGCCCTTTTTTGCAATTATAAGTTGGTGTAGCATGTCTCGTTGTTGCTCTCAATTTGCTTGATAATATATCTGTCAGCTTGTCAACATCATGTCCAATTTGGCAAAGCTCATTGTAATCAATCTATGCATCTTCTGGAGTTGCGCCATTGGAGTTATTTGGAGTATGCCATGCCTACTACACTTTCATGGGCTTTTTCATGCTTATTATAATTGCTATGCTTGCTGTTATGTGCCTCCAAAGTCAGCATCCTGATGTTGTTGTTTGCCTTCCCAGATTTTCACTAAGTTTGAGAATCTGCTATATCATGTTTGCATCTTGTTCTGATGAATGCAATAAACCTGTTGCTCCCATGCATATGCCATATGGTGTTTCGTGAGATCCATGTTATGGACTAGCATTCCATGCTTTAGGTTGCCATCTTCTTGCACTGTAGCTTAATTATTTCTTGCCTCTAACATGTCATCATTTTAACTCTACTCATGTATGCTCTGTTTTTCACAGTCATAATCTATGATATAAAGTTGCTTGTTGCCTTGATCATGTTGGATTACTCTTGATGCGTACGAACCTGATCCTTGTTGATATTGGAAGAATGCTATCTGTACTTTGAGTTCATGCCTTGTTTGTGCCTATCTTATACTTGTAGCATGTTGTTTTGGTGTTTGTAAGATGCCTAGTTGCTGTTGTGGACAACTTGTCCATTAATCTTGTTTCTTGTGTATGTGTCGAACCGTTGCTCCGCTTTGAGCATGCTCTATATGAAACTTGCTTGGTTTTGCATGTAGATGCATCATGTCATGTTGCATCCATGTTTTAAGTGTTGTGCTTGATGCTTGAATGCATTTTGCATCAATGCCATGTTCAACTTGTTTTGCTCATATCTTCTAGGCCGTAGCTCCAAATTAAATGAACTTTTTATATGTAACTTGACTAGAATTTCGTGTAGATCATCATGGTGCATGTTAACTTGCTGCTTAACAACTTTAACATAAGGTTTGATTACATCTGGACCAAGTTTGAAATTTGCATATGAGGACTTACCGGAATTGTTATATGTTGTTTTCGACCTCATTTAAACTTGCTTTGTTGTGTGGTCTTGTATGCATCATCCCTTGCCATGATTAGCATCATGTAGCCTTGTCATGCATCATACTTGGTTGAGCATCATGTATTGGCTATGTGTTGTGTGTTTACCATGTTCTTTGCTTCTTCTCGGTAGTTCCTGTTTGGTTGCGATCGTGAGGATTTGTTCGACTACGCTTGGTTCATCTACGTGGCTTCGTCTTCTTCATGGACTCGATCTTCTTCCTAGCGGGATTTCAGGCAAGATGACCATCACCTTGGATCTCATTACTATCATTGCTATGCTAGTTGTCTCGATGCTATCGATATATGTCGCGCTACCCAGCACCTGTTTATCAAGCCTCCCAATATGCCATGAAACAACCTCTAACCTTTGTTTCCATCATCCTAGCAAACCATTGTTTGGCTATGTTACCGCTTGCTTAGCCCCTCTTATAGCGTTGTTAGTTGCAGGTGAAGATGAATATTGCTCCATGTTGGAACTTGGATTGTTGGAATATCACAATATCTATTACTATAATTAATGCACCTATATACTTGGCAATGGGTGGAAGGCTTGACCTTTTGCTCGGTGTTTTGTTCCAGTAATGCTGCCTTAAGAACCGATAAACCGGTGTTATGTTTCTTGATTTTGCGTTCCTAACGCGGTTGGGGTTTATGGGAACCCCTTCACAGTTCGCTTTGAATAAAACTCCTCCAGCAAGGCCTGTGACGCCCGAGACTGACGTCCCAGAAGATTCCAGAAGGTTCCAGAAGATTCCAGATGTTCCGGGTTGCCCGTGTGTTCTTTGTGCTTGTGTTTTTATTTTTGCATTGCATCTTGTCATCATGCCATCATCTCATTAATTTTTTGCAACTAAATAAATCGTGTGGACCTTCGGTCCATTTAAATCGAGGGAAGAATGTCTTCTCTTTAAAACATATAAAAGCCTCCTAATAATTATGGAGCTATATTAATAATTATTCCTTTCCTCGGAATTACTCAAACACACTTGCATATTCTCCCCATGTCTTTTTCACTTCGAGCTTCTCCTTCAAAACCTTGCCAATATAATTCTTTCCGTTGTTTCGAGGTTCCTCCAAAAACCCTCCTTCTATTTTATTTTAATTCCTGACATTTTTGTGAGCCCGAGAAAATTACCTCATGCCTACTTCTCTCCTAACCTCTCTTTCCTCTTCCTTTCAATTCTTTGTTTTTTTTGTTGTCTTAAATGCAGAGAGGGAGAGGAGCTGTGCCTCCTTTTGGCCCAAGCCGTGGCCCAGGCCTCCCCTAGGCCCGACCGCTCCTCCAACCTGCAGCCAGGCCTCTCTCCTTCCCTCTTGGGCCTCTTCCAGTCCTCTTGGCCCATCTGGCCCGGTAGCCAGGCCAAACCCTAGGCTCCCGCATCGCTCTCTCCCTCACTCCCTCTTTCCTCCCGACCGCCGCCTCTCCCTCGCATCTCACTTTCCCTCGCACCCTTCTCCCTTCGCCAGGAGTCCCTCGCTGTCCAGGAGCGCCGCTCCCGCCTCCAGCTCGAGGCCAGCCAGGGCCCCGGCCCCCTTCATCCGCGACCTGCGGCTTCTCTCCGCAGCACCGGCGCGGCCCTTCCCCTGCCTCTTCCTGCGCGCCTCGAGCCCGGCCCCGAGCGCCCCTTCCTCCGAGCTCCCGCGACCAGGCACCGGCGCCTTCCCAGCCGGGTCGGATCCCGTCGCCCCGCCACCTCTGCGCCGACCTCCCCTTCGTTCCCGAGCCGCGCGCCCGTCGCCCGTCCCCGCGCGACCTCCCTTCGGTCTCCAGCAGCCGCGGCCAGGGGAGCTGCCCTCGCCAGCGTCCCGGCGCCCCGAGCCCAGCAGCGCGGCGCCCCAGAGCCTCCTTTTCAGTGCCTCGGGCCCCGCCGTGGTCTTCCATCTCCGTCGCCCCATGGATCCTCCGCGCCGGGCCGTGTCCTGCTGCCTCCTTCCTTGTCGCTGCTGTCCCTTGCTGCTGTGACAGTGACCGTGCCCTTTTTGTTGTTTTTTGTTACTGTTGTTGTTTCGCCAAGTGTTCCTTAAGGTGTGACCAAGACAGGCAAGCTCGACGCAAGAACCGAACGTCTACGACACATGAACATGTACCACTACCGACGCCCGGATCCGTCGGCACCCTCGAGTACCACGACGACCCGAACGACTACCGTCGCCGAGACCCTCAAGTACCTCTACGGGAAACGAGCTCGTGAACGGCTACGGAACAAGTACCACTACATACGGAACGACTACCGTCGCCGGAAGCGCCAAGTACCACGACTACTCGGATACTCCAAGTACCCCTACCGTCGCCCCGTGTACCTCTACGGAACGGCTACTTCCCGCGTGAACGACTACTTCCTCTACTTCCACTACTACGGTTACTTCCTCGACGCTCTCGAACCGTCCCGAAACGCACGCTTCGAAGGTATAACCCCGAGACGACCCCGTGGATGAACGCTTGTGTTTGTTGTGTTGTATGAAATGTCTCCCGTGTGTGCTTCGTGCCCGTTCCACCTTTTGTCATGTTCCTCGGTTGCCTCGCCACCGACTCGTGGGAACCCGGCAACGGGATCACCCCATCATCTTGTTCAACTCGTTCACTCCACCTTTTGTTTTGCACCGGACTCTCAACGAGAAACCGGAACCGAGATGTTGCGTTGCATCATTTTCGGATCGTTGCCGTGGCACCTTTTTTTTCCACCACGGTGACAATACTTCTTATCTCTTTTAAGTCAACCTTTTAATAAAATTGCATAAAACTTGATCATATCATCCGCATCATGTTAACAACCTTTGAATGTTAATTGTTGTTGCTTATAATTATTAAACATGCTCATGGGGATTTTTCCGGATATGTTGTTGTTATTCTCCGGCCTCATTTAATTTGCCTTAATAGTGTAGTTTATTATGTTTCTCCTCTTGCCATGCTAAAAACATTTAATCTTGTCTCGTAAATAACGAGAGTAAACTAATAATTTAAATGTGGTGTCTCGTCAATATGCAACTCGTTGCATATTGATCTCCACTTAACTTGTAGTGTTGTTTGTGCACCTTGCCATGCAATGCATATTTAAACCGGACATGCATCATACTTGGATGTGCATCGTATGCCATGTTTATGATGTGTGTATTTACCGTATTGTTTGTTTCTTTCCGGTTTGCTTCTCTTGATAGCTTCGGTTTCGTTCCGGAGTTGTGAGGTTCCGCTCGACTGTTGCTCCGTCTTCTTCGTGGACCCGTTCTTCTCCCTTGTGGAATCCCAGGCAAGATGACCGAACCCGGATACCATTACTATCTTTGCCTATTGCTAGTAGTCTCGATCTTTAGTTTTGCCTCGATGCCCATGTTTTCCTGTCAGCCTCCTACTTGTAACCAATTGCCATGTTTAACCACCCTACCTACGCAAACCGTTGCTTGGCTAAGTACGCTTCGCTCAGCCCCTCTTATAGCATTGTTAGTTGCAGGTGAAGATTGAAGATGCTTGCTTCATGTTGAAGTTTGGTTGGGTTATATCACACTATATAAATGCTTAAAATGAAATCATCTATATACTGGCAGGGTGGAAGGCTAAGCCTTTTGCTTGGTGTTTTGTTCCACTCATGCCGTTAGGAACCGTATAAACCGGTGTTATGTTCCTTGATTATGCGTTCCTAACACGGTTGGGGTGTATGGGACCCCCTTGATAAACCGCTAAGTGCTAAGTCTTTTCCAGCAAGTCCCAACATTTGGTACTATTTGCCTCATAATAACAACTTAATTAATTAATTAAATTTGCATAGAGGGTCGCTCCCTCAAGGATCCTTTATTTCTACATAGCAGGGGGGCCAGTGCCGATGGTGTTGGTCCCAAACGGGGGTCCTGCGGGAACCACCACGGGGAAACTCGAGGTTTGGGTCCTGTAGCATCGCCCATCCGGTCGTGTCCTGAGACTTAGATACGCGCGGCTACTATCAGGGTGTCGACACGCCGGGAGGATTTGCTGGATTAGCCTTACCTTAGTTCGGTTTAACTTGAGCACGGGATTCCGAGAATACTCGGGTCTTCCCAACTATGGAGTTGCGACTCCGCAGATCGTGGGCTTGTGATGGGCCAAGTTGGAACACCCCTGCAGGGTTTGAACTTTCGAAAGCCGTGCCCGCGGTTATGTGGCAGATGGGAGCTTGTTAATTCCGGTTGTAGATAACTTGACACAATGTTTCCAATACACTACCAGCGTGTGTTCCGTGACTGTCAATTTCCGAATAGGGATTCGGGAGTTGAACACGGTGGGCTTATGTTTGACCGGCTTTAGTTAGGATCACTTCGTGATCATCTTTCGACCGATGCACTTCTCTTCTCGCTCTCTTTTACGTAAGTTAGTGCTAGTTGCTGCTGCAGACTCTTGTTTTGTTTCCTTCACCTCTCGTTCTTTCTTCAGCCTTATCCTCACCCAAGGCTTAAATAGTCTTGTTACCCGGGAACGGGATTGCTGAGTCCTCTGTGGCTCACAGTTACTTCACCACACCAGATGCAGGTTCAGCCGAGTTTGATGCAGGAGTTGGTTCAGATCTTCATCAGGAGCTCGATGAAGAGTTTGGCTGTTTGCTCGTGACGTTTCGATGTTCAGTAGTGGTTTCTACTAGGATTCGATCCTGACCTGTGGCTTTATGTTGTTTTGGTATCTTTCTTTGGATCTTCACCCGTAGTCGGGTTGTGATGTTTTGAATGATGTTATGCTTATGTAATGTTTTGCGTGAAGTGGCGAGTGTAAGCCAACTATCTCCTTTTGCAATTTAATCCCTCTTTTACATGAGTTGTGCAAAGATACCAAACTTGAGATCATTCTAGGATGGGCTTATACCTTTAAGTCGTGCCTCGACACGTAGGAGGTATAGTCCCATCCTGGGCATTACAAGTTGGTATTCAGAGCCTTCTCCGACCTAGAAGCCCCCACTGATTGATCGAATCGTTGACGGTCGAGTCTAGGCACACACTGAAAACTTTTTGAGTCCTATATTATATCGGAGAGTAGGTTTTCTTTGCTTCTCATCCCCTTTCTCTCTGGTGAGGACTCCTGACGATTACTCTTTTCTCTTCTACTTTCAAAAAAGTGCACCAAATTTTTT
Organism: Secale cereale; assembly: GCA_902687465.1. Classification (NCBI taxonomy): domain Eukaryota; kingdom Viridiplantae; phylum Streptophyta; class Magnoliopsida; order Poales; family Poaceae; genus Secale; species Secale cereale. Next base: position 373,928,055 of record LR738714.1, on the reverse strand, counting down.
TTAGGATCTCGCGAGTATTCTGGGATTGTTTCGATGTTCTTGTGACAAGGATATTGTTCTCGATGCCTCCTGTTACCGAGGAGTTGAGCTTCGGGGTATCATTGACACAAGTATATCGCGGCAGTACTAAATACTTAAGACGGCCGACATCGAAAATCTCTCCTATACGGCCAGTGGCAAGATAACCCCGACATCACCCAGTACTGGGGAGGTAGTTCGAGAGTATTGCCATAGCTTGTTATAGTGGATGCTTTTCGAAGGTCCGAGGTAAACAGTTTCCGAGAAAGACTGGTTATGTGTTGAAGGATGGATACACCTGGATGTAGGTTTAGAGTTGATTGCGCGGTGCTTCCCGTGTATCCCCAACACCTGATTGCATAACTGGAAACTTTCGGAAATCTATAGGTGGGTTCATCAAGTAGTTCTAGGCATTCTTCCAACGGATGCTCGATATGAAGTTTGGGGTTCTACATTGAGTGAAGTGGTTTTACGGACTTGTTCTGATTGGGAGTTGCATCTTAAAGGGTTCTTGGCTATGCTGATCCGGGGATGACAAAACCCTTTTGTAACACGTTCCATGAGCTTTCAGCACGAAGATGTCGAACGAAACTTCTATCTTGTATTTGTTCTATCTGATCCTTGTTCCTTTTTATTTATTTACCTTTTCCTTCTCCAAGTGGTTTCTCGACCAGTTGATGTACCTGCGGAATTCATTCGTTCAATTCTCTGTTCGGATGATATTGTGAAGATTCTGTTGCTACATATCTATCCTTTGGTTTTGTTTTGATTCTGGTATTCGAGTTGCTTCAATGTCAAATGTTGATTCCATACCTTTACTAATCGGTATTCTCATATTTCTATGGGAATGCAGGTCCTTCTTGATCATCAAGATGGTCATATTAAATTCTTTTCAACCGGTGTCCATTTTGTTCATCCCAAGTTGTCTTTGTTTTTCCCCACCCTCCCACCCTTTTTCTTCTTGGAGCCAGAAAATCTCAGATGAAGTATCCATTTTATTCATGTGATGTTTCTTCATTCTTTTCCTTCAATGTTCTTATCCGGTGATTTATCGTGAAGATACTCAAGAGCTTCAAGTTCATCATTCTTCTTCTCTAATTCTTCCGGTGGTTGTAATTCAAGAATTCGGTGTTGATCTTATCCTTTTCCTCTTTTCTCAATTCTTTCTTATTCCGGTGCACCAATTAATCATTCTCATCATGTTATTCATATCCGGAGTGCTGAAGATTCATAATTCCATTCTTATTCATTTCAAGCTATTTTGAGGATTGTTATCTTATTCAAGCCATTTAATTCAACCGGTGCATTATCTCTTAAGCAATATTTCTAACGGTGATTTCTTTGAGTGGGCCCTAACCCACAGGTCTTTTCCCAGGATCTTACCTGACTCTTCTTTTCCGGAGTTATTCTGAAATTCTTTTCATAGTGTGACGTAAGAATGATTTCCATCAGTCATATGCCTTCTCCAAGTTTAATTTCAAATTCTTGTTCATCGTTGTTTCAACCTTTTAATTCTTCATTCCGGAGTGCTCAACAATTCTTCATGGCATTCTCGTCTTCATTCTCAACAATTGAAGACCGGAGAAGTGTTTCTCTTAAATCTTGGCCCGTTCTCTTGATGAGTTGTGGTTCTAGCTTCATACCATCCTCATTATTGTTTCGATTGTGAGGAGATCCTTTCATACCATCCGAAGCATTTCATGAATTCTTTTCCTTTGTGATCCTCCGAAGGCCATCATTTCAGAATATTTCTTCGTTCTCAGTTTTCAACTTCGTCCTCCAAATATTCTTCATTGATGTCTCTTCGTTCGTCTCCCTATTCTTACGGTGGTTCATTCAAGATTACCCTTCCGTTGTTATCGTTTTAATTCACTTGTTCTTTTCACAATCCTACCGGTGGTTCGTTGAAGATTTATCCGAGCTTGTGCGAGATCTCTCTTTAATTCTTTGCAACGAGAATAAGTAGTATGCCAAATCCTTTGGTTGTCATCAATTTAAATTGGTGAAGGAGATGCATAACATAATTCTTATTCTTATTCCTTCAGGTGATTTAATTCTTTTGTCTGGAGCTTGTTCATCATATCATATCCTTGGTTCCAAATTGTTCATCTTGTTTTCCAGAGCTCCAAGTTATTTCAATTATCTTTCAAACATCCATCTAATTCATCGCAGGCCTTGAATCTTATTCTTTTTATCTTTCACTTCTCATGCTTTCTTTACCGGAGTTCTTCATGGTGGTTCATCATGTTTTAATTCATCCTCGAAGTCTTCATCAAGATTCTTGTTGGAGCTCAAGCATTCTTCATCATGCTTTCCAATTGCAATTCTTTCTACCTTATCTTTCAGATGGTGCTATGTCATTCTTGTTAATTCCTTCATGTTTTCATGATTCACGAGTTATCAAGAATGAGATATTAAAACCCATCATTTTCTTTGTTCAGGAGGTCTTTTCAACCCTTCAATTTATTCATTGGAGTTAACTTGGGTTGTATTTCACCAAAAAGCTTTCCCTAAGGATTGTTGCTAATTATGGTGCTTATAAATGACCCAAATTCTTCATTATCATTCCGGTGAATAAGTTTATCGTCTCCTTGTTGATCTCAACCCAATCAATTGTTTTCGTTAGTGGCTGGTTGTCACCTCTTAATTTTGAGATGTTTTCCATAAGCCCACATCAAGTTTATTCTTTCGTTGTTGAATTTCCAACAACTCCGTTCAGCCCTTCTTCGTAAGGATGTTTTCATATTCATTCATGGGAGAAGTTGTCATTTTTTCTTCTCCGTTCATTTCTTTCATTGAACTTTATTCTCTATTTTTCATTCCGGAGGCCTTGTGATGTTGCTCTCTCCAAACCATCTTTTCGTTTATCGAGATAATGTTCTTTCCCTTGCTTATCATTTAACCGGAGTGTTGTATTCTTCATTCTAGTTCCCTCATCTTATCAAGTTTTAACTATTTCAACCGGAGTGCTGTCTGAATCATCCTTTACCTCTTGTGCCATTCTTTCATTGTTTCGGAAGCAACATGTTGTTCTTTTCATCAAGTATCACTCCATCTTCTCTAGTTCTTGTTCAGTTCCTTCCATTTTCAGACGGAGTGCTGCCGAAATTCTGTCATTCTTATTCCTTGGCCATACCATTGCGGTTTCATATTCTTTCCGTCCGTAAGCTCTTGTTTCATGTCTTTCAACCTTCAAGGTTCTCATAATGCTCCTTGTTCCTCTTTTCTAACGGAGTGCACTTAACTTCGTTCATCTCCGTTGCATTCTTCTTTCATTTTTTTTTCAACCTCTCAAGGTTCATTGGTTTCACTCGTCTGTCAAAGAAGCAACTTTGTTTTACCTATTCCTCTTTCGTTTTTACCCGGTGATATCTCTAGGATCTCGGGTCGAGATCCTCTGTTAGTGTGGGAGAGTTGTGACGCCCGAGACTGACGTCCCAGAAGATTCCAGAAGGTTCCAGAAGATTCCAGATGTTCCGGGTTGCCCGTGTGTTCTTTGTGCTTGTGTTTTTGAAGGAAATATTGTATTCTCTTTAAAACATATAAAAGCCTCCTAATAATTATGGAGCTATATTAATAATTATTCCATTCCTCGGAATTACTCAAACACACTTGCATATTCTCCCCATGTCTTTTTCACTTCGAGCTTCTCCTTCAAAACCTTGCCAATATAATTCTTTCCGTTGTTTCGAGGTTCCTCCAAAAACCCTCCTTCTATTTTATTTTAATTCCTGACATTTTTGTGAGCCCGAGAAAATTACCTCATGCCTACTTCTCTCCTAACCTCTCTTTCCTCTTCCTTTCAATTCTTTGTTTTTTTTTCTTAAATGCAGAGAGGGAGAGGAGCTGTGCCTCCTTCTGGCCCAAGCCGCGGCCCAGGCCTCCCCTAGGCCCGACCGCTCCTCCAACCTGCAGCCAGGCCTCTCTCCTTCCCTCTTGGGCCTCTTCCAGTCCTCTTGGCCCATCTGGCCCGGTAGCCAGGCCAAACCCTAGGCTCCCGCATCGCTCTCTCCCTCACTCCCTCTTTCCTCCCGACCGCCGCCTCTCCCTCGCATCTCACTTTCCCTCGCACCCTTCTCCCTTCGCCAGGAGTCCCTCGCTGGCCAGGAGCGCCGCTCCCGCCTCCAGCTCGAGGCCAGCCAGGGCCCCGGCCCCCTTCATCCGCGACCTGCGGCTTCTCTCCGCAGCACCGGCGCGGCCCTTCCCCTGCCTCTTCCTGCGCGCCTCGAGCCCGGCCCCGAGCGCCCCTTCCTCCGAGCTCCCGCGACCAGGCACCGGCGCCTTCCCAGCCGGGTCGGATCCCGTCGCCCCGCCACCTCTGCGCCGACCTCCCCTTCGTTCCCGAGCCGCGCGCCCGTCGCCCGTCCCCGCGCGACCTCCCTTCGGTCTCCAGCAGCCGCGGCCAGGGGAGCTGCCCTCGCCAGCGTCCCGGCGCCCCGAGCCCAGCAGCGCGGCGCCCCAGAGCCTCCTCTTCAGCGCCTCGGGCCCCGCCGTGGTCTTCCATCTCCGTCGCCCCATGGATCCTCCGCGCCGGGCCGTGTCCTGCTGCCTCCTTCCTTGTCGCTGCTGTCCCGTGCTGCTGTGACAGTGACCGTGCCCTTTTTGTTGTTTTTTGTTACTGTTGTTGTTTCGCCAAGTGTTCCTTAAGGTGTGACCAAGACAGGCAAGCTCGACGCAAGAACCGAACGTCTACGACACATGAACATGTACCACTACCGACGCCCGGATCCGTCGGCACCCTCGAGTACCACGACGACCCGAACGACTACCGTCGCCGAGACCCTCAAGTACCTCTACGGGAAACGAGCTCGTGAACGGCTACGGAACAAGTACCACTACATACGGAACGACTACCGTCGCCGGAAGCGCCAAGTACCACGACTACTCGGAGACTCCAAGTACCCCTACCGTCGCCCCGTGTACCTCTACGGAACGGCTACTTCCCGCGTGAACGACTACTTCCTCTACTTCCACTACTACGGTTACTTCCTCGACGCTCTCGAACCGTCCCGAAACGCACGCTTCGAAGGTATAACCCCGAGACGACCCCGTGGATGAACGCTTGTGTTTGTTGTGTTGTATGAAATGTCTCCCGTGTGTGCTTCGTGCCCGTTCCACCTTTTGTCATGTTCCTCGGTTGCCTCGCCACCGACTCGTGGGAACCCGGCAACGGGATCACCCCATCATCTTGTTCAACTCGTTCACTCCACCTTTTGTTTTGCACTGGACTCTCAACGAGAAACCGGAACCGAGATGTTGCGTTGCATCATTTTCGGATCGTTGCCGTGGCACCTTTTTTTTCCACCACGGTGACAATACTTCTTATCTCTTTTAAGTCAACCTTTTAATAAAATTGCATAAAACTTGATCATATCATCCGCATCATGTTAACAACCTTTGAATGTTAATTGTTGTTGCTTATAATTATTAAACATGCTCATGGGGATTTTTCCGGATATGTTGTTGTTATTCTCCGGCCTCATTTAATTTGCCTTAATAGTGTAGTTTATTATGTTTCTCCTCTTGCCATGCTAAAAACATTTAATCTTGTCTTGTAAATAACGAGAGTAAACTAATAATTTAAATGTGGTGTCTCGTCAATATGCAACTCGTTGCATATTGATCTCCACTTAACTTGTAGTGTTGTTTGTGCACCTTGCCATGCAATGCATATTTAAACCGGACATGCATCATACTTGGATGTGCATCGTATGCCATGTTTATGATGTGTGTATTTACCGTATTGTTTGTTTCTTTCCGGTTTGCTTCTCTTGATAGCTTCGGTTTCGTTCCGGAGTTGTGAGGTTCCGCTCGACTGTTGCTCCGTCTTCTTCGTGGACCCGTTCTTCTCCCTTGTGGAATCCCAGGCAAGATGACCGAACCCGGATACCATTACTATCTTTGCCTATTGCTAGTAGTCTCGATCTTTAGTTTTGCCTCGATGCCCATGTTTTCCTGTCAGCCTCCTACTTGTAACCAATTGCCATGTTTAACCACCCTACCTACGCAAACCGTTGCTTGGCTAAGTACGCTTCGCTCAGCCCCTCTTATAGCATTGTTAGTTGCAGGTGAAGATTGAAGATGCTTGCTTCATGTTGAAGTTTGGTTTGGTTATATCACACTATATAAATGCTTAAAATGAAATCATCTATATACTGGCAGGGTGGAAGGCTAAGCCTTTTGCTTGGTGTTTTGTTCCACTCATGCCGTTAGGAACCGTATAAACCGGTGTTATGTTCCTTGATTATGCGTTCCTAACACGGTTGGGGTGTATGGGACCCCCTTGATAAACCGCTAAGTGCTAAGTCTTTTCCAGCAAGTCCCAACATTTGGTACTATTTTCCTCATAATAACAACTTAATTAATTAATTAAATTTGCATAGAGGGTCGCTCCCTCGAGGATCCTTTATTTCTACATAGCAGGGGGGGCCAGTGCCGATGGTGTTGGTCCCAAACGGGGGTCCTGCGGGAACCACCACGGGGAAACTCGAGGTTTGGGTCCTGTAGCATCTCCCATCCGGTCGTGTCCTAAGACTTAGATACGCGCGGCTACTATCAGGGTGTCGACACGCCGGGAGGATTTGCTGGATTAGGCTTACCTTAGTTCGGTTTAACTTGAGCACGGGATTCCGAGAATACTCGGGTCTTCCCAACTATGGAGTTGCGACTCCGCGGATCGTGGGCTTGTGATGGGCCAAGTTGGAACACCCCTGCAGGGTTTGAACTTTCGAAAGCCGTGCCCGCGGTTATGTGGCAGATGGGAGCTTGTTAATTCCGGTTGTAGATAACTTGACACAATGTTTCCAATACACTACCAGCGTGTGTTCCGTGACTGTCAATTTCCGAATAGGGATTCGGGAGTTGAACACGGTGGGGTTATGTTTGACCGGCTTTAGTTAGGATCACTTCGTGATCATCTTTCGACCGATGCACTTCTCTTCTCGCTCTCTTTTACGTAAGTTAGTGCTAGTTGCTGCTGCAGACTCTTGTTTTGTTTCCTTCACCTCTCGTTCTTTCTTCAGCCTTATCCTCACCCAAGGCTTAAATAGTCTTGTTACCCGGGAACGGGATTGCTAAGTCCTCTGTGGCTCACAGTTACTTCACCACACCAGATGCAGGTTCAGCCGAGTTTGATACAGGAGTTGGTTCAGATCTTCATCAGGAGCTCGATGAAGAGTTTGGCTGTTTGCTCGTGACGTTTCGATGTTCAGTAGTGGTTTCTACTAGGATTCGATCCTGACCTGTGGCTTTATGTTGTTTTGGTATCTTTCTTTGGATCTTCACCCGTAGTCGGGTTGTGATGTTTTGAATGATGTTATGCTTATGTAATGTTTTGCGTGAAGTGGCGAGTGTAAGCCAACTATCTCCTTTTGCAATTTAATCCCTCTTTTACATGAGTTGTGCAAAGATACCAAACTTGAGATCATTCTAGGATGGGCTTATACCTTTAAGTCGTGCCTCGACACGTAGGAGGTATAGTCCCATCCTGGGCATTACAAGGCCCAACTTTAGTTTTAATTTGCCAACATAATAAAACTATTAATTAATTAATTTGCATAGGGGGTCACATCCCCGGGGATTCTTAATTTCACATAACAGGGTGGCCCAGTGCTGATGGTGTTGGTCCCAAATGGGTAGACTACGAGCCCGCCTTGGGGAAACCCGAGGTATCTGGTTACCTGTAGGATGTCCCATCCGGACGTGGCCTGAGACGAGATACGCGCGGCTACTATTAGGGTGTCGGCACTTCGCGAGGTCTTGCTGGACTTGTTTTACCACTATCGAAATGTCTTGTGCATCGAGATTCCAAGTCTGATCAGGTTGTCCCTAAGATAAGAGGTTTTACCTCTGCAGATTGTGAGATCTTGTGATGGGCTAAGTTGGGACACCCCTGCAGGGTTAGGAACTTTCAAAAGCCGTGCCCGCGGTCATGTGGCAGATTGGAATTTGTTAATGTCCGGTTGTAGAGAACTTGACAGAGGATCCGAAATAAAATACACCAACCACATGAGTAACCATGACCGTCTCTTTTCTTTTTGAGAAGAGAACACGGTGGGGCTTTGTTTGACTCGTAGGTAGTTCAGGATCACTTATTGATCATTACTAGCTTGCGACTACTTGTGTAGATGGTCATCTTATTCTTGTACTCATAAGTTAGCCACCATACAATGCTTACTCGCTGCTGCAACCTCACCACTTAACCTCTCCATAGCCATTAAGTTTTGCTAGTCTTGATACCCATGGTTATGGGATTGCTGAGTCCTTGTGGCTCACAGTTACTACAACAACAGTTGCAGGTACAGGTTTTCGATGACTTGACGTGAGAGTGTTGTTTACTTGTGTTGGAGTTCTTCCTTCTTATTCTTCGTCAGTCTTGGGATCGGTTCCTGGTCGGCAACCTGGGATAGCTGGATGGATGTCATGTGTTTTCATCCGTAGTCGGATGTCTTGTGTAATGATGTGTTGTATTCATGTGACAATTGTATGACTTGTATGTATCCCCATCTATTTATGTAATGGTATGATGTAATGATATCCATCTTGCTAAGCGCCCGAAATGCGGTTGTGCTCCAATCATGAGATGGTCACGTGATCGGGTAGAATCGCACTTGGGCGTGACACCTCAGCCCTGAGGGTGGACTACTCCCTCTTCATCATGGTGGCCGCCCGGATGATGAAGATGGCCACCGGTGATGGTTTTCCTCTCCGGCGGAGTGCCATAAAGGGCTCTAGATTGAATCTCGTGGACTACAGAGCCTTAAGGCGGCGGAACTTCTGATCTAGGTCTCACCCAGGATTTTTGGAATATTTGGGAATTTATAGGGTAAAGGGGGCGCGGGAGGCCACCGAGGTGGGCACAACCCACCGTGGAGCGCCAGGGGGGCCTGGCGCGCCCTGGTGGGTTGTGCCCTCCTCGAGGCACCCCCAGGTGCAGCTCTCGCCCATCCTGGGTGTTCCGGCCCATAAAATATCTCCAAAAAGTTTTGCGGTGTTTGGACTCCGTTTGATATTGATTTCCTGCGATGCAAAAAACAAGCAAAAAACCGCAACTGGCACTGGGCACTAGGTCAATAGGTTAGTCCCAAAAAATGATATAAAGTTGCTATGAAATGATTGTAAAACATCCAAGAATGATAATATAACAACATGGAACAATCAAAAATTATAGATAGGTTGGAGACATATCAGCATCCCCAAGCTTAATTCCTGCTCGTCCTCGAGTAGGTAAATGATTAAAACAGAATTTTCGATGTGGAATGCTGCCTATCATGTCATATCATATTATTTTCTTTATAGCATGGACATTTGGACTTTTATATGGTTCAAAGCAATAGTCTAGTTTTGACATGAGATTTAAATACTCAAACATATCAACAAGCAACCATGTCTTTCAAAATATCAATGCTAAAATAAGTTATCCCCAGCCCATCATACTGAACCATTGATCCATTCATGAAACACATTCGCATATTAGTTACACCCAATGCTCAAGTACGATCATAGTGTTTCCTAGTTGGTGCTTTATAAAAGAAGATGGATACTCAAATTCAAAAAAAATTGCATAAGTAAAAGAAAGGCCCTTCGCAGAGGGAAGTAGGGACTTGTAGAGGTGCCAGAGCTCAAAGCTTAAATTGAGAGATAAAATTATTTTGAGAGGCATACTTTTCCCACCAACGAAAACGACTTAAGGTTCCCAACACTTTCCATGCTAGATATATCATAGGCGGTTCCCAAACATAAAATAAAGTTTATTCCTTTTCCACCAAACTTTCACAAGCCATGGCTAGCCGAATCCACGGTTGCCTTCCATACCAACACTTTCCAAGGAATTTATTATTTGACAACATAAAGTAAATTTGTTTTTCATTTCGGGACTGGGCATCCCTAATACCTTTGCCTTACTCTCGTGCAATGATAAGTGAATAAACACTCATCGTGAGAATAACAATCTAGCATGGAAAATATTAGCCACCCCTCATCGCCTTGCGAGCGGTACGGGCACACAAAAGGGATTTTTTTTTTAGATATGGCACATACAAATTTGCTTAGAATGGCAAAGGAATGCCGCATATAGGTAGGTATGGTGGACTCTTGTGGTAAAACCGGGATAAAGGATTTTGGATGCACAAGTAGTGATCATACTTAGTGCAAATTGAAGGCTAGCAAAGGACTGGGAAGTGACCAACCATGAAATGAATAATCTCATAAGCGAGCATTGAGCATAAATAACACCGAATAATGCACCACAAGTAGGATGTAATTTCATTGCATGATTATTGACTTTCGTGCTTGCATAAGGAATCACAAACTTTAACACTGATATTCTTACTAAAGCATAATTACTCAATAACACGACTCACATATCACATCATCATGTCTCAAATCTATTACATGGAATCAGGCTTATTTTGTCCAATGATCTTAATGAAAGTCTTTATTATATCCTTCTTGGATATCTATCACTTTGGGACTAATTTTATTTGTTGCTTTTGATAAGCTCAAACAAATACAAGTGAAGAACATGAGCATAATGTTTCTTTCTCTCAAATTAATCTAAGTGAAGCATGTGATATTTTCTTCAAAAATACTAAAGCACACCGTGCTCAAAAGGATATAAGTGAAGCACTAGAGCAATTCCATAGAAAAGAGCTTCGTTGATAGAATGTGAATGCCGCTTACCTAGCCTCCCTAGCAACTATTTGAGGACTCTATTTTATTTAAAATACCTTCAGATCTAAGTACTTCATTAAAAGAGCACGCAAACCAAAATAAAATGACATTCAAGGAATAGCACAACTCATGTGAAGAAGCAAAAACTTAGGATCAACCAATACTAACTAATAAATGTTGATGAAGAAAGGTGGGATGCCTACCAGGGAATCCCCAAGATTAGATGCTTGAGACTTATTGAAATGTTATCTTGGGATACCTTGGGTATCCCCAAGCTTGAGATTTTGTGTCTCCTTAATTCCTTTTATATCACGGTTTCCCTAAACTTAAAAACTTCATCGACACAAAACTCAACAAGAACTCGTAAGATAAGTTAGTATAAATCAATGCAAAAACCGTATCATTCTGTACTGTAGCAAATCACTAGAATTATTATTCAACATTGCATACTAAATGCCTATGCATATTTAATACTCCTATCCTCAAATGGAATCATTAAACACGCAAACATATGCAAACAATGCAAACATAACAATAATATGTCAAAACAGTACAATTTGTAAAGAATGCAAGAGGATCCATACTTCCCTAACTAAAAACTTTTTGAAAATTTAACATGTTGTAGGAAATTTATCATAGATTGATGTGCAAAAAGTTTCAACATTTTATAACATTCCGACTTTTCTCGGGAATTTTTGCAACAACGACAAACTTTCTGTTTTCAAACAGCAACATATAGACTTGCAAAATAAGCATGCAAAAGGCTATACTTGACATTTTTATTGAAAGAAAAGATACAAAACATTATTCTAAATACCAGCAAGAAATTCTGAACAAAATAAAATGACGCTCCAAGAAAACTCATATCATGTGACGAATAAAAATATAGCTTCAAGTGAGGTTACCGATAATGTTGGGGACGAAAGAGGGGATGCCTTCCGGGGCATCCCCAAGCTTAGTTTCTTGGGTATTCCTCGAATATTTCCTTGGGGTGCCTTGGGCATCCCCAAGCTTTGGGTCTTGCTGCTCCTTATTCTCCTCATATCGATATCTCACCCAAAACTTGTAAACTTCAATCACACAAAACTTAACAAAACTTTGTGAGATGGTTTGTATCATAAAAAAAAATCATTCACTTTGGATACTGTCAAAGACAAGATTCATAATTGTTCTCACACAATGCATACTGTAGCATATCATTTCTACAACTTATATTGATCAATATAAGCCATAGAAACTAGAAAACAAGCAAACTATGAATTGAAAACAAAATCTGTAAAAAACAGAACAGCCTGTAATGATTTGAACATTCACCATACTTCTGCAACTCTAAAAATTCTGAAAAATAGGACCACGTGAATAATTTGTATATTAATCTTCTGCAAAAAGAATCAACTCAAAAACACTCTTCTGTTGAAAATGAGATTTTTTTCTCGTGAGTGCAAAAGTTTCTGTTTTTCAGCAAGATCAAATCTACTATCACGCAACATGATCCTAAGGCTTTGCTTGTCACTTTATTGGAACAAAAGCTATAAAACATGATTACTACAGTAGCATAATCATGTGAACACACAAAAATAGTAGGTATAAGTGTTGGGTTGTCTCCCAACAAGCGCTTTTCTTTAATGCCTTTTAGCTAGGCATGATGATTTCAATGATGCACACATAAAAGATATGAATTGGAACATGCAACAGAGCACCATGAATCACATGGCAAGCACATTTAAGTCTAGCCCACTTCCTATGCACAGGGATTTTGTGAGCAAATAACTTTTTGGAGCAAGAGTCAACTAGCATAGGAAGGCAAAACAAGCAAAACTTCAAGATTTTCAACACATAGAGAGGAAACTTGATATTATTGCAATACCTACAAGCATATGTTCCTCTCTCATAGTAATTTTCAGTAGCATCATGAATGAATTCAACAATATAGCCATCACATAAATCATTCTTTTCATGATGCAAAAGCATAGAAATTTTGCTACTCTCCACATAAGAAAATTTATTCTCTCGAATAGTAGCGGGAGCAAACTCAACAAAATAACTATCAAGAGATTGAAAATTGAAGTCATGATGACAAGTTTCATGGTTATCATTATTCAATATAGCATACATGTCATTACCATAATCATCATAGATAGCAACTTTGTTATCATAGTCAATTGAAACATCCTCCAAAGTAGTGGATTCATCACTAAATAAAGTCATGACCTCTCCAAATCCACTTTCATCAATATAATCATCATAAATAGGAGGCATGATACCATTATAACAAATTTCCACATCAAATCTTGGGGGGCTAAAAATATCATCTTCATCAAACATAGTATCCCCAAGCTTATGGCTTTGCATATCATTAGCATCATGGATATTTAAAGAATTCATAGTAACAACATTGCAATCATGCTCATCATTTATGCCAAACATTTTATAGAATTCTTCTTCTAACAACTGAGCACAATTTTCCGATCCATCATTTTCACGAAAGACAGTATAAAGATGAACAATATGATGCATCCTCAATTCCATTTGTTGTAGTTTTCTTTTATAAAACCAAACTAGTGATAAAACAAGAAACTAAAAGATTCGATTTCAAGATCTAAAGGTATACCTTCAAGCACTCACCTCCCCGGCAACGGCGCCAGAAAGGAGCTTGATGTATACTACACAACTTGTTCTTGTAGACTCGTGTTGGGCCTCCAAGCGTAGAGTTTTGTAGGACAATAGCAAATTTCCCACAAGTGGATGACCTAAGGTTTATCAATCCGTGGGGGTGTAGGATGAAGATGGTCTCTCTCAAACAACCCTGCAACCACATAATAAAAAAGTCTCTTGTGTCCCCCAACACACCCAATACAATGGAAAATCGTATAGGTGCACTAGTTCGGCGAAGAGATGGTGATACAAGTGTAATATGGATAGTAGATATTGATTTTTTTTAATAATAACAATAAAAAACAGCAAGGTAGGAAGTGATAAAATGGAGCACAAACGGTATTTCAATGCTCGAAAACAAGGCCTAGAGTCTGTACTTTCTCTAGTGCAATCTCTCAACAATACTAATATAATTGGATCACATAACCATCCCTCAACATGCAATGAAGAATCACTCCAAATTTCCTATCTAGCGGAGAACATAAGAAGGAATTGTTTGTAGTTATTCTTTCTGATCGATCTATCAAGAGTTCGTACTAAAATAACACCAAAACAAATTCATACTCATAATACTCAATCCAACACAAAGAAATTCAAAGAGTGCCCCAAGATTTCTACCGGAGAAACAAAGACAAGAATGTGCATCAACCCCTATGCACGGATTACCCCAATGTCACCTCGGGAATCCGCAAGTTGAGTGCCAAAACATATATCAAGTGAATCAATATGATACCCCATTATCACCACGAGTATTCAACTGCAAGACATATATCAAGTGTTCTCAAATCCATAAAAGTATTCAATCCGATAACAACGAAATCTCAAAGGGGAAAACTCAATTCATCACAACAAGATAGAGAGGGGAAAACACCATATGATCCGACTATATTAACAAAGCCGCGATACATCATGATTGTGCATCTCAAGAACACGAGAGAGAGAGAGAGAGAGAGAGAGAGAGAGAGAGAGATAGAGAGAGAGAGAGATTAAACACATAGCTACTGGTACAAACCCTTAGCCCCGAGAGTGGACTACTCCCTCCTCATCATGGTGGCCGCCCGGATGATGAAGATGGCAACCGGTGATGGTTTCCCCCTTCGGCGGAGTGCAGGAAAGGGCTCTAGATTGGATCTCGTGGACTACAGAGCCTTGCGGTGGCGGAACTTATGATCTAGGTCTACCCTGAGGGTTTTTGGAACATTTGGGAATTTATAAGGTAAAGAGGGGGTGTGGGAGGCCACCGAGGTGGGCACAACCCACCTGGGCGCGCCAGGGGGGCCTGGCGCACCCTGGTGGGTTATGCCCCCCTCGGGGCACCCCCAGGTGCAGCTCTGGCCCATCCTGGGTGTTCTGGCCCATAAAAATTCTCCAAAAAGTTTCGCGGAGTTTGGACTCCGTTTGATATTGATTTCATGCGATGTAAAAAACAAGCAAAAAACAGCAACTGGCACTGGGCACTTGGTCAATAGGTTAGTCCCAAAAAAGGATATAAAGTTTTTTTGACTATAAAAAAATGATATAAAGTTGCTATATAAAATGATTTTAAAACATCCAATAATGATAATATAACAACATGGAACAATCAAAAATTATAGATACATTGGAGATGTATCGGCATGCTGGAATGTCAAACGACAATTGAAGTAGTATGTGAAGACAAACAACAACTAGGTAGAATATAGTTGTTTAGGAAGATAGTGTGAAGAAAAAGATGTAATCACTTGGAATGTCTTCACACAATGTCTTCGAATAGAACAAGCATGCAAATGGTCCACGAAGCTAAACAAAGAGTAGATGTGTGAGGTGATAGAACCAGTAGCTCGATGAAGACATATGATTTGTTGGACCAGTTCTACTTGATGTGACAACTATACATCTGGTTAGGGAGGCTGAGATTGAACTCAAAAGACCACGTCTTCACCTATTCCCCTTGAGCTAAGACCCGCAGATCTCGCCCAATCACTCAGGTAAGTCTTCAAGGTAGACTTCCAAACCTTCACAGACTTCGTTCACCGATACTCTTTAATGCTCAGAATGCTATGCCTAATCGACTGGAAGATCACAATCTTCAAGTGTAACAAGTCTTTGGTTCACGCAGAATAGAAAGACTTCAATGATGCTCAAAACACTTTGGGCTCTTGGTGTTTTGGGTTTGTCCTTTCAAGGATTCTCTCTCAAAGGCTTCGGAGGTGGGTTGCTCTCAGACGACAAAAAGCAGTGCACAATCTCGGAGCAGCCACCAACTCATGATGGAGGGGGTGGGCTATTTATAGCCAGGAGGCAACCCGACATGATATGTCCGAAATGACCCTGGGTCAATGGACAATCGACATGTGTCCAACAGTCGGATTTCAAACACACGCGACAGCTTAACTTGGGCCCCAAGTAAAGCTGACTCAACCAACTCTGGAAGAGAATTTCTCTCATTGTCTTCACTCGAAGACATAGAATTTTAGGTTGAGAATCACATCAGTTTTTTGACTTTGTCTGCCTCAACCCACTTAACAGTTCGGTAGTTCCTCTGACTCTGGAAAGACTAAAATGAAACTACGAAAGGACAATGTCTTCGCGCTCCATTATCTTCAAGCGAATGTCTTCTTGTGCCTTTATCTTCAATACGAATGTCTTCACGAACCACCATTATCTTCAATGTCTTCATACATTTTAGGGTCATCTTCGATGGGTAAACCTAATCAACAGGGACTTCTAGTTGTGTTCTCCTGCAAATCTCACAAACATATTAGTCCCTCGACCAAGTTTGTCGTCAATACTCCAAAACCAACTAGGTGTGCCACTAGATGTACTTACAATCTCCCGCTTTTTGGTGATTGATGACAAACTAGTTGAAGTTGTCAAGGGTGATAAAAATATGTGAAGTTAAGGAACGTGGTCATGGGCTTCATGAATTTAGGGGAGCTCCCCTTGAAGACGTGCATATAAGTAGTTTGCTTTTGAATGCAAATGCACGTGGCAGAATTTACTTTGCTGAGATCTCCCTCTTTTCATGAAGTCAAATCTTAGTGCATACAATGAATACTTTGAATATAATGATGTGCACAATGAGAAATGGGTGTCTACATAATCACTTTATGCACATAAGATTAATTCAGGAAACATGCACGAAAAGAAGGTAGCAAATGTAGCAGACGTCCATCGGGACTTAAGTTTACAACCCAAAACCACAAATGTTCAAGACCAAGCGCTGCAAACTTAACAAAATAGATAGGCCCAGCCCAAGTATGCCTGCTTGAGGAATATCAACTCATATGCTTTTCCCACATTGCCATCGAATGTCCAAAAAGGTTTGAAGACATAGAGCATCTAAGCATTCTCGGAAGGCGATGGAGAATATGTTGGTGCAAGCGAGTCGATGTCGGTGTTGGGCGGTGCAGAACGGCCTGATGCAACATCTTGGTGCAGTGAAGTCAATGCTGGAGAAGTGGCATCATCTTCGTCATCAATAAGACGCACATGTACCATGGGTCCTTGAAGCCATCGGCAGCAAGGTCATTTTCAGAGCAGAGTAGTGTGAGGCTCTTTAAAGCACGATGATTGGCTTCATGGGCACCATATGAATTCTTGATGGAGAGGTTTATGATGCGATTGATATCACCAAGCAGACTTTGCATTTTTTTCTTCATCCAGTCATGATACTTATAATGTTTTTGATGCAAAGAAACAAGGAGTTCTCTATCAGTCATAGTACGTGCATGCTTCAGAGGCCGTTGAGGTACTGTGCTGGTGGTTGCATCAGTATTTGCTCTATGAGGCTGACAAATTTGACCAATAAGAAGACCATGAGCAACAGTATTGGGAACGTGAATAGCTTCGAGATAACCTGAGAAACTTTGATGTGTGATGACCCACAAGTGTAGGGGATCTATCGTCGTCCTTTCAATAAGTAAGAGTGTCGAACCCAACGAGGAGTAGAAGGAAATGATAGGCAATTTTCAGTAAGGTATTTTCTGCAAGCACTGAAATTATCGGTAACATATAGTTTTGTGATAAGGTAATCGGTAGCAAGTGACAAATAGTAAAAGTAAATAAGGTGCAGCAAGATGGCCCAATCCTTTTTGTAGCAAAGGACAAGCCTGGACAAACTCTTATATGAAGGAAAACGCTCTCGAGGACACATGGGAATTATCGTCAAGCTAGTTTTCGTCACGTTCATATGATTTGCGTTCGTTACTTTGATAATTTGGTATGTGGGTGGACCGGTGCTTGGATGTTGTCCTTACTTGGACAAGCATCCCACTTATGATTAACCTCTATTGCAAGCATCCTCAACTACAAAAGAAGTATTAAGGTAAACCTAACCATATCATGAAACATATGGATCCAAATCAGCCCCTTACGAAGCAATGCATAAACTAGGGTTTAAGCTTCTGTCACTCTAGCAACCCATCATCTACTTATTACTTCCCAATGCGTTCCTATAGGCCCAAATAATGGTGAAGTGTCATGTAGTCGACGTTCACATGACACCACTAGAGGAGAGACAACATACATCTCATCAAAATATCGAACAAATACCAAATTCACATGACTACTAATAGGAAGACTTCTCCCATGTCCTCAGGAACAAAAGTAACTACTCACAAGACATTATATTGTTCATGATCAGAGGGGTATTAATATGCATAATGGATCTGAACATATGATCTTCCACCTAGTAAACCAACTAGCATCAACTACAAGGAGTAATCAACACTACTAGCAACCCACATATACCAATCTGAGGTTTGGGTACAAAGATTGGATACAAGAGATGAACTAGGGTTTGAGAGGAGATGGTGCTGGTGAAGATGTTGATGAAGATAGCCCTCCCCAAGATGGGAGAGTTGTTGGTGATGACGGCAGTCACGATTTCCCCCCGGAGGGAAGTACCCCCGGCAGAACAGCTCTCGGAGCCCTAGATTGGTTTCCGCCAAGGTTCCGCCTCGAGACGGCGGCGTCTGGTCCCGAAAGCCTCCTTCTGATCTTTTCCAGGTCAAAACACCTCATATAGGAGAATATGGGAATCGAGGGGCCATCGGGGGGCCCACGAGACAGGGGGCACGCCCAGAGAGGGGGGCGCACCCCCCACCCTCGTGGATAGCAGGTGGCCCCCCTGGTGATCTTCTTTCGCCAGATATTTTTTATATTTTCTGAAACGGAGTCCTGTGAAGTTTCGGGGCTTTTTGAGTTGTGCAGAATAGGTCTCCAATGTTTGCTGCTTTTCCAGCCCAGAATTCCAGCTACCGGCATTCTCCCTCTTCATGTGAACCTTGTAAAATAAGAGAGAAAAGGCATAAGTATTGTGACATAACGTGTAATAACAGCCCATAGTGCAATAAATATCAACATAAAAAGCATGGTGCAAAATGGACGTATCAATGTGTAGCATTGTCGTAGACAATGGTGTCTTGTTTGCCTGATGATAAATGACTTCATGTGGCACATTGACGTCAGGCAGGAAGATATGATGGTTGCGAGTTGAAGCTTATAGTTGATAGTGGATCGAAGCTTAATCAGACGCATAGTTCATGGTAAATAGAATTTGAGGCCAAAGGTATCAATGCCAGAAGCAGCCAGTTGCCGGATGAAGAAGTCATGCGTATTGAACCTAATGTCATTGAGGACATTATAGACCAAAGTCTTCATAGTGCCTTCAAGCTTTGAACGCCCTTTGATTGGCCACAGGGTATGCCGAAGAATGTGATAAATGGTGCGAGGCAAATACTCAAGGTCCTTGACAAGAAAATGGTGGGGCAATCAGCGTCAGCAGGCATTGGCTTCATCATCATACGTGATACGTCTCCATCGTAGCTATAATTTTTTATTGTTTCGTGCCAATAGTCTACAACTTTCATATACTTTTGGCAACATTTTATATTATTTTTGGGACTAACATATTCACTGGTGTGCGTCGGTCCTAAACAAATGGTTTAAAACCCCTTTCCGCGATGGCATTTGGAACCGTCGCCAAGTGAGTGTGGGCGATAGGGGGGTCCTTCCCACAAGACCCAGAAACCGCCGGGGATAGGGAGCCTTGATGCATATAGTTGTCCCTATATAACCGTTTCCGATATCTCGAATATCCCAAACGCTTTATCCTTGCTACTCGTTTGTGCTCGCATTGCCATCGTAGTCGGAGTTTTGTGGTTCTGCGTAAAACTAGGCAAATTCTAGGCACATGAGCTTTCCAGGCAGATTCTAGGCAGATTCCAGGCACGGGAGATTTACGATGCCTAGCACATCACAAACAGTTCATGATTATAAACCGTGTATGATAGGTAGACAATCACACACATTTAGTTTTCCTGCACCGTATGTGATAGTGTTTGACATCACACACGCTTTGTGAACGGCAACTATGTGCATGCTTGCACACGTTTCCTCTCTGTGAACCGTCTCGGATTATGGTGTATATCGCAAACGTTTGTGTTTTACCAACCGTGTGTGCCGTAATGACCCGCACAACGTAATTTTGCCCTAATTTAATTGCTACTATTTATAATTGTACCTAATTTAAACTTGAAAGTAGGCTATAGCTTTATTCATATTCATTAGGTTCAAACAACCAATGCATTATTCGATTCACAGGTACATATGTTTAAGAATTACAGAAGCACCAAATAAAGAATGATGTACCAAGGTTCTATACTTGTACTATTACAGATGGTAGAGAAAGAGGCGATAGACATTCCAGTTGCTGAACAAGGTGAAGCGGAATGGCCCTATTGTGCTCTCTTGGATGCAGAAGGCATGCAAGACTCTAGTCCAACCCCTTGTGATGGTCGACCGCCAATCATGTAGTTTGAGAGGTAATCTTGAGTAAACTAGTTCAGGATCCACATCAAAAGAAAAAGATTCAGATATTGTCATCTAACACAACTCATTACGGGCAGTAAAAAGAAGGCTACATGGTTCTTACTTACCATCCTGCAGTTCAATGTTGTCTTGCATAAAGTGTAAACAAATAGTTCGATTGACATCTTTTGACCCATTTTAGTAACAATCTTTATCAGTTTCCTCACTTGATGCTGGTTCATGAATATCTCATTGCCCCATACGCAGAAAGGGTCGAAGTGTGGATCTTTGGATGATATATGTACCTAAAAGCACCAAGTTAAAATTAGAAGCTAAACAACAATTGAAAAATGATGTAGTACAACACTCCATCCATCCCATTATATAAGATTTTATTACATGTATATCTAGACATCATCAGAACATTAAGGTAACACTCTTTGATGCTATGTAGCCTGGGATTGCATATTTAGTCATTCAATAGAATGTATGTTGCTAAACAACAATTGAAAAATGAGAAGGCATGTTAACTGTAATATCCTTCACAACAACCAAATATCGTAATTCATAGTGGTATTGTTGAAACTGTTATTGATGAAATTGAACTGCACATCAAATAGTTGCACATATAGAGCATCACATTGTGAAGAACTAAAATAAACAAGTCATAAGGACATCTCTAGGCGATCCTTAAAAAGTTAAAGGACTAAAATCCTTAGTGGATATATATATACTCCAGCAATTTTTGGCCTTTTCTAGTCGATCCCCCAAACTTAAGGTTGTAAACTTCATTTTGATCAAGTTCAAAGCAGGTTCAACCAAAAGTAGCATGCATTCAAACATAAACATAGATAGTTTTGCATAACCAAACATAAAACATAAATTTAAACTAAGCTAAACTATTTTCGGTCGAAGTAGAGGTCAAGCCAATCTTTCCTCGTCATGTATGGTGTGCCGCGAGCCGGGTCCGGGCCAGTATCGTCGTCGGGGTCGTTGGGGAAGGCACTCCTCCACTTGTTGACGTCGATCTCCTCGTCCCCGAGGCCCACCTTGATGCCCTCCGCTCTGCCGTCGCCGCCGCCTTCCACCTCGTCATCAGAGGAGAGCGTGATAACCTCGCCGCCCTCCACGCCGCCGTCCTCGCCGCCTTCGACCTCGACATCGGAGGAGAGCGCGATAACCTCGCCGCCCTCCGCACCGGCAAAGATCGCACGCTCCGCCTCCATGAGCTCCGGGTGCTGGCGGCGGAGCTCTTGCATGTAGGCCTCGTCGGCGGCCTCGGCCTCGAGGCGCTCCCATGCCTCGTGGTCCTCCCACGCCATAGACGAGCTCACCACCCCTGGCTCCGGCGGAATGAGGTGGACTAGACGTGTGCTGAAGGGGAAATTGAGCCTAGCCACCGTGCCGTGGTAGCGGACCTGCCAGCGGTCGTACTCCATGGCCGCGAGCTCGGCCGTGTGGAAGCTACCGAGCCACTAGCAGGTGTGGGTCTCTCGATCTATAATCTCGGCGACCCATGTCCCATACCGCCGTTGCCGAACCTCGAGGTAGGCCTTCGTCAGCTGCCGGGTCCGAGGGAGGACGGGGAAGTCCTCGAACTGGCGTAGGGGCACGGCGGCGGGCAGATTGGGGGACCGGCGATGGCGAATTGGGCCCACAGAGAACGACATGGACACCTCACGGCCACCTTGCCGGCGTTGGGCGAAAAGGCCGTGATAAACCTCTTTTTGGCCATTGGCTCCTCGAGCTCCCTGGCACACAGGCATAGTTTCTGGATGGAGGTGCCGGCAATGGTGGCGACCTACCAACGGTTTCGAGGGTTGTGTGTGTCTGTGTGAGCGGAGGTTTTGGGGTGTGTGTGGTGGAGGGGCAAGGTTGTGTTTGAGGAAATACTGCAGCAACTGAAAATTTTACTAGGCGGGAGTAACAAGGAGGTGCTACTGAATATTTGGATCAAGGGCGAGCAAATATTTTTGAGATTGCGAGGGATGTAGATGCGGGAGGAAAATGCCGGGGCTACTGAAAATTTGAATCAAGGGACTGAAGTAGAGCGGGAGTAACAGACATCGCACACGGTCCGCACATACTAATCGTGTGCTATCAAACATTAAAACCTTCCAGACGGTAGATATTTTCGAGATTGCGAGGGTTGCAGAGGCGGGAGTTTTTGGGGAGTGAGCTAGTGTGCTTGACACGCGGGCCGTGGACTGTAGCCGATGCACCTCCCCGCATACTATACACCGACGGTGCTCCAAGATATTTTGTACTACATCTCACACGGTTCGTGATAATAGACTGTGTGGGATCTACTTGATTTGAATTACAAAATAGGGTCGCAGCGGCAATGGACGTAGTTGGAATTCCTAGACCATTTATCTGTAGTGAACATGCAACTATATGTGTGTCGTAAAACAATTAGAATTATTCAGGGTTTGTTTGGACATTTTATACATTAAACTGGTTTTCTAGCCATTTCACGTGCACAATTCAAAATTAAACTACATGCACATGCTCCGGTGCATACAAATTAGTTGAAAAAACAAATAGGTGTCCTTCGGTACATGCTTAGGTCCCATGCAATAAATGGGAATGATTTTTTTTGGGTTTAGTTTGGCCTTTTTTATACATTAATTGGGTTTTCTAGGTATTTTATGTGCATAATTCAAATTTGAACTACAAGCACATGCTCCAATGCACCAAAGTTGGTTGAAAAATCACATGTCTGTCCTTGGGTGAATTTATAGGTCCCATACAAGAGATGGAAATGAAATTCAAACACCAAGGCACTGTTGATTGCCGGAAAAATGTTGAGATGCCTGGGTTTTAAATTCTAGTAAATCCAAAACTCGTCTGAAATTCATGAAACTTGGCATGCTATCATGGAGCGACATCAACATAGTTTTTCAATTTCTGGGTCATTTAGCTCTAATTTTTGTTAGTAAATGCATGAAAAATACCAAATGAACTCATAAAGGGTTGATAATTGATGATGTGGATTCGAATGGTGCATTTTGAACACACAAAAAGTCTGGACTTCAAATAAGTTCAAAAAATGAAATGCCTTTGTAACAAATGAGTTTTCGTTCGAAACCCTGATACTTCTAAAGAGATTGTCCATTTTGTACACGACGTGCATCCAGTTTTTACCGTAAACCTCTCTACTTTTTTGCACATGCTATGTGGGTGAAATGATGATACCATGCCAACTTTCAACCTTTTCAAAGTTCATTTGAAGTGTTTTTCAATTTCAGGGTCATTTAGCTCTAAAACAAATCAGTAAATGCGTGAAAAATACCAAATGAATTCAGAAAGGGTTGATAATTAACATGTGGATTTGAATGGTGCATTTTGAACACACCAAAAGTCTGGACTTCAAATAAGTTCAACAAAATGAAATGCCTTTGTAACAGATGAGTTTTCGTCCGAAACCCTGATACTTCGAAAGAGATTGTCCATTTTGTACACGAAGTGCATCCATTTTTTGCCGTAGCCCTCTCTACTTTTTTGCAAATGCTATGTGGGTGAACTGAGCATACCACGCCAAATTTCAACCTTTTCAGAGTTCATTGAAAGTATTTTTCAATTTCAGGGTCATTTAGCAATTTAGTAAATGCATGAAAAATGCCAAATGAACTCAGAAAGGGTTGATAATTGATGATGTGGATTTTAATGGTGCATTTTGAACACACAAAAAGTCTGGTCTTCAAATAAGTTCAAAAAATGAAATGCCTTTTTAAGAGATGAGTTTTCGTCCAAAACCGTGATACTTCGAAAGAGATTGTCCATTTTGTACACGAAGTGCATCCATTTTTTGCCGTAACCCTCTCTACTTTTTTTGCACATGCTATGTGGGTGAAATGATGATACCATGCCGACTTTCAACCTTTTCAGAGTTCATTCGAAGTGTTTTTCAATTTCAGGGTCATTTAGCTCTAAAAAATTCAGTAAATGCATGGAAAATACCAAATGAACTCAGAAAGGGTTGATAATTGATGATGTGGATTTGAATGGTGCATTTTGAACACACAAAAAGTATGGACTTCAAATAAGTTAAAAAATGAAATGCCTTTGTAACAGACGAGTTTTCGTTCGAAACCCTCATACTTTGAAAGAGATTGTCCATTTTGTAAAAAAGTGCATCCAGTTTTTGCCGTAACCCTCTCTACTTTTTGCACATGCTATGTGGGTGAAATGATGATACCATGCCAACTTTCAACCTTTTCAGAGTTCATTCGAAGTGTTTTTCAATTTTAGGGTCATTTAGCTCTAAAAAAATTCAGTAAATGCATGAAAAATACCAAATGAATTCAGAAAGGGTTGATAATTGATATGTGGATTTGAATGGTGTGTTTTGAACACACAATAAGTCTGGACTTCAAATAAGTTCAAAAAAATGAAATGCCTTTGTAACAGATGAGTTTTCGTCCGAAACCCTCATACTTCGAAAGAGATTGTCCATTTTGTACACGACGTGCATCCATTTTTTACCGTAACCCTCTCTACTTTTTTCCACATGCTATGTAGGTGAAATGATGATACCATGCCAACTTTCAACCTTTTCAGAGTTCATTCAAAGTGTTTTTCAATTTCAGGGTCATTTAGCTCAAAAAAATTCAGTAAATGCATGAAAAATACCAAATGAATTCAGAAAGGGTTGATAATTGATGATGTAGATTTGAATGGAGCGTTTTGAACACACAAAAAGTCTGGACTTCAAATAAGTTAAAAAAAATGAAATGGCGTTGTAACATATGAGTTTTCATCCCAAACGCCAATACTTCGAAAGAAATTGTCCATTTTGTACACGAGTGCATCTAGTTTTTGCCGTAAACCTCTCTACTTTTTTGCACATGCTATGTGAGTGAAATGATGATACCATGCCAACTTTCAACCTTTTCAGAGTTCATTTGAAGTGTGTGGACATTTTATGCATTAATTGAGTTTTCAATGCATTTATATGCATAATTCAAATTTGAACTACATGCACATGCTCTAGTGCATATAAATTGCTTGAAAAATCAAATTTGTGTCCTTGGGTGCATGCTTAGGCCCCATGCAAGAAATTGGAATGAATTTCAAACACCAGGGCACCGTTGATTGCCGGCAAAACATTGAGATGCCTGGTATTGAAATTCCAGTAAATCCAAAACTCGTCTGAAATGCATGAAACTTAGCATGCTCTAACCGAATGGCACCCGACATGCTATGGAATTTTTCGTGTCCATTTTGAGAGAAGTCGCACTCGAATAATGACAGCCAACGGAGGCATTTTGAAAAAATAGCTGCCACTTTAATATCTCAAATGTTTGTAGAATTCAAACCGTGTGCGTTCTATTAATCATTGACGTGACGTCACATGTCTTGGTTTTAATGGATGTAGGAGGTGCCGTGCGGACAACTGCTTGACCTTGACTGAACAAGAGGCGTGCGAGTGCAGTCTGGTGCACAGGCTGACCGAGAGGTGTGCAAGCTGTCCTCCAATGCGCAGGCTCACCGGGAAGCATGCGAGTTGTACAATGCACATGTTCACTGGGAAGCGAGCCCTTTGACTTCCATGGCCGCCCGCCTTCCTCTCCATTAATGGCGCCCGAGCCCCTGTTTAATACGGGCGGCCTTACTGTTCGCCTCCCATTCCCCTCCCTCCTGCAGACCTCCACGAACGCCATGGCGCATAACGATCATCTACCACTCGTCTTCAAGTTTGGTGAAGTCGACTCCGAGCCGGAGGAGATAGAAAATAAGGAGGAATGGGGCCTCATGGACATGGCTCAGAATGAGCTGGCCGCCGCGGTTGCTGCCCCCGCTCCCGTCCTAGCTCCCTTCTCCGCGCCCGCACCAGCGACCATCCCCGTAGCATTGACGGGTTGGTCGCCGAGGACTATCGCAGAGCTGGAAGCCACGGGCGTCAGCGAGGTGTCCGCAGACCCATGCGAGCTCGTGTAAATGCCAGCGCCCGTGCCCATGCGCGCCCCTCCACCCAACGTGGCGCCGGCCCCCATGCGTTTGGCTGCACCCACCGCGCCCGTGCCCGCGCCGCCCTCAGCCGCATGGGACGCTGCCGTCGACCGCTACCTCTCAGCGGTGCCAGTTGCCTTCCTCCCGCGCCCGCCCGTCGATCGCGCGACGACATGATGTTTGATTTACAAGTGAAGAACATTTTGTGCTGCCTTGAAGACTCCAACAACGGCATCTCGGAGGACGAGAACGACAGCGTGGCACGCCGCCTCCGCCGCCGCCGGAAATAGTTTTTTTCGGGTTTAATAATGTATCTCAAATTCTCGATCATATGAATATAAATTCACAATGTGACTGAATGGAAGATATGGTTTGAACGAACTTGCGTTTTTCTCTCTTAATGTACAGACTTATCAAACGATTTTCTTTTGAAAAAAAGTCAATGGTTTTCAAATATAAAACACTCATCGCAAACGTTTTAGTTTAAACACCCGGATGCAAACCGACAGCTTCCCCAGGAAGCCAAGGGAAAATGTGCCGAGCAGGATTTCTGCACCCCTACAACGCAAACGGTTGTTTTGCATGACCCGTGTGCAACCACGTACAAACAATTGGGTAAGATTCGCATATCTGCCATTTTGGGTATGTTACCATTTGTCAAACTGGAAAGATTGACATTTGTTTATCTAGTAACATTGCCATTTGTCAACCTTGTAACACCGCGATCTGTGAAAATATGCAGCTAAAAATCACTAGCACTATCTAATTTTTGCAACTAAAATCACTAGCACTGTTCATATGGACACCAATACAAAGTAGCATTGTACTTTTGTTTGTCATCCAAATAGAAAAATAATATACGTGCCGCCACGCGACCCGTGTGACATGCGAGCATGCGTGAGTTGATGAGACACATAAGAAAATGTACCATTCATTACATACAACAAGTCATCAACACACAACAACAACGAGGATACATGTTGGATTATAGATTATTTCCAACAAAATATTCTAGTAAAGTAAAGTTTTTCTCACACAGTAAATAACAAAGCGATGAAATGAACTTAAGCTCAACCAATCCTCTACGTTGGAAACACTTGCTTTGAACCATAACTGATTCTCTGGGAAGGGCCAGCTATTTTCAATCTCGAGACCAACGTAGGACTGATCATCTAGGCTGAAGCGGCCTATATCAGGGCGCATATTGTGATAGCCAGGGTAGGGAAGCATAGCAATGTCCAAGGTATAGATATAGTTGCTTCTCATAAATGGTAGTAACATTGTGTCAATAGCAGATGGATCGCCTTTCACCATCATTGGATAGTTTTGTCCAATGAAGAGCGAATTTCCTCCAAGACTTTCAATACGGAACCATTTAGAAGGTGTTGGCGCTAGTACACTAGTATCCATCCCAAATACCCTGCAACGGATGTTGGAATAGGTCCCGATAGTGCGACCATGAGAGACAACACCTGCTTCGTTAGTAACATCAGCAGTGCCCTGTATACATACACGAAGAGATGATCCATCGGAATAAGTTGCCAAGCGCCACTGAGTATATGGGTCCTGCTCGTCCTCATGCTCGTGATCATCACCATCGTCATCTCCCCCTTGGTTATATTTTTTTCAAGTATAGGTGGTGGAATGTTCATAGGACCTTGGAAACACAAGAAGGTTAATTAGTACGGTGATACTAACTAGCATGCATGTGGATGAAACAATTCTAATTACGGTGGAAGACAAACATACCGAAACAATAAGGATCCCATGCAAAAACAGTGCCACAAGTGGCGACAACAAACACAAGACGCCCATATTGAATTTCATCACAGTACCCATTCGTCTCCAGAAATTGATTTTTGAGTAATATCCATCCATCCGTGGAAGCAGAGACGGCAACAAGCTTGTCAAAGATAGCAACAACAACATAGTTCTTGTAATCCCAAGAGGGGTAGGGAACTCGAGAATTTACTATCTTCTATAGACGACAGTCATGATGATCATATCTGAACGTACATAGACTATCTGTGTGCTGAACCTCATGGTAGTCTGAGATTTTTGGAAGTGGAACCCGGTGATGAGTGTACACATTCACAAGTTCCCACTCGCAGTTGTTCCCAATATAAACAACCCAATCTCCATTTGCGCCTACCCAGGCCTTGCCCTTAAGCGATGGCATCTTAACATCACATGTATCATTATCAAGCGGCATCAACTTGCAGAAGGCAATGCTTCCGTCGTCCTTGCGACGGCGAGCAGGGTCATGGCGAAGAAGATAGGGGAGATCAAACCGCTCCTGTACCCTTGGGTTCTTTGTAATGATCCTATTTGTTGAGTCGAGAATGGTCTTGTACGAACCTGCCATGCTAGCCGAGGTGATGATGTCGCATCGATCAATGAATTCCTCCACCATGTCATCTTTCAAATTTGGGCAAAAATAACAGGGTCGTTTCTGGCCTGTTCCATCCATAGAGAAGACGATCGATCGAACAATGGCAGAAAAAAGGGTGAAGGCAAATGAAGGGAGGAAGAGCGTGCGACAGCAGTTCCAAATCGAGAGGGGAAGGCAAAGAGGCGGTGGACGGTTGCCATGGTACAAGAAGAGGCTAGTGGGGAGCGAACGGTTGCCACAGAGGTCACTCACTGACAACAAGCCGAGTGAACCGCATGCCGTATATCGCACACACCTTGATCTGGCTGACCGTTTCTTTTGTGTTGCCTAATCACAAACAGTTCATCCGAGTGAACCGTATGCTGTATATCGCACACACCTTCATCTGGCTGCCCATTTCTTTTGTGTTGCCTAATCACAAACAGTTCATCCGAGTGAATTGTATGATGTGTATCGCACACGCCTTCATCTGGCTGCCCGTTTCTTTTGTTCCTCCTCATCGCAAACAGTTAATTGAACTTAACCGGATGCCCTTCATCGCACATGCAACTAAAATCTAAACCGTGTGTCACATCCCTAGTTAGTGCTTGCATTAGGACTAGCTAGAGTGTGCATCATGTTTATCTTTTCCAGAAACTTGAAATGGGGATGACAGAAAACCCCAGCACCCCTCTTATTTCAACTAGGGTTTAATTTTTTTCCAATGTACCCAAAATGCCCTTAAAAAATGTTCATCATCTTTGCCTTGGTCTTAAACCTCTGACAAAAATGGTGCACAATTTTCTAGGACATCCTAAGGCCACTGGATTAAATCATATTGTATTTGCATTTGGGCATTTAAATGCTATAAAATATTTTAAATGCCCAAATAATCATAAACCAAAATATTCCCTGTTACTTATATAATATACAGTGGACATGAGCAGTTTCATGATTTATAAAAATGTTCTAGCATTTTTAATAAAACAACACAGTTGCATAAAAAAACAGAAACATAAATAAATAGAAAAGAGGGGAGAGAGAGACAAACTTACCTGGCCGGCCCAACTGGCGGCCCAGCTGGCCGGCCTAGCCCAGCAGCCGCTCCACGCAGCTGCTTCCTCTCGCGAGGCAGGCAGAGAGGAGCACGCCGGCGAGCCTGCGCGCGCCACACATCTCCTCGCCGCTCTGCTTCACCCCTCGCCACCGCGACGGCCTGGACGGTCTCCACGTCGTCGCCTGAAGCCTCTGCACACCATACTTCTCCCCTGTCTCTCTCCCTCGCCCTCTCCATGGCCGACGCTACCGCGCCCGTGCCGCCATAGTTCTCGCAGCCACCGTCGTCCTTGTGCCACCCCATCGAGTCCCCGTGCTTCGCCGTCGTCCACTACGTCGAATAGGCCGAGCCCCGAGCGCTCGCAGGCTCTGCCCCGCCACCATCGACCTCGTCTTCATCGAGCACCGCCGGAGATCCCCTTCGCCGTCACCATCGCTCCAGCCCGTCCCCGACCCCGCCGTCTAGCTCGCTGCAACCGCCGTGAGCTTCTGCCCCTCCCCATCCTCTCCGTTCTCACTCTCGAGCCCCGTAGAGACCGCACCAAGCTTCACCGCACGCACCATCGCCCGAGCTCGTCGCCGACGTAGCTCCGGCCACCCAACGGCCACACCACCATGCCCACTAACCTCACCGCACCGTGTAGGCCATGTAGGAGCTGGCCGTGAGCCTCCACGATCACTTCACCAATGAGTTCGACCTCGTCCAAGCTCCAGCGTTCGCCAAGGTCGTCGTCGGCGTCGTTTCCGGCGACCCCGACCTCCACTTCCACCACCGAACGATGCGGGTTGCTCCCAGCTGCCCGTAGATGTGCTCCGCCGTTGTTTGGCCGTCGGAGGACAAATCCCGCGCCCTCCGCCGCGTTCGGCCTCGCCGGTGACTAAACGCCGGCGAGTCAACTCAGTTTGACCAGGGGGGTTTGACCTCCCCTGTGCCACTGACAAGTGGGCCCAGCCACTGACTAATCTAGTTTTAGGTTAATTAGCATTAAACTAATTCTGTTAATTAGTTTTGACCCACTGACATGTGGGCCCGACCCTGTTAGTTACTAGTTAGTTTAAACTATCCTTTTTGTTTAACTCTGTTAGACTGACGTGTGGACCCCACACGTCAGGTTGACCTGGACCAGCCCTGTTGACCTACTGACGTCAGCATGGAGTCATGCTGACGCAGTAAGTATTTTCTAGGATTTAAATAAATCAGAAATGATTTATTTAATTTTCAGAAAATGCCGTAACTTCTAAAATTCATATAAATTCAACAGTAGCTCAGATGGAAAAGTTTTATATATGAAAAATGATAAAAAAATCCTATCTATCCATTGGTACTGGTTTCATGCATGTTAAAGCAAGTTAACCTTACCGTTCACATCAAAACTTGATAATGCACTTTGAATAATAATAACTTGGGCATGAATTTGAATCTTTTATTCAAATGAGCTCAAACCTTTCTATTTATAGTTGCATTAGCTCAAAACACATTCATCTTGCCATTTTATGAGCATGCATCATATTGTTGCATATTGTTGTGTATTGATTGTATTACCGGTGTTCTCCGTGGTAGGTTCTGCTCCCGAGGATACATCTGCGTATCCAACTGAAGAGCAGTACCCGTCAACCAATCTGTCTGGCAAGCAACCCATTGATTATTCCTATACAAATCCATCTTCTCGCTTCTGCTCTCTTTTACTGCATTAAGGCAACAACGTGTGAACTGCTGTTTGCTGCGGTAGCTGAACCCCATTCCTTTGCATCACCTGTCATTGCCACAGTAAATAGTTGAAACCCACTAGCATGTGTAGGAGTTGATTGAGCCATGTTGATGTGTTTCCTACCATGCTATACATCTTATGCCTGCTATGCTTAGAGTTGTGTCAGGCCTGGTTCATCTGGGTGATGGATCAGAGTGAAGTAATCATGTCTGGTAATGAGGGTGAGGTGGAATATGTTTTGGTAAAGGTATCGATGAAAGGCCATGTTGGAGTACATGGTGGGTTGTTTCATTGGAACCGTCCATAGGATCTGAGATCTGTATGTGTGATTTAAGATCAGCTACTACCACGCATTGGGCTCCGGGCGCTCCAAGCTCTCTCGACTTATTAACTGCCCTTATCCTCTGTCCATGAGTTGCAACTAGTTTCTAGTGTTTGTAGTATACTGGTGGTCGTGCGTAGTGCTGACCCTTGCGGTGGGCTGTGATGCGGCAGGTACGTGGCACGGTGTATCGGTCGCCCGTTTGGTGACTCGAGAACCCTGTACACATCGTTTTGGGCTGTGAGCGACACCCCGGCCGGATCTCCCCACGGATGGAACCCAAATATGCGATAATCCTGGACTAGGGATTTGTGTAGTTAGGCAGGTCATGGCCGACACCCTCGCTGGGCTTCTGCTTGAAGGTTGCCGAGTACACGTTGAGTAAACAACGATAAGTGGTGGAAGCGTGTGTGAAGAAGTACACCCCTACAGGGTTAACAATCTAATCGAATAGCCGCTGTTCGCGGTTAAGAACCACTTGGTTGCGTATACAGTTCATAGACAAGTTAATGGTTACTCCTAAAAGTCTCAAGACAAGTGTGAGTGCCGTGGATGGCCCTTCCGTAGGATGACGGGAGGGGATCCACGGTAGTGTATTGTTGTGGTGAGTAGTGGACTCGTGTGCGTAGTCTCATCTTTGCAAACTACTGAGAGTTGTAGTATAGGTTAGCAAAGAGTCAAAGCTGGCTTGCTGCAATAAACTCCACTACCCTTGTTGATAATGATGCATGTATGATAGGTTCTGATGTAAGTCTTGCTGAGTACCTTTGTACTCATGTTTGTTTAATAACTGTTGCAGAGGAGAACCCCGCCCCTTCTGATTGGTTCTACATAGACCTTGACGTCGACGAGTAGCTTGCTACCCAGACGGCGATCTTGAACTTTTGAAGGGCCTTGTAGATAGTTAGGCTACACCAAGCCTGTTTTCTTTCCAAGTTGTCTGTTGTAATGCCCAGGATGGGACTATACCTCCTACGTGTCGAGGCATGACTTAAA
The DNA here is from genome assembly GCA_902687465.1 of Secale cereale. NCBI lineage: Eukaryota > Viridiplantae > Streptophyta > Magnoliopsida > Poales > Poaceae > Secale > Secale cereale. The sequence goes on along the minus strand of LR738714.1, from coordinate 373,895,510 downwards.
GGTATAAGCCCATTCTGGAATGATATCAAGTTTGGTATCTTTGCACGACTCATGTAAAATAGGGATTAAATGCAAAAGGAGATAGTTGGCTTACACTCGCCACTTCACACAATACATTACATAAGTAAAACATCATTCAAAACATCACAACCCGACTACGGGCGAAGATCCAAAAGAAAGATACCAAAACAACATAAAGCCACAGGTCCGAATCGCCCCTAGTAGAAACCACTACTGATCGTCGAAACGTCACAAGCATACGGCCAAACTCTTCATCGAGCTCCCAGTGAAGTACCGATCCATCTCCTGCATCAAACTCGGCTGAACCTACATCTGGTGTTGTAGTATCTGTGAGCCACGAGGACTCAGCAATCCCATAACCATGGGTATCAAGACTAGCAAAGCTTTATGGGTAGGAAGAAGGATAGTGGTGAGGTTGCAGCAGCGGCTAACCATAATATGGTGGCTAACTTACGAGTACAAGAATAAGATGAGCATCTACGCAAACGGTCGCAACTAGTAGTGATCGCTAAAGATCCTGAACTACATACAAATCAAACATAACCCCACCGTGTTCTCTTCTCAAAGTGAAAAGAGACAGTCACGGTTACTCACACAGGTGTGTGTTTTACTTCGGATCCTCTGTCAAGTTTTCTACAACCGGACATTAACAAATTCCAATCTGCCACATAACCGCGGGCACACTTTCGAAAGATCATAACCCTGCAGGGGTGTCCCAACTTAGCCCATCACAAGCTCTCACGATTAGCTGAAGTGATAAATATAATATCATCACCCCTTATCTTAGGGAAATCCGATCAGGCTCGGCATCCCGGTGCAAAAGACATTTCGACAATGGTAAAACAAGTCCAGCAAGACCTCCCGGCGTGTCAACACCCTGATAGTAGCCGCGCGTATCTCCTGTCAGGCCACATCCGGATAGGTGATCCTAGAGGTTATACCAGATACCTCGGGTTTCCCCGAGGCGGCCCTGCAGTCTCCCCGTTAGGGACCAACACCATCAGCACTGGCCCCCCCTGCTATGTAGAATTAAGAACCCGGGGACGCGACCCCCTATGCAATTTTAATTAATTAATTAAGTTGTTATTATGAGGCAAATTAAAACCAATGTTGGGCCTTGCTGGAGGAGTTTTATTCAAAGTCGAACTGTCAAGGGGTCCCCATCCACCCATCATGTAAGGAACGCAAAATCAAGGAACATAATGCCGGTTTATCGGCGCCTAAGGTGGCATGAGTGGAACAAAACAACAAGCAAAAGGCCAAGCCTTCCACCCATGCCCAGTATATAGGTGTGTTAATAATAATAATAGATATTGTGATATACCAACAACAAGTTCTCTCCTGGAACGAACTTCATCTTCACCTGCAACTAACAACACTATAAGAGGGGCTGAGCAAGCTGGTAACATAGCCAAACAGTGGTTTTGCTAGGAAGGTTTCAAAGGTTAGAGGTTTCATGGCAACAAGGAGAGGCTGACAGAAAAGATGGGTAGCGCGACATGTAACGATAGCATCGAGACAACTAAGCATGGCAATGGTAGTAAAGGTATCCAAGGGTATGATCATCTTGCCTGGAATTCCGCAAGGGAGAAGAACGGGTCCATGAAGTAGACGGAGCAACATAGTCGAGCGAGTCCTCATAACTCTGGAACGAAACTGAAGCTAACAAGAGAAGCAACCGGAGAGAAGCAAACAACACGGTTAACACACAAGCATAAATATGGCATACGATGCACAAACAAGTATGATGCATGTCCGGTTTAAATATGCATGGCATGGCAAAGTGCACAAACAAGTACTACAAGTTAAGTGGAGCTCAATATGCAACGAGTCGCATATTGACGAAACACGACATTTTAATTATTTAGTTGACTCTCGTTTATTTACAAGACAAGATTAAATGTTTGTTAACATGGCAAGAGGTGAAGCAAAAACAAACTACCTATTTAGGTATTTTAAATGAGGCCGGAAATAACAACAACAATTCCGGAAAATCCCCATGAGCATGTTTAGCAATTATTAAAGCAACAACAATTAAACATTTTTAATGTTGTTAACATGATGCGGATGACATGATCAAGTTTATGCAATTTTTAGTAAAAGTTAACAAGAGAGATATGAAGCACTTGTCACCGTGGTGGAAAGAAAAAGGGTGCCACGGCAATGATCCGAAAATGATGCAACGGCAACATCTCGGTTCCGGTAACTCGACGAGAGACCGGTGCAAAAGATGATGGAGAGCGAGTCGAACAAGAAGAAAGGTGGGGTGATCCCGTCACCGGGTTCCCACGAGTCGGCGACGAGGCAACCGAGGAGCAATGACAAAAGACGAATCGGCACGGAGCACACAAGGGAAACATCTCATACAACACAAGCATCACACAGGTCATCGTCTCGGGGTTATACCTTCGAAGCGTTCGTTTCGAAGCGGTTCGAGTCGTCGAGGGACGTAGTGGAAGTAGTGGAAGTAGTCGTTCACGGTCATCGGTAGGGGTACTCGTTCCGGCATCGGATGTCTTCGGGGCGACGGTAGTGGTACACGGTTCTTCGTGACGATAGTGGTACTTGTCGTGTCGCCGTGTAGGTGTTATCGTTTCTTCACCGAAGGTAGCCGTTCGGGCGTCGAGCGTCGAGAGTACTTGGCGGTCTCGGTCTTGTCGACGGTAGACGTTCACGTTACGTAGATGTACACATATCCGTAGAGGTACTAGGGGTCTTCAAAACAGCGCCGTCGAGGTACTTGAGGTCTTGTGTAGTCGTGCTAGTTTCCGTAGATGTCCATGCATACGTAGATGTACTTGGCGTGACTCGAGCGTATGCGTACTTGCTGCTCCATGGGTATCTGCTGGACAAAAACAAGGCACGAGGCCGAAGGAAGAAGCACAGCAACCGAAGTTTCGAGCTCCCTGGGACGATGCAGAGGAGGGAAAACAGTGGGTCGGCGAGGGGGTCCTGGCGAACACCAGAGGGAGGCGCTGGCGCTGCGCGGAAGGGCTTCTGGCCGGAGGCAGCAGGGGCGGCTCTGGGAGGCCGGAGCAGAGGCGGGAGATGGCGGGGCTGGGGCGTCGACTGCTCGGGGCGGCCGGCTCGCGGGCGCCAGGCGCGGCTGGAGGACGGGAGATCGAGGGGAATCGGGGCGCTGGGCGTCGAGCAGGGGGATCGAGGGGGATGAGGCGCAGCGAGAGGAAGGAGACGGAGGGAGAAAGGGGATCAGGACTAGCGGCGGTCAAGGGAAGAAACGAGGAGCGAGGAGAGATGCGGCTGGGACGAGCGGTCGTCCTGCTAGGGTTCGGGCGGCTGGGCCAATGGCCACGGGAGGAGTTGGGCCTTGGGCCAAAAGGCTGGGAGGTGGCTGTTGGGCCAGCTACGGCTAGGCCCCTCTCTCCTTACTGATTTTTCTTTAACAGAAAAAAAGAAGAAAGAGGAAAAAGAAAAGGAGGCTTAGAGGAAGATTTAGCACATGGGATATTTTCCTCGGGCCCATAAAAATGAGCGTAGTCCAAGAAAAATATAAGTGGCAAGATTGAACGATACGAATTCAAATTCATTTGAATATGGTCCAAATGGATTTGAATATGAATGGGGTATTTGAAGAGTCCAAAAATGTTGAGGTTTTTGGAGGAACCTCGATACGACGGAAAAGAATTGCTGGCAAGGTTTGACGGTGAAACTTGAATTAAGAGGCATGGGGAATATTTGCAAGTGTGTTGGTTAATTCCAAACAAATGGAATATTTAATATAGCTCCCTAAATAATGGGAGGATATGTTATAAAGAGAAGTCACACTTCCCTCGATTTAAATGGACCGAAGGTCCACACGATTTATTTAGTTGAGATGCAAAAGAAAATATGACATGATGGCATGATGCAAAGCAAAATAAATAACACAAGCACAAAAGCAACACACGGGAGAACCCGGAACATCTGGAATCTTCTGGAATCTTCTGGGACGTCGGTCTTCGGGCGTCACAACTCTCCCACACTAACAGAGGATCTCGACCCGAGATCCTAGAGATGGCACCGGGTAAAAACGGAAGAGGAAGAGGTAAAACAAAGTTGCTTCTTTGACAGACGAGTGAAACCACGAACCTGAGCGGTTGACCAATCTTGAAAGATAGAATGAAACAGAGATGAACGAAGATGAAACACTCCGTTAGAAAACAGGAACAAGGAGCACTATGAGAACCTTGAAGGTTGAAAGACATGAAAGAAGAGCTCACGGATGACAAAAGAATTCCAAAAGCACTCCGGTTAACCAAGATTGAGAAGGAATAAGAACGAAATAATTTGGACAGCACTCCGTCTGAAAATGGAAGGAATTAACATGAGCTTGAGGAGATGGAATGATACTTGATGAAATGAACAACATATTGCCTCCGAAACAATTGAGAGAATGGCACAAGGGGTAAGAAAGATTCAGACAGCACTCTGGTTAAAAGAGAGGCAAACTTGGTAAGATGAGAGAACTAGAATGGAGGACACAACACTCCGGTTAAATGGACAAACAAGGCAAAGAACATGATCTTGACAAAACGAGATGATGGAACGAAGATATCAATATTACAATACCTCCGGAACAAAAGAATAGAATATAGATCACTGAAAGAAATGATCGGAGAAAGATATGACAACTTCTCTCAAAATTGAATTAGGAAATCCTCCTTACAAAGAAGGGTTGAATGGGGTTGATGGAAAAATCAACAACGAAACGAATAAGCTTCATGTGGGCTTATGGAAAACATCTCAACATTATGAGGTGACAACCGGCCACTGACGAAAACATTTGATTGGATTGAGATCAACAAGGAGACGAAAAACTTATTTCACCGGAATGATAAATGAAGAATTTGGGTCATTTATGAGCACCATAATAGCAACAATCCTTAGGGAAAGCTTTTAGGTGAAATACAACCCAAGATAACTCCAAGAGATAAAAATGAGGGGTTGAAAGGATCTCCTAAAGAGAAAGAAATGATGGTTTTAATTATCTCATTCTTGATAACTCGTGAATCATGAAACATGAAGGAATTGTCAAGAATGACATAACACCATCTGAAAAGATAAGGTAGAAAGGATTGTAATTGGAAAGCATGATGAAGAATGCTTGAGCTCCAACAAGAATCTTGATGAAGACTTCGAGGATGAATTAAATCTTGATGAACCACCATGAAAACTCCGGTAATGAAAGCATGAGAAGTGAAAGATGAAAAGAATAAGATTCAAGGCCTGCGATGAATTAGATGGAGCTTGAAATGATATAATTGAAATAACTTGGATCTCCGGAAAACAAGATGAACAACTTAGGACCAAGGATATGATATTATGAACAAACTCCGAAGGAAGGGATTAACCTCTTGGGAAACTAGAATAAGATTTATGTTATGCATATCCTTCACCAATTTAAATTGATGACAACCAAAGGATTTGGCATACTACTTATTCTCGTTGGAAAGAATTAAAGAGAGATGTCGCACAAACTTGGGTAAATCTTCAACAAAGCACCGGTAGGATTATGAAAAGAACAAATGAATTAAGACGATAACAACGGAAGGGTAAACTTGAAAGAACCACCGTAAAATATGGAGACGAACGAAGAGACATCAATGAAGAATATTTGGAGGACGAAGTTGAAAACTGAGAACGAAGAATCTTCTGAAAAGATGGCCTTCGGAGGAACACAAAGAAAAGAATTCATGAAACACTTCGGATGGGTATAAAAAGAATTCCTCACAATCTGAACAATAATGAGGATGGCATGAAGCTAGAACCACGAATCTTCAAGATAACGGGCCAAGATTAAGAGGAACTCTTTTCCAGTCTTCAAATGTTGAGAATGAAGACGAGAAATGCCATGAAGAATTTCGAGATACTCCGGATGAATGACAAGAGGAAGGTGGAGCTAAAGATGGAAGTAATTTAAAACAAGCTTGGAGAAGGCATGTGACTGATGGAAATCATTCTTACGTCACACTTTGAAAAGAATTTGAGTATAACTCCAGATAATTAGAAGAGTTAGGTAAGATCCTGGAAAAAGACCTATGGGTTAGGGCCCACTCAAAAAAATCACCGTTGGAAAAAATTGCTGAAGAGATATTGCACCGGTTGAATTAATGGCTTGAATAGGATAACAATCCTCAAAATAGCTTGACAGGATTAAGAATGGAAACACGAATCTTCTGAGATATCTTTTGCTCTCCGGATATGAATAGCAAGAGGAGAATGATTAATTGGTGCATCGGAATAAGAAAGCATTGTGAAATGAGGAAAAGGATAAGATCAACACCGAAATCTTGAATTACATCCACCGGCAGAATTTGAGAACAAAAGAATGATGAACTTGAAGCTCTTGAGCATCTTCACGATAAATCACCGGATAAGAACATTGAAGGAAAAGAATGAAGAAACATCACATGAATAAAATGGATATTTGATTAAGAATTCTGGCTCCGAGAAGAAGAAGGGTGGGAGGGTGGGAAAACAAAGACAACTTGAGATGAACAAAATGGACACCGGTTGAAAAAGAATTAACATGACCTTCTTGATGATTAAGAAGGACTAGCACTCCCATAGAAATATGAGAATACCGATTAGGAAAGGTATGGAATCAACACTTGACATCGAAGCAACTCGAATACCAGAATCAAAACAAGAAGAAAGGATAGATATGTTTATGAAGAAGATTATGTTACAACATATCTATCCGAACAGAGAATTGCACGAATGAATTCCGCAGGTACATCAACTTGTCGAGAAGCCAATTGGGAGAACAAAAGGTAAATAAAAAGCAACAAGGAGCAGATAGAACAAATACAAGATAGAAGTTTCGTTCGACATCTTCGTGCTGAAAGCTCATGGAACGTGTTACAAAAGGGTTTTGCAACCCCCGGATCAGCATAGCCAAGGACCCTTTAAGATGCAACTCCCGATCGGAACAAGCCCATAAAACCACTTCACTCAATGTAGAACCCCGAACTTCATATCATGCACTCGTTGGAAGAATGCCTAGAACTACTAGATGAACCCACCTATTAATTTCCGAAAGTTTCCAGTTATGCAATCAGGTGTTGGGGATACAGGGGAAGCACCGCGCACTCAACTCTAATCCTACATCCAGCTGTATCCATCCTTCAACACATAACCAGTTGTTTCCGGAAACCATTTACCTCGGACCTTCGAAACGCATCTACTATACAAGCTATGGCAATACTCCCGAACTACCTCCCCAGTACTGGGTGATGTCGGGGTTATCTTGCCACTAACCGCATAGGAGAGTTTTCGATGTCGGCCGTCTTAAATATTCTAGAACTGATGCGATATATTTGTGACGACAACACCTCGGAGCTCAACTCCCCGGGACACTGCCACAACCCCTAATGACAGGAGGCATCGAGAACAATGTTCTCGTCACAAAGACATCGGAACAATCCAAACAATACTCGCGTGATCCTAATTTTTTTTTTGGTGAATTATGAAAGTAGAAGAGATAAGAGTAATCGTCAGGAGTCCTCACCAGAGTGAAAAAGGGATGAGGAGCAAAAGAAATCCCACTCTCCGATATAAATTTAGGACTCAAAACATTTTCAAGTGTGTGCCTAGACTCAACCGTCAACGATTCGATCAATCAGAGGGGGCTTCTAGGTCGGAGAAGGCTCTGAATACCAACTTGTAATGCCCAGGATGGGACTATACCTCCTACGTGTCGAGGCACGACTTAAAGGTATAAGCCCATTCTGGAATGATCTCAAGTTTGGTATCTTTGCACGACTCATGTAAAAGAGGGATTAAATGCAAAAGGAGATAGTTGGCTTACACTCGCCACTTCACACAATACATTACATAAGTAAAACATCATTCAAAACATCACAACCCGACTACGGGCGAAGATCCAAAAGAAAGATACCAAAACAACATAAAGCCATAGGCCCGAATCGCCCCTAGTAGAAACCACTACTGATCGTCGAAACGTCACAAGCATACGGCCAAACTCTTCATCGAGCTCCCAGTGAAGTACTGATCCATCTCCTGCATCAAACTCGGCTGAACCTGCATCTGGTGTTGTAGTATCTGTGAGCCACGAGGACTCAGCAATCCCATAACCATGGGTATCAAGACTAGCAAAGCTTTATGGGTAGGAAGAAGGATAGTGGTGAGGTTGCAGCAGCGGCTAAGCATAATATGGTGGCTAACTTACGAGTACAAGAATAAGATGAGCATCTACGCAAACGGTCGCAACTAGTAGTGATCGCTAAAGATCCTGAACTACATACGAATCAAACATAACCCCACCGTGTTCTCTTCTCAAAGTGAAAAGAGACAGTCACGGTTACTCACACAGGTGTGTGTTTTACTTCGGATCCTCTGTCAAGTTTTCTACAACCGGACATTAACAAATTCCAATCTGCCACATAACCGCGGGCACACTTTCGAAAGATCATAACCCTGCAGGGGTGTACCAACTTAGCCCATCACAAACTCTCACGATTAGCTGAAGTGATAAATATAATATCATCACCCCTTATCTTAGGGAAATCCGATCAGGCTCGGCATCCAGGTGCACAAGACATTTCGACAATGGTAAAACAAGTCCAGCAAGACCTCCCGGCGTGTCGACACCCTGATAGTAGCCGCGCGTATCTCGTCTCAGGACACATCCGGATAGGTGATCCTACAGGTTATACCAGATACCTCGGGTTTCCCCGAGGCGGCCCCGCAGTCTCCCCGTTTGGGACCAGCACCATCAGCACTGGCCCCCCTGCTATGTAGAATTAAGAACCCGGGGACGTGACCCCCGATGCAATTTTAATTAATTAATTAAGTTGTTATTATGAGGCAAATTAAAACCAATGTTGGGCCTTACTAGAGGAGCTTTATTCAAAGTCGAACTGTCAAGGGGTCCCCATCCACCCATCGTGTAAGGAACGAAAAATCAAGGAACATAATGCCGGTTTATCAGCGCCTAAGGTGGCATGAGTGGAACAAAACACCAAGCAAAAGGCCAAGCCTTCCACCCATGCCCAGTATATAGGTGTGTTAATAATAATAATAAATATTGTGATATACCAACAACAAGTTCCCTCCTGGAACGAACTTCATCTTCACCTGCAACTAACAACGCTATAAGAGGGGCTGAGCAAGCGGGTAACATAGCCAAACAGTGGTTTTTCTAGGAAGGTTTCAAAGGTTAGAGGTTTCATGGCAACAAGGAGAGGCTGACATAAAAGATGGGTAGCGCGACATGTAACAATAGCATCGAGACAACTAAGCATGGCAATGGTAGTAAAGGCATCCAAGGGTATGATCATCTTGCCTGGAATTCCGCAAGGGAGAAGAACGGGTCCATGAAGTAGACGGAGCAACATAGTCGAGTGAATCCTCATAACTCCGGAACGAAACCAAAGCTAACAAGAGAAGCAACCGGAAAGAAGCAAACAACACGGTAAACACACAAGCATAAACATGGCATACGATGCACAAACAAGTATGATGCATGTCCGGTTTAAATATGCATGGCATGGCAAAGTGCACAAACAAGTACTACAAGTTAAGTGGAGCTCAATATGCAACGATTCGCATATTGATGAAACACCACATTTTAATTATTTAGTTGACTCTCGTTTATTTACAAGACAATATTAAATGTTCGTTAACATGGCAAGAGGTGAAGCAAAAACAAACTACCTATTTAGGCATTTTAAATGAGGCCGAAAATAACAACAACAATTCCGGAAAATCCCCATGAGCATGTTTAGCAATTATTAAAGCAACAACAATTAAACATTTTTAATGTTGTTAACATGATGCGGATGACATGATCAAGTTTATGCAATTTTTAGTAAAAGTTAACAAGAGAGATATGAAGCACTTGTCACCGTGGTGGAAAGAAAAAGGGTGTCACGGCAACGATCCGAAAATGATGCAACGGCAACATCTCGGTTCCGGTAACTCGACGAGAGACCGGTGCAAAAGATGATGGAGAGCGAGTCGAACAAGAAGAAAGGTGGGGTGATCCCGTCACCGGGTTCCCACGAGTCGGCGACGAGGCAACCGAGGAGCAATGACAAAAGACGAATCGGCACGGAGCACACAAGGGAAACATCTCATACAACACAAGCATCACACGGGTCATCGTCTCGGGGTTATACCTTCGAAGCGTTCGTTTCGAAGCGGTTCGAGTCGTCGAGGGACGTAGTGGAAGTAGTGGAAGTAGTCGTTCACGGTCATCGGTAGGGGTACTCATCCCGGCATCGGACGTCTTCGGGGCGACGGTAGTGGTACACGGTTCTTCGCGACGATAGTGGTACTTGCCGTGTCGTCGTGTAGGTGTTCTCGTTTCTTCACCTAAGGTAGCCGTTCGGGCGTCGAGCGTCGAGGTACTTGGCGGTCTCGGTCTTGTCGACGGTAGACGTTCACGTTACGTAGATGTACACATATCCGTAGAGGTACTTGGGATCTTCAAAACAGCGGCCGTCGAGGTACTTGAGGTCTAGTGTAGTCATGCTAGTTTCCGTAGATGTCCATGCATATGTAGATGTACTTGGCGTGACTCGAGCATAGGCATACTTGCTGCTCCATGGGTATCTGCTGGACAAAAACAAGGCACGAGGTCGAAGGAAGAAGCACAGCAGCAGTAGTTTCGAGCTCCCTGGGACGATGCAGAGGAGGGAAAACAGTGGGTCGGCGAGGGGGTCCTGGCGGACACCGGAGGGAGGCGCTGGCGCTGCGCGGAAGGGCTTCTGGCCGGAGGCAGTAGGGGCGGCTCTGGGAGGCCGGAGCAGAGGCGGGAGATGGCGGGGCTGGGGCGTCGACTGCTCGGGGCGGCCGGCTCGCGGGCGCCAGGCGCGGCTAGAGGACGGGGGATCGAGGGGAATCGGGGCGCTGGGCGTCGAGCAGGGGGATCGAGGGGGATGAGGCGCAGCGAGAGTAAGGAGACGGAGGGAGAAAGGGGATCGGGACTAGCGGCGGTCGAGGGAAGAAACGAGGAGCGAGGAGAGATGCGGCTGGGACGAGCGGTCGTCCTGCTAGGGTTCGGGCGGCCGGGCCAATGGCCACGGGAGGAGTTGGGCCTTGGGCCAAAAGGCTGGGAGGTGGCTGTTGGGCCAGCTGCGGCTGGGCCCCTCTCTCCTTACTGATTTTTCTTTAACAGAAAAAAAGAAGAAAGAGGAAAAAGAAAAGGAGGCTTAGAGGAAGATTTAGCACATGTGATATTTTCCTCGGGCCCATAAAAATGAGCGTAGTCCAAGAAAAATATAAGTGGCAAGATTGAACGATATGAATTCAAATTCATTTGAATATGGTCCAAATGGATTTGAATATGAATGGGGTATTTGAAGAGTCCAAAAATGTTGAGGTTTTTGGAGGAACCTCGATACGACGGAAAAAAATTGCTGGCAAGGTTTGACGGTGAAACTTGAATTAAGAGGCATGGGGAATATTTGCAAGTGTGTTGGTTAATTCCAAACAAATGGAATATTTAATATAGCTCCCGAAATAATGGGAGCATATGTTATAAAGAGAAGTCACACTTCCCTCGATTTAAATGGACCGAAGGTCCACACGATTTATTTAGTTGAGATGCAAAAGAAAATATGACATGATGGCATGATGACATGATGCAAAGCAAAATAAATAACACAAGCACAAAAGCAACACACGGGAGAACCCGGAACATCTGGAATCTTCTGGAATCTTCTGGGACGTCGGTCTTCGGGCGTCACATCTGTACTCACACAAGTTAGCTTCCGCATGTGCTTGTATGCTTGTATGACTTGAGTGTTGGGTCATGTGACCCCTACCTGTATGGATATGTTATGTATGGCTCTTCGGAGCCTCTTAAATAAAGTACTTTGAGTCATAGAGTTCTGTTGTGATGCAATGTTGTATTTACACATATCGAGCATATTGTGTGTATGTTATTGAAATGCTTGGTATGTGTGGGATCCGACACCTAGTTGTTTACCCTTGGTAGCCTATCTTACAGGGAAATGCCTCCTAGTGCTTCCACTGAGCCTTGGTAGCTTGCTACTGCTCCGGAACACGTAGGATGGCCGGCATGTGTCCTTGTTCGTTCATGTGTTTGTCCCTTAGGAGAACTGTCACGTGTTGTTCCTTTAAGTCCATGTAGCTTGCTACGACTTGGGTTCATACGTTGATGACCGACACGTTCGTTCCTGGGTCATGGATGCCTGTCTCTGTAATTTAGTGCCACTTTTGGTTTATAACTAGCCATGTCGGCCCGAGTTCTCTGTCATATGGATGCTAGCGACATTATCATATACGTGTGCCAAAATGCGCAAACGGTCCCGGGCCAGGTAAGGTGGCACCCGTGGGGATACCGTGCGTGAGGCCGCAAAGTGATATGATGTGTTACATGCTAGATCGGTGTGACTTAGGATCGGGGTCCTGACACCGTGTTTGATGCATCCGTCTTTGCAAACATTTTACACATTTTTTATGGTTTTCATGCACCACCGTTTGCGGTGATTGCATCGCACAATTTCTCGAAGGGTCTGTGATCGTAGTGTCGCGTTAGCAGTATCCTTCAGTATTGATTGATCCAGTGCCCATGTTAGTTCCTGTTTGTTGCTTGTTTTTTGTTTCACAGAATATCCACATCAAACGAAGTCCAAACATGATAAAATTTTACGAAGATTTATTTTGGAATATATGTGATTTTTGGGAAAAAGAATCAATGCGAGTCGATGCTCGAGGGCCCACAAGCCCAAGGGGCGCGCCGGGTAGGCTTGCACTACTGCAGGATGGTCCTAACGCGACAGTACAACCAGAGACTCTTCGATGAAACTGTGTGCGGTGCATTAATCGCAAATGATGATGCAATAAACTTTCAAAAAAGATACAAAACATTTGCGATGGCGGAGACATCAAACACGCTTCATATTGTAGTTGCGTGTGCGATGAGTGGCATGCAGTTCACTCGAACGAACTGTTTGCGATGAGCATAACAACAGAAAATATCATACAGATGAAGCTGTGTGCGATATACAACATACAATTCACTCGGATGAACTGTTTGTGATCAGGCAACATAACAGAAATGGTCAGCCAGAATAAGGTTTGTGTGCTATATACAACATACAGTTCACTCAGATGAACTGTTTTCGATACGCCAACACAACAGAAATGGTTCAAGTTAACAACATCTATGTGATACGCGGCAAACAGGCCAGTAATCAGAAATGTGTGGGAAGACCAATAACAACAAAGACGATTCCTGTTAACAAGCCGTGTGTGTTGTGAGCAAACGCTTGCTGGTATACAATTGTAAGAGATTGATGAATTCATCATTGACGGGTTCCATTATTTAGTCCATGTGCAATGTGATTGCTCTTTCCGCACAACATCTACGCTCTGTCTACAGAACATCAACATATATACTTAAAAGAACGACATTGCATAACCAAATTAAGCATACAATTACATAAGTGACTACACACATAACATTTCCACACACCAAAGTAAGCAATTACATGCATACTAAACTAGGAGAAACGAGCACCTAATCATCTACTTCTTGTTGTGATGATGTTTGCCATTGCTCCGCTTCTGGCTGGATCCCTGGCCATTTTGGGGAAGGAGGCACTTCATCATGTTAACGATCTGCCTGTACATCTCGTAGTTCGTGTATGCCTCCTTGGCCGCGTACATGGCGTGAGCTTTGTCGAGTTTCTCCATCCAAGCCGAGTGCTATGCATGCTTGTCCTCGTGGCAAGAATCCTTCATGTCTGTGTAGTAGGGGTTGATGATAGCCTTGGCGAGGTGAACGAGCGAGTCCTTATCATGCTTCTTGCTGCCCCAGATCTTGTATTGGTCCTAGATGCCGACAAGATTACGGCAGGCGATGCCCAAATTCCCGAGCACCTTTACATCTTTCGTGATGTCCACCGTAGTGAACATGTAGTGAAGGTTGTTAACAAACCTGGTGAAACGCTTGCAAGGCCTTGTGTTGTACCCATGCACTAGTGGTAGACCAAGACGTGATTGCGCACACACATCTGGGCAATGACGACCTTGGGACGAGACCCGGCACGAGCGCGGGTGTACTCTAGGTCGAACCCGACCACCTTGTACTTCTCCTCAGCAAGCAACAACTCCATGGTGTGGATGGAGTTCTCCACCCAGACTAGGTTGTTGGTGTACACCACCGAGGGCTCCGTGAACCTTTTGTGGGTGTCCACCACGGCATGCATGGTGAACTGTTGCTCGTCGTCGGCAGCTACTACTAGTGATTTGCATTGGTATTTCCCCGAAGAGGAGAGGATGATGCAGTACCATAGAGATAAGTATTTCCCTCAGTTAAGAAACCAAGGTTATCAATCTAGTAGGAGAACTAAGTTACACTATGTAAACAACACCTGCATTCAAACAACAAATCTTCGCAACCCAACGCAATAAGGGGTTGTCAATCCCTCGAAGGTTATGTGCAAGATTAAATTGTATGGTATTTGATAAATAGATAGATTGATAGATGCAAATGAAATAAAAGTAAATAAATTGCAGCAAGGTATTTTGGTATTTTTGGTTTAATAGATATGAACATAATATGATAGAAATAGACCTGGGGGCCATAGTTTTTGTCAGCGTCCTAGGAACCAGGGTACCCAGACTTGCCTGTCTGCGGGCCGCGACGCGCTCCTACAATGGCATGGTACGGCCCAGCTGATCGACCAACTGCCCAAGACCCTCGCGAGGGAGCTAAGCCTCGTGAGGAGAACAACGTCAAGACCCCCTCAGGAGCGGCCTCGGCAAGGTGCTCTGGAGGGGCGGAGAATCCAAGGCCAAGCTTGCCTCAGGAGGAGGCAGTGATGTCAGCAGTGACGCACCGCGCCAGCGGGTGCCAGCATCCGCCAGCGGCGCAGTTGCCATTTCAGTGCAAGGGGGACATCACAGCCGTGGGTTCCCGAGGAGCGGGACAAAGGTTTCCCCATTGGTGCAACAAGACCGAAGACCACAAGGACGGCAAGGAGGATGTCACCGTCGAGGCCACCACCGCATCACCGCCTGATCCTTTTGCAGGCGAAGACCGCTTTTGTCAGGATAGGGACGTCCTTGTGTTCCTGCTCAAAAATGGCCGTTGTGGGATCCCTTCCCGCCTAAACATTTCGGGGGAAGAGGACTCTGGCCGCCTATATAAGTAGCTAGGATCCCCGCTATGTAGGAGAGGGAAAAACAGATCCATAAACTCTGCCACCACGCAAAGGAGCAATAAAACTTGCATCCTAACCCTCCTGAGCTCAGGAACCACTATACTAGTTCATGTTCCAGCCCTCCCGAGGCCAATCCACCAAAGCAGGAAGTAGGGTTTTACACCACGTGGTGGCCTGAACCTGGGTAAACTCTTGTGTTATTCACTTGTTGTTTGCTTGAATCTCTTGACCAGGCGAGGGCGAGACGCGAGGTAGATGTGAGTGGGAGAGATCTTCGTTCACGCCCCTGTGTTCGAACTTCTTGGATTTCGCGGAGCCCTAAATCCGACATTTGGCGTGCCAGGTAGGGGGCGTGTCAAGACCTGCCTCTCCGACAACCTCGTCCCGCCCTCATCGTCGACTTCGCTCCACAGCCATGGTGGACACACGCCGAGCTGGTGCCGCACGCCGCGCCGCGAACATCGCTCAGACGACGCCTGCGGGCAATGACGCACCGCTCCGCCCAGACTCGCCGGTCGCCAACGCCGCCACCGACCTGGCCGTCCACGAGCAGTAGGACTCGTCGCTGCCCCCCGTCCATGCGGCGCGATGGCCGCACGACGACGCCTTCACCCTCATCGGCCATGGCGTTGTCCTCGCTGGTCCGTCGCGGGCCGGTTTACCAGCGGCCTGCGCTGCTGATGGCGCGGGAGCTCTTGCTCCACCGCCCGGTGGATGACCTCTATGACAAGTGGCCCCACCACATCGCCGAGCTCGTCAACGCCGCGGGAGAAGCACCTACACCAGCACACTCCTCCCGTCCCCCATCGTCCCTGGCGGGGAACGAGGTCCACGGAGTCCCAGCTCCGCCTCTGCTCTGCAGCGCCGGCTAGGAGGTCCGGCGCGAGGCTCCGCGGCATGAGCCGCCCTGCAGAGCCCACGCGTGCGACGAGGAGAGCTGCCAGGTGATTCCGCATCCCCAGGCGGGGGCTCGCGGGCCCACTTGCCCGCAGCACCAAGACCGCGCGCCACAGGAGGTGGCGGCGCCAGCACCCCAAGAACCAGCACCGCAGGTGCGGGGGGCGCCTGCGATCATGAGCGTGGCTGGATGTCGCACCCTAGCTCCTGAGCTACAGCGCCTCGTCTGGCCCAGCAAGTTCAAGCCGGACCTACCTCCATGCTACGACGGCACCACCGACCCCACGGAGTTCCTCCAACTCTATGGCAGAGCATCGAGGCATCCAACGGCACTGAGCAGGTCATGGCAAACTGGTTCCCCATGGCTCTCAAAGATGGCGCACGCTCCTAGCTCCTGAACCTCCCCATGGAATCCATCTGCTCCTAGGGAGAACTTCATGAGCGCTTCGCCGCCAACTTCCAAGGCACCCGCGGTCGAGCCCTAGACGGATGGGTGGTATACTTCAACGACGCCTTCTCACGCCGTGGTGCACGGGCTGGCGCCGTGTTAGTATCTCCCACTCCGGACAAGCTGTACTATGCTGTGCAGCTTTGCTTCTTGCAAGGCGAGAAGGTCTCCAACAACATCGCAGGGTGCGAGGGCCTAATCGCTGGGCTCAAGGCCGCTGCTGCACTGGGGGTCAGGCGTCTCACCATCAGAGGTGATTCGCAACTCGTCGTTGACTTCTTCGACGTGATATACAAGCCCAAGGACGAGCACATGGAGGCATATCTGGAAGAGGTACGCAAGATCGAGCAATGGTTCCACAGACTGGAGATGCAGCGCATACCAAGAGGCACCAACAAGGAGGCAGATGATATCGCCAAACGAGCCTCCAGGCGAGAGCCTCAGAGGCCAGGCGTCGTCGAGAAGCGACTGCTCAAACCATCGGCAACAGCGCCCGTTTCTGAGCTGGCGTCCCCCTAGCGGGGGCTACCTGCGGCGCCTCCGAACGGTGCCCCGTCTCGAGTACCACCCTTCGGAGCCCGTCTGCTGCTCGCAGCGGAGCCCGAGGAGGGTTGCTGGACCCAAGAGCTCTAGATGTACCTGCAACATGACACCCTCCCGGACAAGGAAGAAGACGTAGCGCGCGTGGTCCGGCAGGCCTCGGCTTACTACATCCAAGACGGTGAACTCTACAGGAGGCGCCCCAATGACGTCTCGCTGAAGTGCATCTCGAGGAAGCAAGGGCGCGAGCTGTTGGCTGACATCCACGATGGAGGCTGCGGCCATCACTCGTCGTCCCGCACCCTCGTAGGCAAGGCCTTCCGCAGCGGCTTCTACTCGCCCATGACGCTCAACGACGCCACGAAGCTCGTGCGGGCTTGCGAGGCGTCCCAGTTTCACGCCAAGCAGATCCACCATCCGGTGCAGGGCCTCTAGATGATTCCGCTCTCCCAGCCCTTTGCGGTCTGGGGATTGGACATCCTGGGTCCATTTCCCCGGGCAGCGGGGGGCTACCGCTTCCTGTACGTCGCCATCGACAAATTCACCAAGTTGGCGGAGGTGGAGCCTGTTCGCGCGATCCCAGCCGGGTCGGCTGTCAAGTTCATCCAAGGCCTCGTGAGGCGATTCGGGGTCCCGAGCCGCATCATCACGGATAACGGTTCACAGTTCACAAGCAATCTCTTCAGGTCATATTGTGCTAACCTTGGAACACAGATCTGCTACGCTTCGGTGGCTCACCCTAGGAGCAACGGCCAGGCCGAGCGCGCCAACGCGGAAGTCTTGCGTGGCCTCAAGATGCGCAGCTTTAAGAAGAAGCTTGAGGCTTGCGGCAGGGGCTGGATCGACGAGCTCCAGTCCGTGCTGTGGTCAATCCGAACTAGTGCCACCAAACCCATGGGGGAAAATCCTTTCTTTCTCGTCTATGGGGCGGAGTTGGTCCTCCCTCACGAGGTCAAGCATCGCCCCCCACAGGTCTTGGCCTTCAATGAGGAATGCCAGGATGCCGCCTAGCGGATGGACCTCGTGCTCGGCGAGGAGGGCCGCTGCCGAGCTGCCCTCAGGGTGGCACGTTATCAGCAGGCGCTGCGGCGGTACCACTACCGCGGCGTCCGCGCAAGAACACTTGAAGTTGGTGACTTGGTCCTGAGGCGGGTCCTCTCCCGTGAGGGGTTGCAAAAGCTCTCGCCCATGTGGGAGGGCCCGTTCAAAATCGCCCATGTCTTTAGCCCTGGTGTTGTGCGCCTGGAGACGCGGGATGGGATACCTATCCAGAATTCCTGGAACATCGAACACCTCAGGAGGTTCTACCCGTAATCAAGGCTCCGTGCCCGTGAAGGACTCCGCCTGTGACACTCTCACGTAATAATGAGCTGGGGCTGTACACGCTTCGGAGTCTCCTGTGCGTTGCCTACGGGCCCTCAGACGGGGCTCCCACCCACGCCCTAGTGGCAGTCCTTAGCTCTGCGCTAGGAAGAAGACGTAGTGTAGGGGTCGGACGTGACCTTTTTTCCTTTTTTGGCTTGGTGTTTGGCCGTCAGCCTTTTCTACTTCCTTGGCTATCAGCCCTTCCTCTACCCTATGCTATGAAGTTCTCGTGTTTCTCGCGCTTCCTGCATTTGGTTGAAAGTCTTGTTTGGGATCTTTCTCGCCAATTTTAAGTTCAGTTTGTTGAGCAGGGTTGCGCCACTCGCTCTTCTTCGTGCGCCTTGCGCGTGGGGGCTGGGGCACGGTCGGTCACGGCCCTCATCTGCCGCGGCCCCGTGGCCTCGCCTGGCCAAGCCTGCTTAGGCTCTGGCGCCGGGCTTCTCTGTCCGTGCAACCTATCCTACCGAGCCGGCTCTGGCTTTGTTGCTCTTACCCGCGCTCGGCGCCCTCAGCAGCTCTCAGCGGCTCACCCCCGCTCGGGGACTGCACGAGCCCTCTAGATTCGGCCACCCCGTCGTGACCCGATGGGGCTCATGACGCCAAAGAGTCAGGAAGACTTTGCCTCAAAATGTCGCGACGCATAAAAGCTAAGTAATTTCACCAAGGCAACAAAAAACATGACAACAAGTTCTCGCTTCCTGCATATATCACAGTCCATTACATGCCTCCTCGAGGCAACTTGAAATTTTGATGCAGAAGGGACATGAAAGAAAGGAGAAGAAGCAGAGGCCGCTCACGCTCAGTCGGAGTCTTCCAGTTCCTCCGGCTTCACCGAGCCACAGGGGCGCGACAACCCCCTCCCCTCGCCAGGCCGAGCTCGGCGGCGTGGTGGTTCGTCGTGGCCGCCACTACTGGAGGAGATGCTGCTGTCGTAGAGGGGGCACCCACGGCGCCCCCAGGACAGAGATCATCTTCGGAGGAGGAGCTGCTCCTCCGGACGCCGTCCCCGTCATCCCCTTCGTGATCGGCATCGGGACAGCACCCAAGGCGCCTCCCTTCCTCCGAGAAGACCCTGACGAACAATGTGGAGGCGCCATCGTACCTGAAGTGGAGCGCACACCTCCCCTGCAGCCGGCGTGCGCGAGCAAATGATTGCCAGCCGCGCTCCAGGAACACATCGCCCGAGGGAGCCACATCAACGTCCACCCAGGACGCACCACTGCAGCAACTGTCAGCCTGCAGCCAGATGCCGCCAAGGCCTCCGGCTGGTAACACGTCGCCGAACAAGCAGGGAAGCCGGAGCCACGGGTTACCAGGCTTCTCCGCCCACACCATGAACTCCAACGACACGTCGAAGGAGTGGAGCTGCGGGCGCGGAGGACGCGTGACTGACAGGCACTCTTGCGCGCCTCCTCTCCCTCCACGGCCATGACCACCTTCACCACGGGAGGACGTACCGCGCCTCTCACCAGCGGCTGCGGCAGAACTTGGAAGGCCGCGCCCGCCTCCCCGAGGAGTCGCTGCGGGCGCATCGGCATGCTTGCGGGGATGACCGCGGCCCCTCTTCGACGGCAGCGGGGCCAGATCCTTCGGGGCCTTCCCCTTCTCCGCGGCGGACGGCTTCCTCGACGGTGCCATGGAGATCTCGCAACAACAGAGAGAGAGAGAGAGAGAGAGAGAGAGAGAGCAAAGAACAAGCAAGGTGAAGATGGTGCTAGCTTGAAAACGGCTTGGGGGCTCCCCCTAGTCCCATTTATAGGGCGGAGGAGCCCAACCGCAAGCCACTGGCGTTGCAGCCATAACGCCCTCATCGTCTGTGCCAAGGAGTTGTCAAGTCACACGATCACCAAGAATGCGTGGGGAGCGGAGCCGCCACGTCCCATCCAACCGGCGCACGCCGGCCTGGCCCGCAGCCTTTTAGGGCCCGCGACGCTTCGTCCTCGACTAAGGCTTCGCCCCAGAGCCAACTCCACGCGCGCCTTGGGCCCGGGGGCTACTGTCGGCGTCCTGGGAACCAGGGTACCCAGACTTGCCTATCCGCGGGCCGCGACGTGCTCTTACAATGGCGTGGTACGGCCCAGCTGATCGACCAGCTACCCAAGACCCTCGCGAGGGAGCTAAGCCTCGCGAGGATAACAACGTCAATACCCCCTCAGGAGCGGCCTCGGCAAGGTGCCCCGGAGGGGCATAGAATCCAAGGCCAAGCTTGCCTCAGGAGGAGGCAGTGATGTCAGTAGTGACGCACCACGCCAGCGGGTGCCAGCATCCGCTAGCGGCGCAGTTGCCATTTCAGTGCACGGGGGACAACACAGCCGCGAGTTCCCGAGGAGCGGGACAAAGGTTTCCCCATTGGTGCAACAAGACCGAAGACCACAAGGACAGGAAGGAGGATGTCACCGTCGAGCCCACCACCGCGTCACCGCCTGATCCTTTTGCAGGAGAAGACCGCTTTTGTCAGGATAGGGACGTCCTTGTGTTCCCGCTCAAAAATGGCCGTTGTGGGATCCCCTCCCGCCTAAACATTTTGGGGGAAGAGGGACCCTGGCCGCCTAAATAAGTAGCTAGGATCCCCGCTATGTAGGAGAGGAAAAAATAGATCCATAAACTCTGCCACCACACAAAGGAGAAAGAACACTTGCCTCCTGACCCTCCTGAGCTCACCTCCTGAGCTCAGGAACCACTGTACTAGTTCATGTTCCAGCCCTCCCGAGGCCAATCCACCAAAGCAGGAAGTAGGGTTTTACACCACGCGGTGGCCTGAACCTGGGTAAACTCTTGTGTGCTTCACTTGTTGTTTGCTTGAATCTCTTGACCAGGCGAGGGCTAGACGCAAGGTAGACGTGAGTGGGAGAGATCTTCGTTCACGCCCCTGTGTTCAAACTTCTTGGGTTTTGCGGAGCCCTAAATCCGACAGTTTTCACTAGAGGCTTCTCTCTTGAAGATAGCATACGATGGGTAAATAAATTACTATTCGGCAATTCATAGAAAACCAAATAATTATGATGATATCCAAGGCAATGATCATGCATATAGGAATCACGTCCAATATTAGGAGACCGACTTCTGCATGCATCTACTACTATTACTCAACACATTGACCGCTATCTAGCATGCGTTTGGTGTATCAAGTTCATGAAAAACTAAGTAATGCTTTAAGCAAGATGACATGATGTAGACAAGATAAACTCACGTATGAATAAACCCCATATTTTTACCCTTAATAGGAATGATACATGTGTGTCATTTCTCTTTCTGTCACTGAGATTGAACACCGCAAGATCGAACCCATCACAAAGCACCTCTTCTCACGGCAAGAAAAATTAATCTAGTTGGCCAAACTAAACCGATAAACTGGAGAAGAAATACGAGGCTACAAAAATCATGCATAAAAGAGTTCAGATAAAACTCAAATAATATTCATTGATATATCTGATCATAAACTCACAAGTCATCGGATCCTAACAAACACACCGCAAAAAGTCATTACATTGAATAGATCTCCAAGAACATCAAAGAGAACATTGTATTGAAGATCAAAGAGAGAGAGAAATCCATCTAGCTACTCGCTATGAAGCCATAGGTTTGTGGTAAACTACTCACGCATCATTGGGAGGCAGCAAGGTTGATGTAGAGCCCCCCCCCATGATCGTTGCCCCCTCCGACAGAGTGCCAAAAAGTCCTCTAGATTGGATATCGTGGTTCTGGAACTTGCGGTAGCGGAAAAAAGTATGTCCTCTCTGTCTCTGTTGGTTTCATGATTTTAGAGTATTTATAAAATAAGAAATAGGCCAGACGAAGCTACGTAGGCCCCATGAGTCACCAGCGCACCCTCGTCGTGGGCCACTGCTCCATCTTCTCGCGTCTTCCCGAAGCTTCCAGGGTCTCTTATTGCCAGAAAAATATCCAAAAAGTTTCACGGAATTTGGACTTCGTTTGATATGGATATCCTGTAAAACCAAAAACATGCAGAAAACAACAACTAGCATTGGGCACTATTGTTGGGAAACGTTGCATGGGAAACAATTTTTTTCCTACGAACACCCAAGATCAATCTAGGAGATGCACATCTACGAGAGGAGAGTTGGATCCACATACCTTTGTAGATCGCTAAGCGGAAGCATTCAAGAACGCGGTTGATGTAGTGCTACGTCATCGCGACCCAATCATGATCCGTCCCGCGAACTCCGATCTAGTGCCGAACGGATGGCACCTCTGCGTTCAACACACGTACGGCTTGATGATGCCTTCACCTCCTCGATCTAGCGAGCAATGGTGAAGCAGTAGCTTGAGTCCTCCAGCAGCATAATGGCATGGTGGCGGTGGTGGTGGAGAAATCTCAGCAGAGCTTCGCTAAGCGCTACGGAGAGGAAGAAGGCTACAAGAGAGAGAAGGGGCAACGCCGTGGCATATGAGGATGCGGCTGCCCTCTTTCTCTCTCACTATATATAGGGGGAAGGGGGGAGGAGGGGGGGCTAGGGTTTCCCTAGGGGAGGGGCGGCGGCCACAGGGGAAACCCTAGATGGGTTTGGACGCCCCACCCCGAGGAAACTTGGCCCCCAAGCCAGGACGGGGCGACTGCCCTAGGGGAGGCTCCCCACCTCTCCAAGTTACATGAGATGGGGTGGGAGGGGCGCAGAGCCCCTCAGTGGGCTGGTGTGCCCCCTCCCCTTGGCCCATTAGGCCCCCAACACTTGCCGGGACCTCTGAAACCCCTTTCGGTCACGCTGGCCATCACCCGGTACCCCCGGAACACTTCCGGACTCCAATACCCTTTGTACAATATATCGATCTTCACCTCCTGACCATTACGGAGTTCTTCATCATGTCCGGGGTCTCATACGGGAATCTGAACAATCTTCGGTAACCACCATAATGACTCAACTATACTAATATCGTCACCAAACGTTAAGTGTGTAGACCTTGTGGGTTCGAGAACTATGCAGACATGATCGAGACACCTCTAAGGTCAATAACCAATAGCGGGACCTGGATTCCCATATTGGTTCCCACATGTTCTACGAATATCTCATCGGTTGAACCTCGATGTCAAGGATTCAGATAATCCCATATGTAGTTCCCTTTGTCTATCGGTATGTTACTTGCCCGAGATTCGATCGTCGGTATCTCCATACCTAGTTCAATCTTGTTACCGGCAAGTCTCTTTACTCGTTCCGTAATACAAGATCCCATGGCCAACTCATTAGTCACATTGCTTGCAAGCTTCTAGTGATGTTGTATTACTGACTGGGCCCTGAGATACCTCTCCGTCACACAGAGTGACAAATCCCAGTCTTGATCCATGCCAACTCAACAGACACCCTCGGAGATACCTACAGAGCACCTTTATAGTCACCCAGTTACGTTGCGATGTTTGTTACACACAAGGTACTCCTACGGTGTCAATGAGTTGCATGATCTCATGGTCATAGGAACATATACTTGACATGCAGAAAACGATAGCAATAAACTTGACATGATCATATGCTACGTTCATAGTTTGGGTCTCGTCCATCACATGATTCTCCTAATGATGTGACCTCGTTATCAAATGATAACTCATGTCAATGTCTAGGAAACCATAGCCATCTTTGATCAACGAGCTAGTCCGATAGAGGCTGACTAGGGACATATTGTTGTCTATGCATCCACACATGTATTTGAGTTTCCAATCAATACAATTATAGCATGGAGAATAAACGATTATCATGAACTGAGAAATATGATAATAACCAATTTATTATTGCCTCTAGGGCATATTTCCAACAGTATCCCACTTGCACTAGATTCAATAATCTAGTATTACATGGTAATGAGTCTAACACCCATGTAGTCCTGGTGTCGATCATGTTTTGCCCGTGGAAGAGGTTTAGTCAACGGATCTGCAACATTCAAATCTGTGTGTACTTTGCAAATGTTTATGTCCTCCTCCTTGATCGAATCGCGGATGGAATTGAAGCGTCGCTTTATGTGTCTGGTCTTCTTGTGAAACCTTGGTTCCTTGGCTAGAGTAATGGCACCAGTGTTGTCACAGAATAGAGTCATTGGGTCCAGTGCACTGGGCACAACTCCAAGATCAGTCATGAACTTCTTCATCCAGAGAGCTTCCTTCGCTGCCTCCGAGGCAACTATGTACTCTGCTTCACATGTAGAATCAGCTACCACGCTTTGCTTGGAACTGCACCAGCTTACTGCCCCCCCATTAAGAATATATACGTATCAGGTTTGAGACTTAGAGTCATCCGAATCAGTGTCAAAGCTTGCATCAACGTAACCCTTTACGACGAGCTCTTGATCACCTCCATAAACGAGAAACATTTCCTTAGTCCTTTTCAGGTACTTAAGGATATTCTTGACCACTGTCCAGTGCTCTATTCCAGGATTACTTTGAAACCTTCCCGCCATACTTATGGCAAGGCTGACATCTGGTCTTGTGCACAACATTGCATACATGATAGAGCCTATGGTTGAAGCATAGGGGATGACACTCATCTTTTCTCTATCCTCTTTAGTCGCTGGGCATTAAGTCTTACTCAACTTTACATCTTGCCAAACAGGTAAGAACCCCTTCTTAGACTGATCCATTTTGAACTTCTTCAAAATCTTATCAAGGTATATGCTTTGTGAAAATCCTATTAAGCGTCTCGGTCTATCTCTATTGATTCTGATGCATAATATGAAAGCAACTTCTCCTAGGTCCTTCATTGAAAAACTCTTGTTCAAATATTCCTTCAAGTTTTCCAAAAGTTCTATATTGTTTCGAATCAGCAATATGTCATCCACATATAATATTAGAAATGCTATAGATCTCCCACTCACTTTCTTGTAAATACAAGCTTCTCCAAAAACTTGTATAACCCAAACGCTTTGATCACCTCATCAAGGCGAAGATTCCAACTCCGAGATGCTTGCACTAGTCCATAAATGGATCGTCGGAGTTTGCACACTTTGTCAACATTCTTTGGATCGACAAAACCTTCCGGTTACATCATATATAAATCCTCTTTAAGGAATCCATTAAGGAACGCTGTTTTGACATCCATCTGCCAGATTTCATAATCGAAAAATGAAGCTATTGCCAACATGATTCTGACTTGCTATGGGTGAAAAAGTCTCATCATAGTCAACTCCTTGAACTTGTGAAAACCCCTTTGCCACAAGTCGAGCTTTATGGACGGTGACATTACCGTCCGTGCTCGTCCTCTTCTTGAAGATCCATTTATTCTGAATGGCCTTTCGCCCTTCAGGTAATACTTCCAAAGTCCATACTTTGTTTTCATACATGGATCCCACATCGGATGTCATGGCCTCTAACCATTTGTCGGAATCTGAGCCCAACATCGCTTCTCTATAGCTCGTAGGTTCATCGTTGTCCAACCACATGACCTCTAAGACAGGGTTACCGTACCACTCAGGAGCAGAACATATCCTTGTCGACCTACGAGGTTCGATACTAACTTGATTCGAAAGTTCATGATCACCATCATTAATTTCTTCTTCAACTGATGTAGGTGCCACAAAAACTTCTTTCTGCACTATGCTACTATCTGGTTGAAGTGAAGGTTCAACAACCTCATCAAGTTCTATATTGCTCCCACTCAATTCTTTCGAGAGAAACTCTTTCTCGAGAAAGGACCCGTTCTTAGCGACAAACACTTTGCCCTTGGATCTGAGATAGAAGGTATACCCAACCGTCTCCTTTGGGTATCCTATGAAGACGCATTTGTCCACTTTGGGTTCGAGGTTTTCTGGATGAAGCCTTTTGACGCAAGCATCGCAGCCCCAAACTTTAAGAAACGACAACTTAGGTTTCTTGCCAAACCATAGTTCATACGATGTCGTGTCTACAAACTTATATGGTGCCCTATTTAAAGTGAATGCAGCTGTCTCTAACGCATATCCCCAAAACGATAGTGGTAGATCGGCAAGAGACATCATACAACGCACCACATCCAATAAGGTACGATTACGATGTTCGGACACACCATTACAATGTGGTGTTCCAGGTGGCGTCAACTGTGAAACAATTCCACATTGTCTTAAGTGATTGCCAAACTCATAACTCAGATATTCCCCCTCTCAATCAGATCGTAGGAATTTAATCTTCTTGTTATGTTGATTCTTGACTTCACTCTGAAATTGCTTGAACTTTTCAAACGTTCAAGACTTATGCTTCATTAAGTAAATATACCCATATCTACTCAAATCATCGGTGAAGGTGAGGAAATAACGATATCCACCGCGTGCGTCAACACTCATCGGACCGCAGACATCAGTATATATGATTTCCAGCAAGTCACTTGCCCGTTCCATTGTTCCAGCAAACGAGGTTTTTGTCATCTTGCCCATGAGGCATGGTTCGCATGTGTCAAGTGATTCAAAATCAAGAGACTCCAAAAGTCCATCAGCATGGAGTTTCTTCATGCGCTTTACACAATATGACCTAGGCGACAGTGCCACAAGTAAGCGGTACCATTATTATCAACTCTACATCTTTTGGCATCAATGTTATGAACATGTGTATCATCACTATCGAGATTCAATAAGAATTAACCCCTCACAATGGGTGCATGACCATAAAAGATATTACCCATATAAATAGAGCAACCATTATTCTCTGATTTAAATGAGTAACCGTCTCGCATTAAACAAAATCCAGATATATTGCTCATGCTCAACGCAGACACTAAATAACAATTATTAAGGTCTATAACTAATCCCGATGGTAATCGAAGAGCAAGCGTGCCGACGACGATCACATCAACCTTGGAACCATTTCCCACGCGCATCGTCACTTCGTCCTTCGCCAGCCTCCATCTATTCCGTAGTTCCTGTTTAGAGTTGCAAATGTGAGCAACCGCACCAGTATCAAATACCGAGGCACTACAATGAGAGCTGGTTAGGTACACATCAATAAAATGTATATCATATATACCTTTGTTGGCCCCCTTCTTGTCAACCAGATACTTGGGGCAATTCCGCTTCCAGTGGCCAGTTGCCTTGCAATAGAAGCACTCAGTTTCTGTCTTGGGTCCAACCTTGGGTTTCTACACAGGAGGAGCAACTGCTTTGCCACCTTTCTTGAAGTTTCCCTTCTTTCCCTTGCTCTTCTTGAAACTAGTGGTTTTATGGACCATCAACACTTGATGCTCCTTCTGGATGTCTAAGTCAACGACTTTCAGCATCACGAACAACTCAGAGATCGACCTATTCATCCCTTGCAGGTTATAGTTCAACACAAAGCTCTTGTAGCTAGGTGGTAGCAACTGAAGAACTCTGTTAGTGATCGCCTCAGGCGGGAGCTCAACTCCCAACTCAGCCATACGGTTGTAGTACCCAGACATTCTGAGTATGTGCTCACTGACAGAAGTGTTCTCCTCCATTTTGCAGGTGTAGAACTTATCGGAGGTCTCATACCTCTTGATCCGGGCATTTTTCACAAAAATAAACTTCAACTCCTAGAACATCTCATATGCTCCATGACGTTCAAAACGCCTTTGAAGTCCCGGTTCTAAGCCATACAACATGGCACACTGAACTATTGAGTAGTCATCAACACGCGACTGCCAGCCGTTCATAACATTCACAAACACGGGAGCGGGTGCCGTACCAAGCGGTGCATCAAGGACATAAACCATTTGGGGAGCCGTGAGGATAATCCTCAGATTACGGGCCCAGTCCACAGAGTTACTTCCATCATCTTTCAGCTTAGCTTTATCTAGGAACACATTAAAATGCAGGGGAGCTACTGCACGAGCCATTGATCTACAACATAAATTTGCAAAGATAACTTAGACTATTGTTCATGATAAATGAGTTCAATTAATCTTATTACTTAAGAACTCCCACTCAAATCAAGATCCCTCCAGTTGTCTGAGTGTAACACGATCCAAATTCACCAACCCAAGTCCGATCATCACGTGAGATGAGGTGGTTTCAATGGTGAACATCTCCATGTTGATCATATCTACTATATGACTCGTGTTCGACCTTTCGGTCTCTTGTGCTCCGAGGCCATGTATGTACATGCTAGGCTCGTCAAGTTTAACCCAAGTGTTCCACATGTGCAAAATTGTCTTGCACCCGTTGTATGTGAACGTAGAGTCTATCACACCGGATCATCATGTGGTGCTTCGAAACGACAAACTTTCGCAACGGTGCACACTTGGGGAGTACACAGTTTTATCTTGAAATTTTGGTGAGGGATCACCTTATAATGCTATCGTCGTCCTAAGCAAAATAAGATGCATAAAAGGATGAACATCACATGCAAATCATAAGTGACATGAGATGGCCATCATCTTGTACTTTTGATCTCCATCTCCAAAGTACTGGCATGATCTCCATCGTCACCGGCATGACACCATGATCTCCATCATTGTGCTGGCATTAGGGTTGTCACGCCAACCATGCTTCTACTAATATTGCTACCGCTTAGCGATGAAGTAAAGCATTACAAAGCGTTTAATGATTGACACACAGGTCATACAATAATTAAAGACAACCCTATGGCTCCTGCCGGTTGCCGTATTCATCGACATGCATGTCGTGATAAACTATTACAAAACATGATCATCTCATACATCAAATATATCTCATCATGTCTTTGGCCATATCATATCACAACATACCCTGCAAAAACAAGTTAGGCGTCCTCTAATTTGTTGTTGCATGTTTTACGTGGCTGCTATGGGTATCTAGCTAGCAAGAATGATTCTTACCTATGCAAAGCCACAACGGTGATATGCAAATTTCTATTCAACCTTCTACGAGGACCGCCTTCGTCGAATCCAATCCAACTAAGGTGGGAGAGATAGACACCCGCCAGCCATCTTTATGCAACAAGTTGCATGTCTTTCAA
The DNA here is from genome assembly GCA_902687465.1 of Secale cereale. NCBI lineage: Eukaryota > Viridiplantae > Streptophyta > Magnoliopsida > Poales > Poaceae > Secale > Secale cereale. Next base: position 373,866,220 of record LR738714.1, on the reverse strand, counting down.
TGGAACCGGCCTCGTGTACGTGGACATGTAAGGTTGGTCCGAGCCGCTTCATCCCACAATACCGCTGAATCAAAATAAGACTAGGGAAGGAAGCAATCTGAATATCAATGCCCACAAACTCTTTGTGTTCTACTCGTGATGTCATCTACGCATAGACCTAGCTCATGATGCCACTATTGGGAAACATTGCATGGGAAACAAAAAACTTTCCTATGAACACCCAAGATCAATTTAGGAGATGCACATCTACGAAAGGAGAGTTGGATCCACATACCTTTGTATATTGCTAAGCAGAAGCGTTCAAGAACGCGGTTGATGTAGTGGTACGTCTTCGCGATCCAATCACGATCCGTCCCGCGAACTCTGATCTAGTGTCAAACGGGCGGCACCTCCGCGTTCGACACACGTATGGCTTGATGACGCCTTCACCTCCTTGATCTAGCGAGCAATGGTGAAGTAGTAGCTCGAGTCCGTCGGCAGCACAATGGCATGGTGGCGGTGGTGGTGGAGAAATCTCAGCAGAGCTTCGCTAAGCGCTACGGAGAGGAAGAAGGCTACGAGAGAGAGAGAAGGGGCAGCGCCGTGGCGTATTAGGGTGCAACTGCCCTCTTTCTCCCTCACTATATATCGGGGAAGGAGGGAGGAGGGGGCCTAGGGTTTCCCTAGGGGAGGGGTGGCGTCCACAGGGGAAACCCTAGATGGGTTTGGGCGCCCCCACCCCTAGGAAACTTGGCCCCCAAGCCAGGATGGGGCGGCTGCCCTAGGGGAGGCGTCCCACCTCTCCAAGTTATGTGAGATTGGCTGGGAGGGGCGCACATCCCCTTAGTGGGCTGGTGTGCCCCTCCCCTTGGCCCATTAGCCCCCCCCCCCCAACGCTTGCCGGGACCTCCGAAACTCCTTCGGCCACGCTGGCCATCACTCGGTACCCCCGGAACACTTCCGGACTCCAATACCTATCGTCCAATATATCGATCTTCACCTGTCGACCATTCCGGAGTTCCTCGCCTCGTCCAGGACTCCCAAAAATCTTCGGTAACCACCATAATGACTCAACTATACTAATATAGTCACCAAACATTAAGTGTGTAGACCCTGCGGGTTTGAGAACTATGCAGAGATGACCGAGACACCTCTACGGTCAATAACCAATAGCGGGACCTGGATGCCATATTGGTTCCCACATATTCAACAAAGATCTCATCGGTTGAACCTCGATGTCAAGGATTCAGATAATCCCGTATGTGGTTCTCTTTGTCTATTGGTATGTTACTTGCGTGAGATTCGATCGTCGGTATCTCCATACCTAGTTCAATCTTGTTACCGGCAAGTCTCTTTACTCGTTCCGTAATACAAGATCCCGTGGCCAACTCATTAGTCACATTGCTTGCAAGCTTCTTGTCACAACCCTAGATATTTGCTTGCAATTAGTTGCATCAGCATCCATGCATCATGTATAAAATTCAAATGAATTTGAATTGGGGAAGTTCAAACCCTAGCACCAAATGAATCCAACTAGGTTCAAATTCAAATCTTTTCAATGTACCCAAAATGCCTTTGAGAAAAGTTCATCATTTTTGAATTGGTCGAGGACCTCTTCCAAAAATGGTGCACATTTTTCTAGGTCACTCCGGATTTTTGAATTAATCCATGAAGTATTTGCATTTGGGCATTTAATTCTTATAAATATTTTAATTGCCCAAATTATTCTGAAAATGGTTGAGTGCCGTTGGAAAATATTTCAGCAGTGCCCACAATTTATTTCAGGATTTTTAGAAAAGGTTTAGTATTTCTACTAAATCCAAACAAAGAAAGAAAAATAGAAAACATAAACAATGGAAGGAGAGAGAGACTTACCAGGGCCACTTACCTGCTGCCTATCCAGCCCGGTGCAGCCTAGGAGCTGGCCCAGCCCACCGCAGCCGCCACCGTCTTCAACCTCCTGCCAGTAGGCAGGAGGGCGTGTGCACGCCGCGCGCCAGCACGCGCGCGCCACCTCCACCCCGCTCGCCTACCTCCACGACGGCCTGGACCTCCCTCGCGTCGCCACGCACCTCCCTGGTCGCTCTCTCACTCTTCCCGAGCTTCTCTCCCTCCCTTGCTATCTCCTCGGAACATAGCTGGGCGCCACCGTCGCCACCGCTCGCTGCTGGCGCGGCTAGAGCCACCTCCTCGCCCTCCGCCCGAGTCCAGAAGCTACGCATCGTCTACCTCGTCCTCTCCATCGACTCCCGCAACGCCGGATGCCTCGAAGCGCGGCCCTCGATGATTCTTCTTCCTCGGCTCACCGATATTGCCTCCGCCGCCCCGCTCGCTTCGGACGTCCTCCGAGCTCGCCGTCTGCACTACTGCAATCTCCGTGAGCCACTGATCCGAACCCCCCTCTTCGGTGCTCCTTTTGCTTGCCGTAGCGCCGATCCCCGCCGTGACCGAAGCTTCTCACCGCCGGTGATGACAGCGCTGTAGCCACAACTGCTGCCACCTGCGTCTGAGCCCATCAGCGCGCTCAGTGCAACCTCAGGAGCACGTTGCACCCACAAGATCTTCGCCTAGTGCACAGTAGCCTTGCTTCCATCAATGTCCGAGCTCCGGCCGCCGACTACGTTGTCGTCGCCGTTGATTGGGTCCGCCCCGGCGTGAGCTGATGGCTCCGCTGGACGCGCACGAACACCAGCTTCGCGTAGGACCAAACCGCGGTCGATTTGGTCGACTGTGGGCAAATCCCGAGCCCTCCGTCGTGTCCGTTGTCGCCGACGTCAAGCCGTCGGTGTGTTTGACCTGTATGACCTGGGGTTTCACCCCCTCCAACTCACTAACATGTGGACCCAGCCTCCGAGTTAATTAAGTTAATCCCATAATTAGCACTAATAGGCACTGTTAGTTAGATGTGAGACTGACACGCGGGACCCACTGGTCAGTTTGACCTGGACTACCCGTGTTGACTTGCTGACGTCACAGTGACGTCATGCCGATGTAGTAAACATTTTCTGAGATTTTTAAATAAGCCAGAAATGATTTATATATTTCAAAAAATGTCATAAACTTCTAAAAATCATAGAAAATCAACCATAGCTCAGAATGAAATAATTTATATATGAAAAATTATCAGAAAAATCCAAAGAATCTATTTATGGCATTTTCATGCATGTTTGAACAACTTATGCCTACTGATCACAGCAAATCAATTAAATGACATTTGAATAATCACATATGGAGTTTGAATTTGAATCTTGGATTCAAACCAACTTCATTTAAATTGTTGCTAGTTGCATTAGCTCAAACCACAACATATTGCCATGTCATGATCATGCATCATATTGTTGCATTGCATTGATTGTGTTCCTTCTCTGTTGCCGGTATTTGTCCCTTCTCAGTAGAGGTGGTTCCGATGATGAGATCGATGACATCGATGAAGAACTATACTATCTTCGGAAGTGCCAGGCAAGCAAAACCCCCTTGTTCATTCCGATACAATCCCACTCTCTCACTGCTGCTCTCTTTTATTGCATTAGGACAACAATGATTCATCTGTTACATGCTGCGGTAGTTGAACCCCTTTTCCTCTGCATGACCTGTCATTGCTATAGTAAATAGATGAAACCCACTAGCATGAGTAGGAGTTGTTTGGGCCCTAATGTGCCTACTCATTCATGCTTGTTTTTCATGCCTGCTACTGCTTAGAGTTGAGTCAGGTCTGATTCATCGGGGATGAATTGGAATGGTGAAAAACATGTCCTACTGTGTGTGAGCTAAGTGTGTGAACACGATTTGGTAAAGGTAGCGGTGAGAGGCCATGTAGGAGTACATGGTGGGTTGTCTCATTGAAACCATCCTTAGGAACTGAGTTCTGTGTTAGTGATCCATGAACAGCTACTACCGCGCGTTGCGATCGAAACCAATGGACCCTCTTGACTTATTAACCGCCCCTGTCCTCTGTCCAGGAGTTGCAAATAGTTTATGGTGTCTGTAGAATACTAGAGGCCGTGCATATTTCTGACCCTAGGGGTGGGTTGTGATGTGGTAGGTACGTGGCACGGTGTACCGAGTCACCCATTTGGTGTGTCGGGAACCCTGTACACATCGTTCGGGGTCGTATGTGGAAACCTCGTCCGGACTCCATGCGGATGGAACCTGAATAGGCGATAAACCTGGACTAGGGACTTGTGTGGTTAGTCAGGTCGTGGCCGACACCCTCGCCAAGCTTCTGCATGAAGGTTGCCGAGATACATAACATGTACATGGCGGTAAGTGGAGAGAGCATGTGTGAAGAAGTACACCCCTGCAGGGTTAACATCATCTATTCGAATAGCCGCGTCCGCGGTGAAGGACCTCTGGGTTGCCTATACAGTTCATAGACAAGTGAAAGTGGATACTCTAAAATGCGCAAGATAAGCGTGAGTGCTATGGATGGCCTTCTCGTAGGGAGACGTGAGCGGATCCATAGTGGTGTATTGATATGGTGAATATGTGGACTCGTGTGCGCCACCTCAAAAGAGTTACCAATAGTCGTAGTACAGGATAGCCACTGAGTCAAAGCTGGCTTGCTACAGTTTACCCCTTTGTTGATACTGATGCATATGTAGCTAGTTCTGATGTAAGTCTTGCTGAGTACATTTTTACTCATATTTGCTTAATTTATGTTTTGCACAGAGAGTTCAGTCTCACTAGTGGTTCCGCGTGGACTTCGACGTTTAGCTTGTTACGTCAGCTACGATCTTGTACCCTTGGGAGGGTCTTGTAGATAGTTAGGCTTCATAGCCTTTTTCATTTGTAGTTGTTTGTACCCAAACATGTTATGCTTCCGTTGCTTGTATGCTTTGTATGTTGGGTCATGAGACCCATGTTTGTAATATCTGGCTCCTTGGAGCCTAATGAATAAATACTTTGATTCATAGAGTTTTGTTGTGATGCCATGTTGTATTTGCACATATCGAGCATATTGTGTGTATGTTATTGAAATGCTTGGTGTGTGTCGGATCCGACACCTAGTTGTTTACCCTTGGTAGCCTATCTTATGGGGAAATGCCTCCTAGTGCTTCCACTGAGCCTTGGTAGCTTGCTACTGCTCCGGAACACATGGATTGATGAGCATGTGTCCTTCCTTGCTCCCGTGTCTGTCCCCCATGGGGAAATGTCACGCGGTGTATATCGAAGTCCTGTTAGCTTGCTACAGCCCGACAACACTCGCTGCTGACCGACACGTGCATTGTTGGGTCATGTATGCCTGTCCCTGTAATTGAGCGCCACTTTTGGTTTATAACTAGCCATGTCGGCCCAGGTTCTCTGTCATATGGATGCTAGCGACACTATCATATACGTGGGCCAAAATGCGCAAATAGTCCCGGGCCAGGTAAGGTGGCACCCGTGGGGATACCATGCGTGAGGCCGCAAAGGGATATGATGTGTTACATGCTAGACCGGTGTGCCTTAGGATCGGGGTCCTGACAGCTTTGGTATCAGAGCCTGACTGTCTGTAGGATTACCAAGCCAAACTGGTCGAAGTCGTGTCTAGAAATTCTTTAGTTATATAAGGGAATTGATTGTGGAAGGGAACTTAAGGATCTTTTTACTTCTTTACCCTATGCCCTTCTGATATGAGTCACCTTCTTCTTTTCCACGGGGTTTAAGAACTAGGATTCTCATTCTATTTATCAGGATCACATTAATGGTGGATTCAACTCTCAGTTCAATTTCAAGTACTTCGATTTGTTAAGCAGCTGGTCTCAGAACCTTGACAATATGATGTTGAGTGGTTATGCTATCATTTTGCAGGATGTCTCAAATCTATTTGAGCATTTACAACCGTTATGTTGTTCGAGTCATCCCAGGTTTCTAAACAATCTCACGCATTTGGAAATCTTTCCTTCTTGTTCCCGATATCCTTTTGGGCCTGACTAATCACACTAATCGATGTGTTGAGGTACTCCATTGCCTCGACATATTTGTTGAAGCTACCAGGAAACCAGGACATCATAGATAGCCACCCAGTAAACCAACCTTGTGTTGTGTTCTCAGTGTGATGATCCTGGCCACCCTTTCGAAAGCATCTCATGATGCCATTTATATGGTAGGTATTCTATTTCTAGGTTCTTGAACCCAAGATTCATTCTACTTACTTCATGTTGATAGTGTTTGCTCATTCCTTTAGGATATTAGTAACCTTGTGATAGTCCTCGAGGTTCATGGTATGTCATTCTTCCAAATACCATGAACCACCTTGGCAGAGGTTCTTTTGAACCAAAAGATCACAACCAGAGTGCTCTTGATGAGTTCTCCATTCTACATTGTGGCTCTGCCAATTCTATCTTTCTGCATGGGTTATCCAGAAGAAATATGTCGAATTCGTAGTCTATGCATCCACAACTCAGAAAGTTATATGTTCCTTTGAGTTGTCCCTCTTTATTTGTATTATGACCCTGTCTATCAGTTGATAGTCAGGAGTAGTTGTGCATTCGTGTTCATCGATGCCTTTTACTCTTGTGGTCCATCAAGCCACTCTATTCTGGAATGACTAGGAGAAACAAACTCTAGTACCTTATCCATATCCAGGATTGGGTCAGAGTAGTTGTATTTCGCAGGTCAAAATGTCAATCCAGCTTTTGTTCTGTTCTACCTTGGAGTATTGACATCTTTATGTCAAGAATTCCACGGGAATTGCACAACCTTCTATGAACTCTTGATGCAGTGATACTTCTCACCATTATTATTCATTGCTCGGTCTCCGTGTTATTGTAGCCGGAATACTGACAAGTGAATCATGATGTGTGAAATCAATACTCCTAGCAATGGCTCCGTTGCTTGGTAGTTAATGGACAATAATCTCATTCTTAGCGTGCTGGTTACTGAATCATCATTCTAAGATTGATTGTGCTACCTAGTCCATTTTTTGGTGCACTCTTCGATCAATGAGTTAGGATTGTGTCAATCTCTCGCTCTTTTGATCATATCATCTTGCCCTGAAAAGCAAGATTATTCTCGAGCTTAGTAACATATCAGTGGTTCATGATTTTCCGAATATCTGCTCGAAAGTATTACCAGGTTGTTCCCTGATCGTTATGTTGAGCTCGTGATCAAGTTGGTTTTCTTATAAACCACCCTTCTCCAAGAATCTATGTTGGATACCCCGAGCTAGTTGGTTAAGCTAAACAACAACTTGGAGAGTTGGCAGATAAAAGCTTGATCTAACATAGTTCATTTTGAAGGGATATCTTTTGTGTGTATGTTGAAGAAAGATGATATTTTCATCAATTGTTCTTCGTGTTCAGTGGCTGGACCTATCGTCTTATCCTAACTTTTGTTTGAGTATGGGCTATTGTCAAGTCAAATCAGAACCAATGATATTCGTAGTGTTGTCTTACTCGTGGTTGATCCCTCGAGCATACACCGTTACATCTATTGGTCTGACCAATGCTATCACTTTGTTCACATAGTTATGGAATTCCATCTATATGGAAGCCTCGATAAATTGTTGTCAAGCCCATCGACAACATGTTTATCTTCTCCATGATTCATGTTGAACATTAAAGCTAGCATTGGAAACTTTTGTAAGCATAATCTTTGTGTTAGCTCATGAAGTAGATGTTTTGATGAAAGAAGTGACTTCTCCTAATTCATGTGAAATCGATGTAAGTTGCCACCGTGAATTCTAGAAAGATTGTTTTTGTTTCCTCTGGAATCATCCCAAGTCAGTCACGCATGTGCGAAGCATTCTATGGTTTGATAGGTTGGCCGCCTCCATTCCATATGTTATCCCTAGCACACCAAGCCACTGATTGATTTGTTCAGGATAAAGGAGTTTGTTCTAAGGTTAATATTTAGACTTCCGCGCGGAGACTTCGATGTCGTTAATGATGGTTCCTAACTAGAACTCGGTAGTGTTTTATTGTAAGACTACTATGTGGTCATGCTTGTCTTGGACAGCGAGTTCACATGTGTGTAGTAGAGCCAACTCATGTTTTGGAGCTTGCTATCGTAGTTCATCTCCAGAGAATCTCGCAACGTCATCTCGTCGATTTGTGTTGCAAACTTTCTTTTCAGACATGACATCTGAAGTATCCTGTTACTAACCAGGTCTGAATCTCAGGCAGATATGATGGTTGGAACATTCCCAGCATTTGCATTTTGTTCCCAGCTTGCACCGCCATTGCGCCTTTTCCCATGGGCTACCCTTCTCAGCAACTGCTATTTAGGATCATCTTCAGAAGTGGTCTTACCATGGGTCCCATCCATTTCCGATGATAAGCAAAAAACAACCTTTGCGTTGTCTTCAACAAGGTAATAGACATCACCCATTCAAGTCCGAGTATGTCGTTCTCTCGGACTCCGTCAAATGATCGATGGTGAATTGCCCTAGCCTCGTATAGAGAGTTTCAATGATCTTCATGTCAAAAGTAATTCTTTTTGCCACTTAAGGGAATACTTCCATGAGTCAACTTCCCTAAGGTGTCCCGTTATTTTTGGAAATTCTATCCTCGCTATCTTGGATCCATGCACCATCCTACTTACGTGTGGTAGTGTTGCCTACCCATCTATTCTCTCCATCCCTCTGGATGTGTGTTATGTGTCTCAGCTCAAGAGATGTTTCAACGTCTCACTCCATGAGTTGATCTTGAGTTGCTCGATATTTGAGAAGATCAATTCCTGTAGAGTTTCTTCTGTCGTCACTATGTTGGACAAAGATCTCGAAAGCAAGGATGTCAACATCAACATGATGCAAGCAATCAAGGTTCTTATGAAGTGCAAACTGGATCAAGAAGATTGTGATAGCTTGTGTCCCCTCTATCTTCTTACCTCACGTCTTGAATCTCGGGACGAGATTCTTGTTTAGTGGGGGTGAGTTGTCACAGCCCTAGAATTTGCTTGTAATTAGTTGCATCAGCATCCATGCATCATGTTTAAAATTCAAATGAATTTGAATTGGGGATGTTCAAACCCTAGCACCAAATGAATCCAACTAGGTTCAAATTCAAATGTTTTCAATGAACCCAAAATGCCTTTCAGAAAAGTTCATCATTTTTGAATTGGTCGAGGACCTCTTCCAAAAATGGTGCACATTTTTCCAGGTCACTCTGGATTTTTGAATTAATCCATAAAGTATTAGCATTTGGGCATTTAAATCCTATAAATATTTTAATTTCCCAAATAAACCTGAAAATGGTTGAGTGCCTTTGGAAAATATTTCAGCAGTGCCCACAATTTATTTCAGGATTTTTAGAAAAAGGTTTAGTATTTCTACTAATCCCAAACAAAGAAATAAAAATAAAAAACAGAAACAATAAAAGGAGAGAGAGACTTACCTTTTTTTTGAGCATCGAGAGAGAGAGACTTACATGGGCCACTTACTTGCTGCCTGTCCAGCCCAGTGCAGCCCAGGAGCTGGCCCAACACACCGCAGCCGCCACCGTCTTCAACCTCCTGCCAGTAGGCGGGAGGGCGTGTGCCCGACGAGCGCCAGCACACGCGCGCCACCTCCACCCTGCTCGCCTGCCTCCTCGATGGCATGGACCTCCGTCGCATCGCCACACACCTCCCTGGTCGCTCTCTCACTCTCCCCGAGCTTCGCGCCCTTCCTTGCTCTCTCCTCGCAACACAGCCGGGCGCCACCATCGCCGCCGCTCGTTGCTGGCGCGGCCAGAGCCACCTCCTCGCCCTCCGCCCGAGTCCAGAAGCTACGCCTCGTCTGCCTCGTCCTCTCCGTCGACTCACGCACGTCGGATGCCTCGAAGCACCGCCCTCAACACCTTCTTCTTCCTCGGGTCGCCGAGATTGCCTCTGCCGCCCCGCTCGCTTCGGACCTCCTCCGAGCTCGCCGTCTGCACTGCTGCAATCTCCGTGAGCCACTGACCAGAACCCCCCTCTTCTACGCTCCTTTTGCTTGCCGTAGCACCGATCCCCACCGTGACCGAAGCTTCTCGCCGCCGGCGATGACGCCTGCGCGGCCACAACTGCTGCCACCTGCGTCGGAGCCCATCAGCGCACTCAGTGCAACGTTAGGAGCACGTTGCACCGACCAGATCCTCCCCTAGTGCATCGTAGCCTCGCTTCCATGAACGTCCAAGCTCTGGCCACCACCTACGTTGTCGCTGCCGTCGATTGGGTCCGCCCCGGCGTGAGCTGATGGCTTCGCTGGATGCGCACGAACACCAGCTTCGCGTAGGACCAAACCGTAGTCGATTTGGTCGACTGTGGGCAAATCAAGAGCCCTCGGCGGTGTCCGCTGTTGATGACCCACAAGTGTAGGGGATCTATCATAGTCCTTTTTATAAGTAGGAGTGTCGAACCCAACGAGGAGCAGAAGGAAATGATAGGCAGTTTTCAGTAAGGTATTCTCTGCAAGCACTGAAATTATCGGTAGCAGATAGTTTTGTGATAAGGTAATTGGTAACAAGTAACAAATGGTAAAAGTAAATAGGGTGCAGCAAGATGGCCCAATCCTTTTTGTAGAAAAGGACAAGCCTGGACAAACTCTTATATGAAGGAAAACGCTCCCGAGGACACATGGGAATTATCCTGAAGCTAGTTTTCATCACGCTCATATGATTCGCGTTCGTTACCTTGATAATTTTGTATGTGGGTGGACCGGTGATTGGGTGCTGTCCTTACTTGGACAAGCATCCCACTTATGATTAACCTCTATTGCAAGCATCCACAACTACAAAAGAAGTATTAAGGTAAGCCTAACCATAGCATGAAACATATGGATCCAAATCAGCCCCTTACGAAGCAACGCATAAACTAGGGTTTAAACTTTTGTCACTCTAGCAACCCATCATCTACTTTTTACTTACCAATGCCTTCCTCTAAGCCCAAACAACGGTGAAGTGTCATGTAGTCGATGTTCACATGACACCACTAGAGGAAACACAACATACATCTCATCAAAATATCGGACGAATACCAAATTTACATGACTACTTATAGCAAGACTTATCCCATGTCCTCAGGAACAAATGTAACTACTCACAAAGCATATTCATGTTCAAAATCAGAGGGGTATTAATATGCATAATGGATCTGAACATATGATCTTCCATCAAGTAAACCAACTAGCATCAACTACAAGGAGTAATCAACACTACTAGCAACCCACAGGTACCAATCTGAGGTTTTCATACAAAGATTGGATACAAGAGATGAACTAGGGTTTGAGAGGAGATGGTGCTGGTGAAGATGTTGATGAAGATAACCCTCCCCAAGATGGGAGAGTTGTCGGTGATGACGGCGGTGACGATTTCCCCCTCCCGAAGGGAAGTTTCCCCGGTAGAACAGCTCCACCGAAGCCCTAGATTGGTTCCGCCAAGGTTCCGCCTCGAGACGGGGGCACTTCGTCCCGGAAGCTTCCTTATGATTTTTCCTGGTCAAAACACCTCATATAGCAGAAGATGGGCATCGGGGGGTTGCCAGGTGGCCCACGAGGCAGGGGGCGCGCCCCTCACCCTTGTGGACGGTGGGTGGCCCCCCTCCTGTATTTATTTCGCCAGATATTTTTTATGTTTTCCAAAACTGACTTCCGTGGTGTTTCAGGGCTTTTTGAGTTGTGCAGGATATGTCTCCAATGTTTGCTCCTTTTCCAGCCCAGAATTCCAGCTATGGGCATTCTCCCTCTTCATGTAAAACCTTGTAAAATAAGAGAGAAACGAAATAAGTATTGTGACATAATGTCTAATAACAGCCCATAATGCAATAAATATCAATATAAAAGCATGATGCAAAATGGACTTATCAACTCCCCCAAGCTTAGACCTGGCTTGTCCTCAAGCGGAAGCCGATATCAAAAAATATGTCCACATTTTAGAGATAGAGGTGTCAAAAAATAAAATACAAACATGAAGGCATCATGATCATTCTTATAATAGCAATATATATATATATATATATATATATATATATATATATATATATATATATATATATATATATATATATATATATATTGTCATACAATTTGTTATGCTGAAGTAACAATCCATTCACATGTCAAGTATGAGTCAAAAACTTCATTGAAAACCAACAAATTATGATCTCGGTCATTGAAGTAATTGCAATTTATCATAATATCGGAAAGAGTCAATATTAGAGCTTTTCAGCAGGTCCACATACTCGACTATCATTTAGTCTTTCACAATTTCTCACACTCACGCAATACTTATGGGTATGGAGTTTTAACCGGACACAAAGAAAGATAGGGGCTTATAATGTTGCCTCCCAACCTTTTACCTCAAGGGTAATGTCAACAGTAATAGATCATGATAGCTTACATCCAAGTGGGTATATATGCCATGATCTTTCCAACACAATGTGCTTGCCAAAGGATAAAATGTAAAAAGGAAAGGTGAAGACCACCATGACTCTTATAAGGTAAGAACAATAGATAGGACCTTCATAGAGGGAAGCATAGGTTGTCATGTGCTTTTATGGTTGGATGTACAAAGTCTTAGCGCAAAAGAACGTCACTTTATATTGCCACTTGTGATATGGACCTTTATTATGCATTCTGTCACTTTTATTGCTTCCATATCACAAGATCGTATAAAGTTTATTTTCTCCACACTAATAGATCATACATGTTTTGGAGAGTTGCAACAATGACATCTTACTTGAAGGATCTTACTCAATTCATAGGTAGGTATGGTGGACTCTCATGGCAAAACTGGGCTTAATGATGTATGGAAGCACAAGTAGTATCTCTACTTGGTGCAAGGAGTTTGGCTAGCATGAGGGGGAAAGGCAAGCTCAACATGTTGGATGATCCATGTCAATATACTCTATTTCGGATATAAGAAGACATAACCCATTACGTTGTCTTCCTTGTCCAACATCAACTCTTTAGCATGTCATATTGTAATGAGTGCTCACAATCATAAAAGATGTCCAAGATAGTATATTTGTATGTGAAAACCTCTCTTTCCTTATTACTTCCTATTAATTGCAATGATGACCAAAACTATGTTTGCCAACTCTCAACAACTTTTATTCATCATACTCTTTATATGTGAAGTCATTACTTTCCATAAGATCAATATGATCTCTTTGATACTTTTTATATTTTCTTTTATTCTCTGTCAGGACCCCGATCCTAAGTCACACCAATCTAGCTGTAACACGTCATATCACTATGCGGCCTCACGCACGGTAACCCCACGGGTGCCACCTTACCTCGCCCGGGACCGTTTGCGCATTTTGGCACACGTATATGACAATGTCGCTAGCATCCATATGACAGAGAACCCGGGCCGACATGGCTAGTTATAAACCAAAAGTGGCACTAGATTATAAAGACAGTCATCCATGACCCAGCAAAGAATGTGTCGGTCATCAACGTATGAACCCAAGTCGTAGCAAGCTACATGGACTTAAAGGAACAATGCGTGACATTTCCCCTAAGGGACAGACACAAGAACGAAGAAGGACACATGCCGGCCAGCCTACGTGTTCCGAGCAGTAGCAAGCTACCAAGGCTAATTGGAAACACTAGGAGGCATTTCCTTGTAAGGTAGGCTACCAAAGGAAAACAACTAGGTGTCGGATCCCACACATACCAAGCATTTCAACCATACACACAATATGCTCAATATGTGCAAATACAACATTGCATCACAACAGAACTCTATGACTCAAAGTACTTTATTTAAGAGGCTCCAAGAGCCATACATAACATATCCATACAGGTAGGGGTCACAAGACCCAACACTCAAGTCATACAGTCATACAAGCACAAGCGGAAGCTACATGTCTGAGTACAGACAACTTAGAAAATAAAACAGGCTTGGTGTAGCCTGACTATCTACAAGGCCCTTCACAAGCTCCAGATCTCCGTCTGGGTGTCAAGCTACTCGTCGACGTCAACGTCTATGTAGAACCCATCAGCAGGGGCAGGGTTCTCCTCTACAACAGTTATTAAGCAAACATGAGTACAAAGGTACTCAGCAAGTCTTACCACAGAACCTATCATACATGCAACATTATCAAGGGGGTAGTGGAGTTCATAGCAGAAAGCCAGCTTTGACTCTTGGTTAACCTATACTACAACTCTCAACAAATTGCAAGATGTTATTATGAACACGAGTCCTCTACTCACCACATCAATACACTACCAAGGATCCTCTTCCATCATCCTACGGAAGGGCCATCCACGGCACTCACACTTATCTTGAGGCTTTTAGTAGTATCCATCAACTTGTCTATGAACTGTAAGAGTAACCAAGTAGTCCGTACCGCGAACAACGGCTATTCGAATAGATTGATAACCCTGCAGGGGTGTACTTCTTGACACATGTTTGCACCACTTAGCGTCTGCACACGACATGTGCTCGGCAGACTTCAAGCGAAAGCCGACGTGGGTGTAGACCACGACCTAACCAACCACTCAAGTCTCTTGTCCAGGTTTATCGCCTATTTGGGTTCCATCCGTGGGGAGATCCGGCCGGGGTGTCGCTCACGGCCCCAAACGATGTGTACAGGGTTCCCGAGTCACCAAACGGGCAACCGGTACACCGTGCCACGTACCTGTCGCATCACAGCCCACCCCGAGGGTCAGCGCTGTGCACCACCTCCAGTAAACTATAAACACCAGAAACTAGTTGCAACTCCTGGACAGAGAACATGGCAGTCAATAAGTCGAGCGGGGTCATATTTCAGGGCCCAATGTGTGGTAGTAACTGTAACTTGAATCACACACACAAATCTCAGGTCCTATTGACGATTCCAATGAAACAACCCACCATGTACTCCTACATGGCCTTTCATCGATACCTTTACCAAGCGTATTCCACACTTCCTTCTCTTTGTCGGTATGATCATTTCACTCTGATCCACCACCCAGATGAACCAGACCAGACACAACTCTAAGCATAGCAGGCAACATAAAAAATAGCATGGTGGATCACACATCACATGGCTGAATCAACTCCTACACATGCTAGTGGGTTTCAACTATTTACTGTGGCAATGACAGATCATGCAAGGGAATAGGGTTCAACTACCGCAGCAAGTAGCAGTTCACACGCTGTTGCCCTAATGCAATAAAAGAGAGCAGGAGCGAGAAGATGGGTTTGTATCGGAATGATCAATGATTGCTTGCCTGACAAAGTGGTTGTCGGGTACTGCTCTTCAACTGGATACACAGCAGTATCCTCGGGAGCAGGACCTAACACAGAGAATACCGGCAATACAATCATTAACAAACAAATGCAACAATATGATGCATGCTCATAACATGGCAAGATGCATGTGTATTGGCTAATGCAGCTAACACCAGAAGGGTTTAAGCCTATTTGAATCAAAGATTCAAATTGGCACTTTAACTTTTATTTAAATAAGCGCATTATCATGTTTTAATGTATAAAGCAAGGTTAACTTGCTCAAACATGCATGAAACTTGTTCCATTGGAAAGATTGGATTTTTCTGTTCATTTTTCATATATAAATTATTTCCATCTGAGCTATGGTTGATTTTATATGATTTTTAGAAGTTTTAGGTATTTTCTGGAATTTCTTGAATTATTTTTAAACCTAAAATCCCAGAAAAACCTTTACTGCGTCAGCATGACATCATGCTGACGTCAGTCAGTCAACAGGAGCTAGTCCAACTCAAACATGACATGTGGGTCCGGCACGTCAGTGTCACAGCTAACTAACAAAGTTAATTAGAGTTAAACCAGAGACTAATTAGCTGTCAGTGGGGTCTGGGCCCATGGGTCAGTGACTAAACTAATTATCTAATTAAATTAACAGAAACTTAATTAAACTAACTAATTAGTAAAACGGTGGCCCACAAGTCAGTGACCCAGGGGTGGTCAACCCCCCGGTCAAACAGGTCAAACTCGCCGGCGAAGTGACGCCGGCGAGGCCGAATACGGCGGCGTGCTTCGGAAAACGTCCACAGGGCTCGGTTCGAGCTGCGGTTGGGTGCGTTGGAAATCTCTTGTCGTTGCGCGTCGAACGATGGTGGTCGCCGGACCCGGGGTGGCCGGAGACGACGGCAACAAGCTCGACGGCGGCGACCGGCGTCGGGCGTGTGTGGAGACGCGGCTGCAGTGGCCTAGGCGATGCGTGCGTAGTACCTAGCGCATCTACGTGCCGCGGCAAGCAAGTTGGACGGGTGCCCGTGACCAAATGGTCACCGGAGCGTCACCGGCGGCGAGCACGGCGGCGGTGAGTTACGGTGATCAACGGAGCGGCGGCTACACAACGCAAACGAGGCAAAGGAAGGGGGGTTTCGGCGCAGAAGCTCACTGCGGTGCTAACGAGCTCGACGGAGAGGTCGGGGACGCACTGCAGCTTCGTAATCGGCGGCGAGGTGCTCCGGCGATCCGAGGAAGGGGACGACGGCGTGGAGGCGTTGCAGGGCTCCCGGCGATCCGTGGCTCAGCGAGGAAGAAGAGGACGACGTGGCGCTCCTTCTGGACACACTCACGGGGCGAGGGGGTAGCTCTAGGTGTGGCAAAGGCGAGCGGCGGCGACGGGCGGGTCGGTGATGGAGGAGGAGAGAGCCAGGGGAGGCGACGAGGACGAGGGGGAAAAGAGAGAGCGGTCGGGGCAGCTGCGTGGCGACGCGGGGAGTCTTCCAGGCCGTCGGGATGCAGGCATGCAGGGTGGTGGTGGCCGGACGCGTGCCGGCGCGCGGCGGCCACGCGCGCGTCCTTTTGGCGCGAGGAGGAAGGCGACAGAACCGGCTGGTGGGCTGGGCCGGCCTGCACAGTGCTGGGCCCCTGGTAAGTTCTTTCTCCCTTTTTCCTTTTCCTATTTTCTTTTCTGTTTCATTTGTTTTGCAACTTTGTTTAATTAATAAAAATGCTAGAACATTTTTATAACTCATGAAACTTGTCATGCCCACTGTATATAATATGAACAGTAGGGAACATTATAGTTTATGATTATTTGAGCATTTAAAATATTTTATAGCATTTGAATGCCCAAATTCAAATAACATATGATTTAATCCAAAGCCCTTAGATGTCCTAGAAAATTGTGCACCATTTTTGGTAGAGGTTTAAGACCAAGGCAGAAATGATGAACATTTTGAAGGGCATTTTGGGTACATTGAAAAATATTTTATCAAACCCTAGTTGTTAGAAGAGGGCTGCTGGGGTTTCTGTCATTCCCATTTCAAGTTTCTGTGATAAGTAAACATGATGCACACTCTAGCTAGCCCTAATGCAAGTGCTAAACTAGGGATGTGACAACTCACCCCCACTTAAAAGAATCACGTCCCGAGATTCGGGTTCCTCCGGAAAGAGGGTGGGGTACTCAAGTCGAAGACGATCCTCCCTTTCCGAAGTAGCTTCACTCTCAGAATGATGTGACCATTGAACCTTGAGAAACTTGATATTGTGGCGTCGAGTGGTGCGCTCGGTTTGATCAAGAATACGAACGGGGTATTCTCGATATGTGAGATTGTCCTGGCGATCAAGCGCTTCGTGGTCCACTCCGCGGATAGGATCCGAGAAGCAACGCCTGAGTTGAGAAACGTGGAACACGTCATGAACTCTGGATAGGTGCGGAGGTAGTTCCAGTTGGTAGGTAACTTCTCCTCGTTTGGCAAGAATGCGAAAAGGACCGATGTAACGAGGGGCCAATTTGCCTTTGATACCGAAGCGATGGGTTCCCTTAAGAGGAGTAACCCGAAGGTAAGCCTTATCGCCGACTTCAAAAGTCACAGCCTTATGATGACTATCATATTGGCTCTTCTGGCGAGACTGGGCTGTTTTCAATCTCTCACGAACGATGCGAACTTGCTCTTCTGCTTCCTGGATCATATCCGGACCAAAGAATTGTCTTTCCCCGGTTTCTGACCAGTTAAGAGGTGTTCGACACCTTTGTCCATATAGAACTTCGAAGGGAGCTTTACCCAAGCTGGCTTGATAACTATTGTTATAAGCGAATTCGGCAAATGGAAGGCACTTTTCCCATTCCATACCGAAAGAGATGACAGAGGCTCGAAGCATGTCTTCCAGAATTTGATTGACTCGTTCCACTTGACCACTTGACTGCGGATGGAAGGCGGTACTGAAGGAGAGATGAGTTCCCATAGCATTCTGGAAACTTTCCCAAAATCGTGAGGTGAAAAGACTTCCACGGTCTGAGTTAATCTCCAACGGCACACCATGAAGTGATACTATCCGGGAGACATACAAGTCTGCTAGCTGGCTAGCGGTAATACTCTCTCGAACAGGCAGGAAATGAGCTACTTTAGAGAGGCGGTCGATAACGACGAAGATAGCATTATTCCCTTTCCTGGTCCTGGGAAACCCGGTAATAAAGTCCATACCGACCTGTCCCATTTCCATTCAGGAATAGCTAAAGGTTGAAGGGTGCCAGCAGGCCGTTGATGCTCTGCTTTAACTCGACGACAAACGTCGCAGTTAGCAATGAATTGAGCGATTTCTCTCTTCATCCTAGTCCACCAGAATCTCTGACGTAGGTCCTGATACATTTTGGTACTACCGGGATGAATTGTGAGAGGAGATTCATGAGCCTCCTTAAGGATTAACTGCCGTAGATGGCGGTTCTTGGGAACCACTACACGGTTCTCAAATAAAACAACACCTCGATCATCCATAGAGAAGCTTCTAGCGAGTCCGCTAGCAGTGCTCTCTTGGAGTCGGGATATACCTTTATCACGCTTCTGGGCAGCTATAACTTGATCCATAAGGGTAGGTTTCGCCACCAAGGTGGAAAGGAATCCTCGAGGAACAATGTGAAGGTTAAGCTTACGAAATTCCTCGTGGAGAAGTGGTTGCCCTTGTTGTAACATTAAGTTGTTACAATAAGACTTACGACTTAGCGCATCAGCCATGACATTGGCTTTTCCAGGGGTATAAGTGATTCCTAAGTCGTAATCTGTGAGCAACTCAACCCAACGTCTTTGCCTGAGATTCAGATCTGGTTGGGTGAAGATATACTTCAAACTTTGATGATCAGTGAAGATTTCAAAGCGATTACCAAGGAGGTAATGTCGCCATGTTTTGAGTGCATGGACTACAGCTGCAAGCTCTAGATCATGAGTAGGATAGTTATCCTCATGTGGACGCAACTGTCGGGATGCGTATGCAATCACTTGACGATCTTGCATGAGTATGCAACCTAGTCCTTGTCGCGAGGCGTCGCAATAGATTATAAAATCCTTGGAAAAATCTGGTGGTACCAGTACAGGTGCAGATGTCAGGCGTCTTTTCAGTTCCTGAAAACTGGACTCGCACTGTGGGGTCCACTCAAACTTTTTATCTTTCTTGAGGAGTTCAGTTAGAGGTTTAGCAACCTTGGAGAAATTCTCGACGAAGCGTCGGCAATAGCTCGCTAAGCCAAGAAAACTCCTAACTTGCTTGACCGATTCAGGAGGAGTCCAATCAAGGACGGCTTGAACTCGCTTGGGATTGACAGCAATACCCTTGCCAGAGATCACATGACCTAGATAGGTTACTTCTGGCAACCAAAATTCACATTTAGAGAATTTGGCATAAAGGCGGTGCTCTCGAAGTTTCGTCAATACCAGCCTTAAATGCTCGGCATGATCTTTCTTGTTCTTGGAATAGATGAGTATATCATCGAGGTATACCACAACGAATTTATCCAAGTACTCCATTAATATGGAATTCATTAACCGAGAAAAGGTAGCTGGGCCATTGGTTAACCCAAAGGACATGACGGTGTACTCATATTGGCCATAACGAGTAACAAAAGCCGTTTTAGGAATGTCCCCGTTCTTGATTTTGATTTGATGGTAACCCAACCTCAAATCCATCTTAGAGAAGACTGAGGATCCAGCGAGCTGATCATACAGGTCATTGATCCAGGGAAGCGGATACTTGTTCTTTATGGTGACCAGATTGACAGGTCGGTAATCTACAACCATCCGCTCCGTTCCATCCTTCTTCTTGACGAAGAGGACGGGGCAAGCCCAAGGGGAAGAACTAGGACGGATGAAACCTTTCTGCAAGGACTCATCGAGTTGTTTCTTTAGCTCAGCTAATTCTAGGGGTGCCATCTTATAAGGTCTCCTAGAGATTGGGACAGTTCCAGGGATAAGATCTATCACGAACTCGACATCTCTGTCAGGTGGAATTCCTGGCAGTTCTTCTGGAAAAACATCCGGAAAGTCACGGACTACCGGGATATCTTCGAGTTCTGGTAGAGGGCTGGCATTAAGAGATAGAGCTGACGCTCAGCCATTCGGGTCAAGACATTGACTATCTTGCCGGATGGATGTGTAAGTTGAACGGTCCTAGTATAGCAATCAATTTTGGCGTAATGAGTTGTCATCCAATCCTTACCCAAAATGATGTTTATGTCCGAGGACTTGAGAGCGATTAGAGATGCTAGGAAAACAAGTCTATCGACAAGGATTTCATTTCCATGGCTTACCCTAGAGGTTTGCCACTTTGAACCAGGAGTTTGAATAACCATGGAAGTAGGCATGTCACAAAAAGTCATGTTGTGCATTCGAGCATAGCTCTCAGATATGAACGAATGGGATGCTCCAGTATCGAAAAGAACAGATGCCGGATGGCAGTTTATGAGAAGCGTACCAAGGACGACGTTAGGATCCTCATAAGCTTCCTCGGCAGAGACATAGTTGACATGACCACGTGCAGTGGGAATTGGCTTGAAATATCTCACCTTGCCGGTTGGCTTACCACGGCCAACGGGTTTTCCTGGTTGGTTCTGAGGACACTCACGCATGTAGTGCCCTGGTTCTCCACACTTGAAGCATGTCACAGTGGTAGTGCGTGGAGCAAAGTTGGAAGGTGGTCCTCCATAGGTCTTAGCAGGTGCAAACTGTTGAGTTGGGCGAGGCGCTTCATAGGATGGCCTCGGTGTGTACTTGGGTGGCAGAGCAGTGTTAGGAACCCATACACGGCGCTTGTGAGAGCCAGAGCCGGATGAGGAACCAAGGTCTCGAGTATGCTTGCGTGTGGCCTCGAAGTCGGTCTGGCCTGTTTCAGCACTGATAGCCTTGTTTACCAACTTCTGGAAGGAAGTGCACTCGTGCAGACGTAGATCTCGGCGGAGTTCAGGGCTGAGTCCCTTGCGGAACCTCGCCTGCTTCTTGGCATCGGTGGATACTTCCTCAGGTGCATAGCCTGCCCAGTTGCCAAACTCGCGACTATAGCCATCCACAGTTAACCGGCCCTGGGTGAAATTGCAGAATTCCTCCCGCTTGCGATCCATGAGACCTTCCGGAATGTGATGTTCACGGAATGCCTCACTGAACTCAACCCAAGTAGTGATTTGTCCAGCAGGACGCATAGCTTCAAAGTTTTCCCACCAAAGACTGGCAGGGCCCTCAAGATGGTAGGCGGCGTAGATAACCTTGTCAGCTTCGGCCACACGGGCAGAGTGTAGCTTGTGGGTGATACTACGTAGCCAGTCATCTGCATCCAGAGGTTCAGTGGAGTGATGGAACTTCGGTGGGCACATCTTGATAAAGTCATTGATTGACACCACGCCATTCCTCTGACGGAACCCAGTGTTCTGCTCTATGCGTTCCAGCAGACGGTTGGTCTCTCTTTTGTTCCATTCTGCCTCGAGCATAACTTCCGCCAAGGAGGGTGGCTGGGGAAGATTCCCATCTCTAGCCCCACTAGCCTCACCCTGCTCCTGAGCAGCAGGAGTGTTGCGAGTGTTGACCATCCTAAGAAAACAAAACAACGGTTTAGACAAGGATGGCAAAAATTTGACATAGGAGTGCAGAATGTAGTGGATAACACGGAATGCAAAGATGTTCATCCGTACGACATGGTAATATAGGAACTGCTATATATACACCAGTGGTCATACACACCATACATAGTTTAGTACAAGCCAAGGCTAAAGTACAACTGCGGTGAAGACGATACATCACATCAGAGGCATTCCAAGCTCCTATACATTATTTAGCTACACCTCCGGAACTCAGTACACACTAAGTCATATTCCACAAGACGCGCAGGACTGTGGGAATACAACTACTACAATACTACTACAACCACGGCCTAGCTCAGACATTCCCGTAGTAATCCTCGTAAAGATTACCACCGTAGCCTAGAAGTGGAACTGACGGATCTTGAAACTCGCGAGCGCTCGAAGGCTGTGGACCATAGGGACATGGATGTGGCCTCGGTCCCGATGCTGGTGGTAACCGACGCCCACGTGGAGGCGTAATACCCCCAACGTCACGCCAATCCATGCGATCAGGCACACGAGTCCGCATGGGGTACAAATCCCGCATGTCCAGATATCCGGCGTGCACAGCAGGTGCAAGCCGTGTCAAGGTAGTCCAGTGGGCGGCTCGAGTGTTATACAGCTCCATTCGGAGGGCACGGACCTCACAGTCCCTATCCTCCAGCATCTGAACAGTAGTCTGAAGTAGTGGCTCTTCATGAGCAGCATCAGTATACAGACCAGTGTAGTAGCCTTCCTCTCCGGGAAGTGAGGCTGGCATGTAACAGAACTCAGTGTTTAGCAACAGGGCATGCCTAGCACGGAGAATGGTCATCATCGAATAGGCGGCATCCTGCACTGCCATCTCGATGGTAACCCCGAGTCCATAAGACCAATGGATGGGGTCGTTAGCTCCGGGATATGAGGGGTATATCTGGACTGTGCAGAAATACTGACTCTGATTAAAATCCCGGTACTGTTCCTCCACAGTGTACTCAGGATACCAGCGATAACCGGTCTCAGTCAGCACACGGACTAGCATAGCCGTGTGACTGGGCACATTAAGGCACCGAGTCAGACGAACCACTTGGTGAGGGATGCGGCCAGACATCTGAAACACGAAGTAATGCAAAGGCATTAGTGTTTCTAGAAGAAATCGGGCAGCATAACAACTGTAAATGCTCAAACAAAGATTTGAGACATCATACAAATGATAGCATAGCCACGCAACAATCCATATCAAGGTTCCGGTCCAACAATCATCATACTAAAAGGATAGAAACTGAACTGAGGCTTGAAACCAACAATCCTAAGGGTCTACGGATTAGTAACACGTGAACCTAGTAAGGATAAGAGGCCTAGTCCTAAATCCCCGTAGAAAGAATAGACTGACTCAGATCAGAAGGGCATAAGGTAAAGGAGTAAAAAGAGCCTTACGTTCCCTTCCACAATCAATTCACCTACATATAACTAAGAATTTTTCTAGACTCAACATCGACCAGTTTGGCTTGAGAAACCTACAGGCAGTCCAGCTCTGATGCCAACGCTGTCAGGACCCCGATCCTAAGTCACACCGATCTAGCTGTAACACGTCATATCACTTTGCGACCTCTCGCACGGTAACCCCACGGGTGCCACCTTACCTGGCCCGAGACCATTTGCGCATTTTGGCACACGTATATGACAGTGTCGCTAGCATCCATATGATAGAGAACCCGGGCCGACATGGCTAGTTATAAACCAAAAGTGGCACTAGATTACAAAGACATGCATCCATGACCTAGCAACGAACGTGTCGGTCATCAACGTATGAACCCAAGTCGTAGCAAGCTACATGGACTTAAAGGAACAACACGTGACATTTCCCCTAAGGGACAGACACAGGAACGAAGAAGGACACATGCCGGCCAGCCTACGTGTTCCGAGCAGTAGCAAGCTACCAATGCTCATTGGAAACACTAGGAGGCATTTCCCTGTAAGGTAGGCTACCAAAGGAAAACAACAAGGTGTCGCATCCCACACATACCAAGCATTTCAACCATACACACAATATGCTCAATATGTGCAAATACAACATTGCATCACAACAGAACTCTATGACTCAAAGTACTTTATTTAAGAGGCTCCAAGAGCCATACATAACATATCCATACAGGTAGGGGTCACAAGACTCAACACTCAAGTCATACAGTCATACAAGCACAAGCGGAAGCTACATGTGTGAGTACAGACAACTTAGAAAATAAAACAGGCTAGGTGTAGCCTAACTATCTACAAGGCCCTTCACAAGCTCCAGATCTCCGTCTGGGTGTCAAGCTACTCGTCGTCGTCAATGTCTATGTAGAACCCATCAGCAGGGGCAGGGTTCTCCTCTGCAACAGTTATTAAGCAAACATGAGTACAAAGGTACTCAGCAAGTCTTACCACAGAACCTATCATACATGCAACATTATCAAGGGGGTAGTGGAGTTCATAGCAGAAAGCCAGCTTTGACTCTTGGCTAACCTATACTACAACTCTCAACAGATTGCAAGATGTTATTACGAACACGAGTCCTCTACTCACCACATCAATACACTACCAAGGATCCTCTTCCGTCATCCTACGGAAGGGCCATCCACGGCACTCACACTTATCTTGAGGCTTTTAGTAGTATCCATCAACTTGTCTATGAACTGTAAGAGTAACCAAGTAGTCCGTACCGTGAACAACGACTATTCGAATAGATTGATAACCCTGCAGGGGTGTACTTCTTCACACATGTTTTCACCACTTAGCGTCTGCACACGACATGTGCTCGGTATACTTCAAGCGAAAGCCGACGTGGGTGTAGACCAAGACCTAACCAACCACTCAAGTCTCTTGTCCAGTTTTATCGCCTATTTGGGTTCCATCCGTGGGGAGATCCGGCCGGGGTGTCGCTCACGGCCCCAAACGATGTGTACAGTGTTCCCGAGTCACCAAACGGGCAACCGGTACACCGTGCCACGTAACTGTCGCATCATAGCCCACCCCGAGGGTCAGCGCTGTGCACGACCTCCAGTAAACTATAAACACCAGAAACTAGTTGCAACTCCTGGACAGAGAACATGGCAGTCAATAAGTCGAGCGGGGTCATATTTCAAGGCCCAATGTGTGGTAGTAACTGTAACTTGAATCACACACACAGATCTCAGGTCCTATTGACGATTCCAATGAAACAACCCACCATGTACTCCTACATGGCCTTTCATCGATACCTTTACCAAGCGTATTCCACACTTCCTTCTCTTTATCGGTATGATCATTTCACTCTGATCCATCACCCAGATGAACCAGACCATACACAACTCTAAGCATAGCAGGCAACATAAACAAATAGCATGGTGGATCACACATCACATGGCTCAATCAACTCCTACACATGCTAGTGGGTTTCAACTATTTACTGTGGTAATGAGAGGTCATGCAAGGGAATAGGGTTCAACTACCGCAGCAAGTAGCAGTTCACACGTTGTTGCCCTAATGCAATAAAAGAGAGCAGGAGCGAGAAGATGGGTTTGTATCGGAATGATCAATGATTGCTTGCCTGACAAAGTGGTTGTCGGGTACTGCTCTTCAACTGGATACGCAGCAGTATCCTCGGGAGCAGGACCTAACACGGAGAATACCGGCGATACAATCATTAAGAAACAAAGCAACAATATGATGCATGCTCATAACATGGCAAGATGCATGTGTATTGGCTAATGCAGCTAAAACCAGAAGGGTTTGAGCCTATTTGAATCAAAGATTCAAATTGGCACTTTAACTTTTATTTAAATAAGTGCATTATCATGTTTTAATGTATACAGCAAGGTTAGCTTGCTCAAACATGCATGAAACCAGTGACATTGGAAAGATTGGATTTTTCTGATCATTTTTCATATATAAATTATTTCCATGTGAGCTATGGTTGATTTTATATGATTTTTAGAAGTTTTAGGTATTTTCTGGAATTTCTTGAATTATTTTTAAACCTAAAATCCCAGAAAAACCTTTACTGCGTCAGCATGACATCATGCTGACGTCAGTCAGTCAACAGGAGCTAGTCCAAGTCAAACATGACATGTGGGTCCGGCACGTCAGTGTCACAGCTAACTAACAAAGTTAATTAGAGTTAAACCAGAGACTAATTAGCTGTCAGTGGGGTCTGGGCCCACGGGTCAGTGACTAAACTAATTATCTAATTAAATTAACAGAAACTTAATTAAACTAACTAATTAGTAAAAGGGTGGCCCACAAGTCAGTGACCCAGGGGTGGTCAACCCCCCCGTCAAACAGGTCAAACTCGCCGGCAAAGTGACGCCGGCGAGGCCGAATACGGCGGCGTGCTTCGGAAAACGTCCACAGGGCTCGGTTCGAGCTGCGGTTGGGTGCGTTGGAAAGCTCTTGTCGTTGCGCGTCGAACGGTGGTGGTCGCCGGACCTGGGGTGGCCGGAGACGACGGCAACAAGCTCGACGGCGGCGACCGGCGTCGGGCGTGTGTGGAGACACGGCTGCAGTGGCCTAGGCGATGCGTGCGTAGTACCTAGCGCATCTACGTGCCGCGGCGAGCAAGATGGACGGGTGCCCGTGACCAAATGGTCACCGGAGCATCACCGGCGGCGAGCACGGCGGCGGTGAGTTACGGTGATCAACGGAGCGGCGGCTACACAACGCAAATGATGCAAAGGAAGGGGGGTTCGGCGCATAAGCTCACTGCGGTGCTAACGAGCTCGACGGAGAGGTCGGGGACGCGCTGCAGCTTCGTAATCGGCGGCGAGGTGCTCCGGCGATCCGAGGAAGGGGACGACGGCGTGGAGGCGTTGCAGGGCTCCCGGCGATCCGTGGCTCAGCGAGGAAGAAGAGGACGACGCGGCGCTCCTTCTGGACACACTCATGGGGCGAGGGGGTAGCTCTAGGTGCGGCAACGGCGAGCAGCGGCGACGGGCGGCTCGGTGATGGAGGAGGAGAGAGCCAGGGGAGGCGACGGGGACGAGGGGGAAAAGAGAGAGCGGTCGGGGCAGCTGCGTGGCGACGCGGGGAGTCTTCCAGGCCGTCAGGATGTAGGCAGGCAGGGTGGTGGTGGCCGGACGCGTGCCGGCGCGCGGCGGCCACGCGCGCGTCCTTCTGGCGTGAGGAGGAAGGCGACAGAACCGGCTGGTGGGCTGGGCCGGCCTGCACAGTGCTGGGCCCCTGGTAAGTTCTTTCTCCCGTCTTCATTTTCCTATTTTCTTTTCTGTTTCATTTGTTTTGCAACTTTGTTTAATTAATAAAAATGCTAGAACATTTTTATAACTCATGAAACTTGTCATGCCCACTGTATATAATATGAACAGTAGGGAACATTATAGTTTATGATTATTTGAGCATTTAAAATATTTTATAGCATTTAAATGCCCAAATTCAAATAACATATGATTTAATCCAAAGCCCTTAGATGTCCTAGAAAATTGTGCACCATTTTTGGCAGAGGTTTAAGACCAAGGCAGAAATGATGAACATTTTGAAGGGCATTTTGGGTACATTGGAAAATATTTTATCAAACCCTAGTTGTTAGAAGAGGGGTGCTGGGGTTTCTGTCATTCCCATTTCAAGTTTCTGTGATAAGTAAACATGATGCACACTCTAGCTAGCCCTAATGCAAGTGCTAAACTAGGGATGTGACATTCTCTCATGATCATGGTGAGATAATCAAGCCCTTGACTCAAAACTAATCTTTATTATATAGCTCACAGACTCGATTACATAGATAAGGATCATAAAGCAAAGCTCACAACTAGATCGTACTAAACTTTATTCTACTAGATCAAGGTATTACCAAAAGGATCGAGCTAAGAAAAATGGTAATGATAGGAGTGTGATGGTGATACGATACCGGGGCACCTTCCCCAAGCTTGGCAGTTGCCAAGGGGAGTGCCCATACCCATGTTATCATGTCTCTTTCTTCGGAGGTGGTGCTGATGGAGTTGTTGATGATGTAGGCTTGTTTTCCATCTTCCAAGGCATGGGCTCACCATTGTAGAAGGATGATCAGGTCTCCAGGATCCTCAAATCTGCAGCCAAACTCATCTTCTTGAATATATACTCATACTCACAATTTTGGTTTTGCAGGTCATAGATTTAGGCTTGGAGGTGCTCGATTTCTCGTGTAGCTTGAAGATGGCCTCGCCAATGGTCTTGGCGTCCAGCTTGTGGTTGTTGGTGAACTCTATAAGCATCATGTGGTTGGCGTTGAGTCCTCGTTCAACCATACCTTGGCACTTGAAAACTTGCTGCTCCATGGCTTTGAGTCATGTCTCCACGCTTCCTGTCTTCTTTGGTCCTTCAACATCGCGGATGTGCAGCACCCCTCACGCACCTCGATGGTTTGAGGGTGTTGCAGCACCTCCGCAAGGTAGGGGTTGATGACCTTCTCAAAGAACTTGTCCTTAGGGGTGCTTCAAGACGTCATGGTGATCTAGATATGTCAGAAACACAGCTTCAAACAAAAGCAGAAGATTTTTGCGTGATGCGGGAGTCAAAACCTTCGGGAGATTATATAGTGAATTTTTTCCGACTAAAAGAAGTAACGTGCAAGAAAATGGAGTCCGAGAGGCACACGAGGTGCCCACGAGGTAGGGGGGCGTGCCCAGGGGGTAGGGAGTGCCCTCCACCCTCGTGGACGCCTCGTGTCCTTCCCGGACTGCTTCTTATTTTTCTATTTTTCTAAATATTCCAAAATGGAAAAAATTGCCATTAGAACTGTTTTGGAGTCGGTTTACTGACCGTACCACATACCTCTTCCTTTTCGGAGTCTGAATCATCATGAAAAGTGTCCCTTATGTATTCCTCTGGGGTTACGGTTTCAATAACATTGCTTTCAACATTTATGTGATTACTTGGGATATAATGCTTGATTCATTGGCCATTCACCACCTTCGGATTTGTGCCTTCGAAGTTGTTGATTTTAATGGCACCGGATCGATAGACCTCCTCGATAACGTAAGGACCTTCCCATTTAGAGAGAAGTTTTTGTAATGCCCAGGATGGGACTATATCTCCTAAGTGTCGAGGCACGACTTAAAGATATAAGCCCATTCTGGAATGATCGCAAGTTTGGTACCTTTGCACATCTCATGTAAAAATAGGGATGGAAACTGAAAAGATAGTTAGCTTACGCTCGCCACGTCACACAAATTCATTACATGTTCAAACATCATACAGATAAACATCACAGACCATCTAAGGGTAAAGATCCAAATGACAAGATACCAAACATAACATTAAAACCACAGGTCTGAGATTGAATCCTAGTAGAAGCTCTACTGATCAACCGGATAGTTCACATAGTAACGGCTACGCTCCTCGTCATACTCCCAGTCTAGCTCAGTGCCATCGCCTGTGTAGCTCACCATCGTACCTGCATCTGGTGTGTTGATGTAACAGTGAGCCACAGAGACCTCAGCAATCCCGTTCCCGGGTAGCACGACTGTTTAAGCCTTGGGTGTGGAACAAGGCTGTAGAATGAACAAGAGTCTGCAGCAGCACTAGCACTAGCTTACGTAAAAGAGAGCGAGAAGAGAAGGTGCCTCGGTCGAGAGATGATCACGAAGTGATCCTAACTAAAGCAAGTCAAACATAACCCCACCGTGTTCACTTCCCGAATCCCTTTCGGAAAATGACCGTCACGGTACACACGCTGGTAGTGTATTGGAACATGGTGTCAAGTTTTCTACAACCGGATATTAACAAGCTCCCATCTTCCACATAACCACGGGCACGGCTTTCGAAAGTTCATAACCCTGCAGGGGTGTTCCAACTTGGCCCATGACAAGCCCACGATCCGCGGAGTCGCAACTCCAAGGTGGGAAGGCCCGAGTATCCTCGGAATCCCGTGCTCAAGATACTCCGACTAAGGTAAGGCTAATCCAGCAAATCCTCCCGGCGTGCCGACACCCTGACAGTAGCCGCGCGTATCTAGTCTCAGGCCACGATCGGATGGGCGAAGCTACGGGTTTATATCAATCCTCGAGTTTCCTCGTGGTGACCCACAGGCTCCCCGTTTCGGACCAACACTCATGTGGAGCACTGGCCCGGGGTTGTTGATTAAGAACTCGGGTTTGCAAGACCCTATGCAAGTTTTATTAGTTATTAGGCGAATAGTACCAATGTTGGGACTTGCTGGAAAAGACTTAGCACTTAGTGGTTTATCGAGGGGGTCCCATAACCCCAACCGTGTGAGGAACGCATAATCAAGGAACATAACACCGGTTTATACGGTTCCTAGCGGCATGAGTGGAACAAAACACCAAGCAAAAGGCTTAGCCTTCCACCCATTGCCAATATATAGATGAGTTCATTTAATAATTAATATAGTGTGATATCCCAACAAGCTTCAACAAGAAGCAAGAATCTTCAATCTTCACCTGCAACTAACAATGCTATAAGAGGGGCTGAGCGAAGCCTACGTATAGCCAAACAATGGTTTGCATAGGTAGGGTGGTTAAACAGGTTCATGGTTACCATAGGAGGTTGACAGGAAAAACATGGGCATCGAGGCAAATACTATAGATCGAGACTTCTAGCAATAGGCAAAGATAGTAATGGTATCCGGGTTCGGTCATCTTGCCTGAAGAGTTGTCGATGGGATCGTAAGAGGGGTCCTCGTTCTCAACCTCGGTAGTAACCTCGTGCTCGTACTCGTACTCGGTCTCAGCTTCCGGCTCTACTCAAACACAAGAACACAAGGCAACGAAATCAACAAGATGCAATGCGCACACAAGAATACTGGATGCATGGCTGATGCACTATGGAAGCAAAACAGATGCACTATGGAGCACAGAAAGTCTACATAGGAAGCACAAAAATATGCATCAAGCAAAATTCTTCAAAACATGTTAACAATAGGATATTATGAATCTACATGAAAAATCACTCAAGTTTCATATAGGACTTGCTCAAAACGGAGCAACGGGCTAAAAGTTACACCCAAAACAATAAACAAGCAAAAGCTGAAAATTACAGCCACATAGCAACTTCGGAGCAATAGATAAATAAGCTACAACACTCAAACATCATGGCAATGAGCATGGACATAAACTAGACATATCCTACAGCAAACAATTCCATTGGAGCATCCCCAAAGGAGCCATGTATCAATAGGAACAAGCTATGACATATTGAACTTGACAACAAAATCCTGACAGCAGTAATTTGTTGCAACTTGGGAGCAAGAGTTAAATATGCTACAGCCACTCAAATAAGCATGTGAGAGCATGAATGGATAGCCAACAATATATACAACAAGGAATCATCAAGATTCACCCCAAAACTATCATGGATTGGCCTAGAACAACAAGCAAACATGGCATCTGGAAATTACAGATTCCAGACTTAGTGAAATTTCACTAAGTGTTAAAACAGCAGTTTCATCATGGCAATTTTGAGAGCAAGTTTAAGTCACCTAAAAGCAAAGAACGGCAAGTGGTAAGCACCACAACAAAGTACACATGATGGGGAGTCCAAAACCTATAAGCATGCATCATGGGGACACCCACATCAATAGCAACGAGCTCCTCTACGAGGCATCTCGTAACAAGTTTAACGACATAACAACCACATAGCATTTTGCAAAGGATATAAGAATGGCAAGGTGATATCTATCATGCAAGCTAAAGCTATCAACATGTAGAGCATTTCATGACGAACACGTGGACATATCATTTGCATCATTTGGATAAACATGCACCAAGATATCACATTGCAAAGATGGCATGAAAACAACTACAAACATCAGTTTATAACAAGTAGCACTCTTCCAACAGATATTTAAGCATCTAGATGATCTCAAACATGGATGGCACAGTGGAACAAAACGTAGTACATGTCTCCACGAACATTTTGACATATCATTTGCTCAAATCGGACCATCACACAAAAAGTTATCCATGTTGCAAAACAGCATCAGATAATGAAAAACGCCAGGGACTTAGCGGAAAATCGGGGCTACCTCGCGGTCAACAGATAGTCAACAGCGGCGCGGTAGCGGATCAGGCTGGCTCGCGGGCGGATCGGGCTTCGGGCAGAGGCAGAGGCGGATCGGGCCGCGCTAACGGGCCCCGCGGCCCGCTAGGGTTCGGCCGACGGGAGATCGGGTGGCTGGCTCGATCCAGTGGGCGGCGGCGAGCTCCCTGGCGTCCGAGCAGGCTGGTGGAGAGGTGGGCCGCGACCGGAGGGAGGAGGCCCAGGCGGGCGTCGGCTCGGGCCTGGTTAGTCCTGGCCCGCTAGGGCTGGTGAGGGGATCGATTGGGGCCTGGCTCCCCCGATCCGATCTGGACGGCGGCGGCGCTGGCCTTCGATGCCCCTGCGGGCTGGCGACGGGAGGAGGGCACGGGGAGGGCGCGGTGGCCCGGCCGGCGAGGTGGGGGCGCCGGTCGGCGGCGGGGCGGCGGGCGCGACGCGTCCGACGTGGAGGCGGGAGGCGGCGGCGCCGGCGTGGAGATGGAGATGGCCCGCGATGGCGCGGATTCCGGCGAGCTCCTCCGGCGAGCTCCGGCCGGAGTGGAGGAAGATGGCTGGAGGAAGGGGATGATGGAGGACTATGGTTTCTAGGGGAAAAAATGGAGAAGTTGGACAAATATATAGGCACAAGGAGTTAGGATTGTCCAAATGAGGTGTGGTTTTCGGCCACGCGATCAGAATTTGATGGACTAGATGAAGGGAGGGGTTTGGGTTGGTTTGGTGGGCTGTTGGAGGGGTGTCTTGGGCCTCAAAGAGGGGGTACTTTGAGCCCACGAGAATAACTGTTGAGGCACCAAACGAACTCCAAACGCGAAGAGATTTGACAGGCGGGTTACACACACCAAAACAATAACAAACGACAAGTCTCGCGCCAAACCAGAAACGTCACACGGCCAAATACCAAAGTAGGCCTCGAGGATGCCACAGACACGTGAGGGAGCTCCGGAACTCGAAACGGACAATGGAAAGAAACGAGTGGGACCGGATGCAAACGACAACACAAATGCAATGCGATGCACATGACTAAATGATATGAATGAATGCCACACACGCACACGGCAAAAGACGAAAACCCGGAAAGACAAAGAACCCGGAATGGAAATGATGAAGCCAGAGATATATATATTGCCCAAAAGGGAAAGTATTACATCCGGGGCATTACAAACTCTCCTCCACTACAAAAGTATCTCGTCCCGAGATCTAGGACTAGAAAAAGGAAGGGTACTCGGAACGAAGATGATCTTCTCGTTCCCACGTAGTTTCTCGGTCGGTATGGTGTGACCACTTGACTTTCAAGAATTTGATGGACTTGTTGCGGGTCTTGCGCTTGGTTTCTTCGAGAATAGCAACGGGATGCTCTCGGTAAGACAAGTCTTGTTGAAGATCAATCTCTTCAAACGGAATCATGCGTTCAGGAGTCTTGAAGCACTTGAGGAGTTGAGACACATGAAACACATCATGAACATTGGCGAAGTTGGAAGGGAGCTCAAGTTGATAGGCTAGATCGCCTCTTTTGCCAAGGATCTTGAAAGGCCCGACGTATCTAGGAGCAAGCTTTCCTTTGATACCGAATCTTTGGGTGCCTTTCATCGGAGAAACACGGAGGTAGACATGATCCCCAATGTTGAAGGCCAAATCACGATGCTTGCCGTCATAGTAGCTCTTCTGACGCGACTGAGCGGCCTTGAGATTCTCACGTATGACTTTGCACATTTCTTCGGCTTCTGAGATCAAGTCATTGCCAAGTAGTTGACGTTCACCAGTCTCGGACCAGTTGAGAGGGGTACGACACTTTTTGCCATAGAGGATTTCAAACGGAGCTTTGCCTGCACTTGCTTGGAAGCTGTTGTTGTAAGAGAACTCGGCAAACGGAAGGCAATCTTCCCATTTCATGCCAAAAGATATGACACAGGCTCTGAGCATGTCTTCTAGAATCTGATTCACTCTCTCGACTTGACCACTAGTCTGAGGGTGAAAAGCAGTGCTGAACCTGATCTTAGTGCCCATGGCGGACTGACAGGAGTCCTGGAACTTAGAAGTGAACAAACTTCCACGGTCTGAGGAGATAACTTGAGGAATGCCATGTAAGGACACAATTCTGGAAGTATACAATTCTGCCAGTTGAGCTGCATTGATTGATTCTTTGACTGGAAGGAAGTGAGCGACTTTGGTAAGCTTGTCAATCACCACGAAGATAGAATCATTCCCTCTCTTGGACTTAGGAAAGCCAGTGACGAAATCCATCTCAATGTGGTCGAATTTCCACTCAGGAATAGGAAGAGGTTGGAGAAGACCGGCTGGACGTTGATGCTCTGCCTTCACTCTCCTGCAGACATCACATTCGTTCACAAATTGGGCAATCTCCCTTTTCATGCGAGTCCACCAGTAAGGTTGCTTGAGGTCTTGGTACATCTTGGAACTACCAGGATGAATCGAAAGGAGGGAATCATGTGCTTCTTCCATTATGAGCTTCCAGAGATCACCTTTGGGAACGACAAGTCTGTCCTCAAAGAACAAGGTATCTCTCTCATCAACGCGATAGCACTTGTATTTGGGAGTACCCTTTGCAATACCATGTTTCACTTTCTGCACCATAGCATCACTGAGTTGGGCCTCAGGGATCTGATCTTCCAAGGTAGGAGCAACTTGAAGATTTGCAAGAAAACCTTGCGGAACAACTTGGAGGTTGAGCTTCCTGAATGCTTCACAAAGCTCAGGCTGGAACGGCTTGATAAGGAGGCTGTTGCAATATGTCTTTCTGCTCAAAGCATCTGCAATCACATTCGCCTTGCCAGGTGTGTATTCAATGCTGGGATCATACTCTTGGATCATTTCAACCCAACGAGTCTGGCGGAGGTTCAGATTCGGCTGTGTGAAGATGTACTTCAAGCTCTTGTGATCGGTGAAGATGTCGACTTTTCTGCCCAACAGAAGGTGTCTCCACGTATTCAAAGCATGTACCACAGCTGCTAGTTCAAGATCATGTGTGGGGTAGTTCTTCTCACTTGGCTTCAGTTGACGAGAAGTGTAAGCTACAATTCTCTTGTCTTGCATAAGCACACCACCAAGTCCTTGAAGAGAAGCATCACAGAGTACTTCATAGGGCTTGGACTCATCTGGAGGAGTGAGAACTGGAGCAGAGACGACCTTTTCTTTGAGAGTTTTGAATGCCACTTCACCATCTGGAGACCAGTAGTACTTGACATTCTTCTGCAGCAAGTTGGAAAGAGGCTTGGCAATCTTGGAGAAGTTCTCAACGAACCTTCTGCAATAGCTGGCAAGACCAAGGAAGCTTCGGAGTTGCTTGACATTCTGAGGAGCCTCCCAGTTGACAATTGCTTCAACTTTCTCGGGGTTTACCGCAATACCGTCAGCGAAGATGATATGGCCCAGATACAAGACTTTATCGAGCCAAAATTCGCACTTGGAGAACTTGGCATAGAACTTATGTTCACGGAGTCTATCGAGAACCAGACGGAGGTGCTTTTCGTGATCTTCTTCATTCTTGGAAAATACCAAAATGTCATCCAGATACACAAGCCCAAACTCGCCGGTATAGGGGTTGAAAATGTAGTGCATCATTCTTGAGAAGGTAGGAGGAGCATTGGCGAGACCAAAGGACATGACTGTATACTCATAGGAGCCGTAGCTCGTTCTGAAAGCAGTCTTGGGGATATCTTCTTCTCGAATGCGAATCTGGTGATAGCCCATTCGGAGATCGAGCTTTGAGAACACTTTAGCTCCTTTGAGCTGCTCGAACAGTTCGTTGATGTTGGGGAGCGGATACTTGTTCTTTATTGTCTTCTTGTTCAATGGCCGGTAATCAACGCAGAGACGCTCCGTGCCATCCTTCTTCTTGACAAATAAGACACCACATCCCCAAGGAGACGTACTAGGCCTGATCAGACCCATACACTCCTGTTCATCAAGCTACTTCTTTAACTCCTTCAACTCTTTAGGAGAGAGCTTGTACGGACGCCGACATGCTGGCTCAGTACTGATACGTTCAAAACGTATCTATAATTTCTGCTTGCTCCATGTCTTTTTTGTGTGATATTGCTATGATATTTATGCACTTCCATACACTTTTGATCATATTTGGACTAACCTACTAATGGTTGCAAAAGTGCACAATGTTCTTGTTTTACACTTTATTGTGTAGGAATTACTTGGAAATTGACAAAAACGCAAAAGGAGTCGTATTGGAGTAGGACTCTGACTTTCCTGAAATCTGTCTGAGAACATTTTTTAAAGATGGTCACGTTCCGGCCCGAAGATGACATCAAACGGAAAAAGTCTAGTTGCGAAAGTTATGGGGAATTTCGAGGCGATGCTTCTGGATATAAAATTCGTCCAAATCGGAGTCCGGAGGGCCGAGTAAAGCCCGTTTTACTGAGGCCCAAAATCTGATGACGGGAATCCGAGAGTCTATATAAAGAGAGGAAACCTAGGTCACCAAGTGCCACGAATTTTCCTCCTCCCGAGCCGCCGTCTTGGAGGGGAGGACCAGCATCATTGCAGCACCATCCACAAGGAAGAAGGGGGGCCAAGGAGCCTCTGCCCCCTAGGACCGCCGCCGCCCCGAGGGCCGCCGCCGCCCCCTAGGGCCGCCGCCGCCGCCGCGCCCCCAAGGGCCGCTGCCGCCGCCTCCGTGGCTGCCGCCGGCCGTCTCCTCCTCGCGGGGCTGCACC
Organism: Secale cereale; assembly: GCA_902687465.1. Lineage (NCBI taxonomy): Eukaryota > Viridiplantae > Streptophyta > Magnoliopsida > Poales > Poaceae > Secale > Secale cereale. The sequence goes on along the minus strand of LR738714.1, from coordinate 373,829,891 downwards.
TCTCCATAAACACCATCATCAACCTCCTCCTCACCATGTCCATGTGTGAGTATTCTTCTCCGGGGCCGAGGGCTCGTACGTGTAGCTATGTGGTTATGTCTCTCTCACATGATGTGATCTTCGTTGTGATCATAGGCTATGTTAATCTAGGGTGATCCCGTGATATTTCCCCTTCCTCTATGTATTGGATTGATGTACTCACTTTTCTTTATCTAGTATAATCCCCGAGACCAAGGTGACAGCGGTCTATTGGACATGGATTAGAAAAATATTTTCATGAGGGATTTCCTCTCTTGTGTGTTGATTGAAGATTGAGAGTCTCTTGGTGCTTGTCTTTGACTATCCTTTAGATATGTTGTGGTGATTGTGGGACTCTCTTTGGATGGCCTCGGTGACATTGGGAAATCCTTAGATTGAGAACTACAAACTTTGAGGTGTGCTTTTGTAGCCCTACATAATTCTCGTCCTCTCTTGACCACGAAGGAATGACCTCCGGGTGCGTCTCCATTGCATGTTTTATGGGAAATATCATGTGATTCGATTATGTTAATGTTGTTGGGAGTTGCCACTAGTGAAAGTATGATCCCTAGGCCTTGTTTCCACCATTGCAATACCATTTGTGCTCACGTTTACCACTTGTTTGCTTGCTGCACTTTTTATTACAGATTTATATTACTTTGCTTTGCCACTCCTATCATCCATATCACTTGCCATTTAACATCTCTTCGCCGAACTAGTGCATCTATACAACTCCTAGTTGTATTAGGTGTGTTGGGGACACAAGAGACTTCTTGTATCTTAGTTGCAGGGTTGCTTGAGAGAGACCATCTTCAACCTCTACTTCCCTGAGTTCGATAAACCTTAGGTCATCCACTTGAGGGAAATTGCTGCTGTCCTACAAACCTCTGCGCTTGGAGGCCCAACATAGTCTACAAGAGTAGAAGCGTGTGTAGACATCAAGCTATTTATGGCGCCGTTGCCGGGGAAGTGAGTGCTTGAAGGTATATCTTTAGATCTTGCAATTAAATCTTTCTGTTTCTTGTTTTTATTTTACTAGTTATGTTTATGGAAAACCGCATTCTTAGTTCATTGCTTGTGGGAAGACGCCCCACACCTGTGGTGGTTGCTCCTCCTCCTACTGAAATTGTGCCCTATAAAATACCGGCTGGTATTATCGATTATGTTTTGACTAATCGTTATGTAGGAGATAGACATCCCGGTGAACACTTGCTATATCTGTCACAACTATGTTCATTATTTAGGCTTGCAGGTGTATCAAGGGAGTTTGTCATGAGGAAATTGTTCGCCATATCACTTATAGATAAAGTTTCAGATTGGTATAAGCTTCTCGATAACTCACACTTGCTTGATTGGCAAGAGCTTATGTCTCTCTTTTATACTAAGTTTTATCCTCTTCATGAAATTCATCGAGACATGAACTATACCTATAACTTTAGGTCTCGTGACGGAGAGAGTGTAGCTCAAGTTTGGGGGAGACTGAAAGCGTTAATGCTAAAATGTCCTAACCATGGGCTCCCCAAAGATGCTTATGTGGAGAGTAAGAGTACCTTTTTGCATGTGGATCATGGTAACAATGCTTTATGTGATGCTTATATTGTTGAGTATATTCGTGATCCCACTGAAAATTATTATGAGAAGGGAACATATGCTTATAGATATTTCAATAATATCAAGTTCCCTCTCTTTATGATGAAGGTTTTGAAGCTACACGTGTTTTGCCTTCCTATGCTTATTGCTTTGTGCTTCAATGAATTATTCTATTGCAATATTCCTATGCATAGGAAGCATGTTATGCTTAAATGTGTTTGATATTTGCTTCTTGATGCTCTCTTTTGCTCTTCAACTCTTATTCCTATGAGAGCATCATTAAAGTCTTAAGCCTATCTTTATGGCTATAAAGAAAGAGCTCTAGGGAGACAACCCTTGTTATCTTTGCTTTCAGTTTGTTCTTTCAGTTTTTAGTGGTCTTGAAGTTTGTTACTACTGTAGCAACATCATTGTATCTTTATTTTTCAGCTTTGTGCCAAGTTTAGCCTCCGATTGCAAGAAAGTTCAAAAGTTGTGACATGCTGTCCAGGAAACAGATTCTGTCCTTGGACAGAAAAATTCGTATAAAATCACCAGATCATCTTTTTGGTCTGAAAATTTTCGACAGCGTTCTCTATACAATTGGCTTTCGGGCGTCTGTTCTGAGTTTTTTGATTTGAGTTGCAGAAGTGACCCGAAAAAATTATTTACTACCTGCTGGTCTGTTTTTCACAGATTCTGTCCTATTTTGCCTTTCCTTCATTTTGCAAACCTTGAGCTTGCTTTTTCTTTGCGAAAACCTTTTGGCAATCTTGAGAAACAGTAGACCTTCAAGAATATCCTTATTTCCAGCAAGGAAAAATTATTTTATTAAGGGTACTAACCTCGCTAATCAGATTATGATGAGTTATGTATGAAGGGAGTTTTCAAGTGTGCGAGGGAAGATGATAAAAAGATTCAGGAGTGTCAAACGCTCAAGCTTGGGGATGCCCCCGTGCACCCCCAAGAAATATTCAAGAAGACTCAAGCGTCTAAGCTTGGGGATGCCCCCGTGCATCCCCTTCTCCATCAACAATTATCAGTTCGTCTTTCGTTCCACTATATTTTTATCACTTCATGTGTTATGTGCTATGCTTGGAGCGTCTTGCTTTTAGTTTCCTTTTTAGTTTTCTTTAGCTTTGCTTGCTGTTCATAACGAGTTGGAACCCATCTTTCTTTGTGTGGGAGAGAAACACGCTCCACTTCAACCTAGAACATAACATAGAATTTTCATGTCTATCCTTGCTGTGTGTGTTCTTTGTCTTTCAATAGCTACTATCATGTTCAGCTCTTAGTTTTCATGCTTTACTTTTTGAAGAGCTTTTGTTTAGTTGGTCGCTGAAACTCTCTTTAGTTATAATGCTTATCTTGTTAAGAGAGTTGGCTTCTGTTGCACTGGTCGATATGTCTATGATAAAATGCTATGTGCATAATGATGCTTAGTAGTTCATGTTTTCTTATGGTTAGTCTCAAATAGCTGGGGGGTTCTCAATGTGTTATTGAGGTACCAACATGATTTGTTTGCCTATGATGTGGTATGGTTTAGTGATATCTTCCTTCAAGAATTTATTTTGATTGACTTGGCGTATGCTCACGCATATTTAAGACTGTAAAGAAGAGAGCGGCTATTCTGCACCCGGGTGCATCTGCACCCGCGCTCAGAAAAAAATTCAAAAAAAATACTAAAAAGATTCAAAAAATTCCAAAAAAAAAGTATGTGGTAGATCATTTGATGCGTGAGGTTCGCTCCAAAATTCAACCCATTTGGACATCTGAGCAATCCTGGGAAAAAAAGACAAAATCGAGGTCTGTAAAATAGTGTACTGTTCAGGAACTGTTTTTGACCCGATTTGTCTTTTTTGCCCAGGATTGCTCAGATGTCCAAATGGGTTGAAATTTGGAGCGAACCTCACGCATCAAATGATCTACCACATACTTTTTTTTGGAATTTTTTGAATCTTTTTAGTATTTTTTTTGAATTTTTTTCTGAGCGGGTGCAGATGCACCCGTGCTCAGATGTGGATTACCGGTCTATCAAGCCTTAATGATCTTTAGTTTCTGAGTAGCAATATAACTTCCATGCCTGATTCAATGTTGCTTTGTCGCTCTGCATGATTATGACCGTCACTGCTCTTTTAGTTGGTCGCTCCCAGTCTTTTGCTAACCTTCGCCTGTACTAAGCGGACTGACTGCTTGTGCATCCAAATCCTTTAAACCAGTTATGCCATATGAGTCCACCATACCTTCCTATACATTGTATTTACCTGCCATTCCTAACGAAGACTTTCATGTACCATCTCGAAATTATTCAAAAAAGCATTTCTCTTTTGTGCCTCTGTTTTAGCTCATGAGGAAGTAGTAGTTAATTCATGATCTTTTTTAAGTTGGACAAACTTCACCCCGGGATTGCATGTCTAATGTGCAAACCCATAATACGAGAAGGAACTGGCATAGAGTGCGCCCGGCTCATTAAAAAATAATATAAACAAACAAACCCTCCTTCACGCTTTATTCATGAGAAATTAGAAAACTTTGGCAGTGATAAATAAAAGAGACTAAGAGGATGTGATCGTCCTCATTCGGGAGCCGTTCCTCGAAACTTGTCCAGCTCGAGAAGTAATTGAGTTATCTGCTAGCATTCGTTGATGAAATATGCATATTCTAAAATAAATAAATTATTACCTCTGTTTTTAAAACCAAGAGCTCTGGTACATGTTTAGTTTTTGTTTCCGACCACGGATTTTCAACCTTGCCAACAAAAGCCACGGTTCGAGAGTCTCCACCTTCTTTCTTCAAAGCACCAACTATTGAGAGCATGATTGTCATTCTGAGTGTAATGTGCATTGTCCCAAAGTACCATTGTCTTTTGCATGATTATGATATCGTTCATTCTGAAATCATTGTATCTAGTCGTCACTTAAACTTTGGAGGTGCCCCTGCATTTATGTTTTGCTTCACTAAAGGGGGCAAGCGAGGTATCACTTTGTCATGTTTGCACACCATGCTCACTACAAATCTATTGAGTGTTTCAGTATCATATTGTAAAACTTTCAGTTCTTTGTGATATTCTCATGAGGAAACTTAATTACTACATATTCATTATCTCAGTAAGCATTTGTCATGTGACTGTGAAAAGTTCTTATATGGTTAATATCATGTCACCACAGAAATTATGCTTGTTATCATTTACCTACTCGAGGACGAGCAGGAATTAAGCTTGGGGATGTTGATACGTCCAAAACGTATCTATAATTTCTGCTTGCTCCATGCCTTTTTTGTGTGATATTGCTATGATATTTATGCAATTCCATACACTTTTGATCATATTTGGACTAACCTACTAATGGTTGCAAAAGTGCACAATGTTCTTGTTTTACACTTTATTGTGTAGGAATTACTTGGAAATTGACAAAAACGCAAAAGGAGTCGTATTGAAGTAGGACTCTGACTTTCCTGAAATCTGTCTGAGAACATTTTTTAAAGATGGTCACGTTCCGGTCCGAAGACAACATCAAACGGAAAAAGTCTAGTTGCAAAAGTTGTGGGGAATTTCGAGGCGATGCTTCTGGATATAAAATTCATCCAAATCGGAGTCCGGAGGGCCGAGTAAAGCCCGTTTTACTGAGGCCCAAAATCCGATGACGGGAATCCGAGTGTCTATATAAAGAGAGGAAACCTAGGTCACCAAGGGCCACGAATTTTCCTCCTCCTGAGCCGCCGTTTTGGAGGGGAGGACCAGCACCATTGCAGCACCATCCACAAGGAAGAAGGGGGGCCAAGGAGCCGCTGCCCCCTAGGGCCGCCGCCGCCCCGAGGGCCGCCGCCGCCCCCTAGGGCCGCCGCCGTCGCCGCGCCCCCAAGGGCCGCCGCCGCCACCTCCGTGGCTGCCGCCGGCCGTCTCCTCCTCGCGGGGCTGCACCTCTCCATCAACACCATCATCAACCTCCTCCTCACCATGTCCATGTGTGAGTAGTCTTCTCCGGGGCCGAGGGCTCGTACGTGTAGCTATGTGGTTATCTCCCTCTCCCATGATGTGATCTTCGTTGTGATCATAGGCTATGTTAATCTAGGGTGATCCCATGATATTTCCCCTTCCTCTATGTATTGGATTGATGTACTCACTTGTCCTTATCTAGTATAATCCCCGAGACCAAGGTGACAGCGGTCTATTGGACATGGATTAGAAAAATATTTTCATGAGTGATTTCCTCTCTTGTGTGTTGATTGAAGATTGTGTGTCTCTTGGTGCTTGTCTTTGACTATCCTTTAGATATGTTGTGGTGATTGTGGGACTCTCTTTGGATGGCCTCGGTGACATTGGGAAATCCTTAGATTGAGAACTACAAACTTTGAGGTGTGCTTTTGTAGCCCTACATAATTCTCGTCCTCTCTTGACCACGAAGGAATGACCTCTGGGTGCGTCTTCATTGCATGTTTTATGGGAAATATCATGTGATTCGATTATGTTAATGTTGTTGGGAGTTGCCACTAGTGAAAGTATGATCCCTAGGCCTTGTTTCCACCATTGCAATACCATTTGTGCTCACGTTTACCACTTGTTTGCTTGCTGCACTTTTTATTACAGATTTATATTACTTTGCTTTGCCACTCCTATCATCCATATCACTTGCCATTTAACATCTCTTCGCCGAACTAGTGCACCTATACAACTCCTAGTTGTATTAGGTGTGTTGGGGACACAAGAGACTTCTTGTATCTTAGTTGCAGGGTTGCTTGAGAGAGACAATCGTCAACCTCTACTTCCCTGAGTTCGATAAACCTTAGGTCATCCACTTGAGGGAAATTGCTGCTGTCCTACAAACCTCTGCGCTTGGAGGCCCAACATAGTCTACAAGAGTAGAAGCGTGTGTAGACATCAAGTACCAGGCTCGAGTTCAATGACGAATTCCACTTGGCGGTGTGGAGGCATGCCTGGAAGTTCTTCAGGAAAGACGTCTTCGTATTCGTTAACCACCGGAATTTGAGATATGGCATTCATTTCGCCCTTGTCATTGAGAGAGAAAAGCCTGATAGTGTTATCCCTGGAGGTGAAGATAATCACATCATCATCGGAATGAGTAATCTTGACTTCCTTCTGTGCACAGTCAATTTGAGCATCATGCTGAGAAAGCTAGTCCATTCCGAGGATAAGATCGATGTCAGAATTGCCGAGAACCACCGGAGAGGCCAGAAATCGATAATCACCCATGCGAATAGATACATCCGGCGCAAACACGCTAGAGGACATACGTCTCTCCGGAGAAATAACTTGCAACTTCTGAGGCAGATTTTTGGTGAGAATATCGTGCTTGGATGCAAATGGATATGACATGAAAGAACATGAAGCACCCGAATCAAACAACACTTTAGCAGGGATAGAGTTCACTGGAAGGTTACCCAATATGACATCAGAAGAATTCTCCGCTTGCGCTGCATTCATCAGATTCACCCTTGCTGCCTTTGGATCATGCTTGACAATAGTCGAACTGACAGGTGGAGGAGGCAGAAGGCGCCTTGGGTTGTTGCACTTGTTGGAATAATGACCCTTCTGGCCACACTTGTAGCAAGTGACCTCAGAAAGCGGACGAGTAGGAGGAACACTTGGTCTTGGAGCTTGGAACTGCGACTTGGACTGCTTGCTGGAGTTGGGTGGGTGGGAGAAACCACGACCACCAGCATTCTTGTTGTTGTTGGAGTTGTTGTAGGGAGCTCGGATCACAGGAGGAGGTGGAAGCCAAAATTTCCGTTGCTTCGCGACCACTTGAGAAAATGAGGAGTGAACGGCATCTCGAATCCTCTTTTTAGAAGCCTCCATGTTGAGCTGGGCTGCCTCTTGCTTGAGCGCCATGTTATAGAATTTGTCGAACTCATCTGGCTCGAACAAGGTGAGAGCAAGGTGAAGTTCATCCTTGAGACCTCCACGGAACTGATAGATCTTGCTCTTGGCATCTGGTATGTCTTGCTTTGCATAGCGGGCAAGATTTTGGAACTTGACATTATACTGGTAGACAGTCATAGATCCTTGCTTCAGGTTACGGAATTGCTCACGCATACCCTCGATGACACTTGTTGGAATGTGGTGAGAGCGAAAGTCCTTGCAGAAATCCTCCCAAGAGATCACACGCCCTTCTCTGGAGTCTTTGTACTGCTGCCACCAGTCAGCTGCTTGGTCCTTGAGTTGAAAGGCTGCAAATTTCACATAGTCCTCTTCCTTCACGTTACTGCACTCAAAATTCTTCTTGATATCGGTTATCCAATCTTCAGCATCGAGAGGGTCGACACAGTAACTGAAAGCCTTTGGTTGATTGGCCAATAACTGGTTGAGAGTAGCATGGTGCTGTTGGTTGAAGAAATTGCCTTGGTTCCCTGGAGCACCCTGATTTGCTTGATTTGCTTGCATTTGCTGCATCATCTGCATTAACATCTGGGTGTTCTGATTTGTAGTTTGCATAATCGCTCTCCAAGCCTCATACGGAGGAGGAGGGGAAGGAGGACGGTCTGGAACCTCTTCACCCTCTGGGTTAGCGTTGGGAACCCGTTTCGGATCCATCCTGAAAGAGATGACCACCAATCAACAATTTGATTTAAAGAAGATATAAGCTGAAACAACGGATTGAAATGCAACATAGTCTTCACAAGAATCATTCGAAGAAGAGGAACGAATGAAATTCTCAGCTTAATGATAACAACAATCTTCACGAGAAGCCACTGGGAGACAAAAGGTAAATAAGAAAAAACACAAGGTACAGATGGAACAAACACAAGATAGGAGCTTCGTTCGACATCTTTGTGCTGAAAGCTTATGAACGCGTTACAAAAGGGTTTTGCAATCCCCGGATCAGCATAGCCAAGGACCCTTTAAGATGCAACTCCCGATCGGAACATCGGCCATAAAACCACTTCACTCAATGTAGAACCCCGAACTCGCTAACCTGCATTCGTTGGAAGAATGCCTACGATCTACTTGATAAACCCACCTATTAATTTCCGAAAGTTTCCAGTTATGCAATCAGGTGTTGGGGATACAGGGGAAGCACCGCGCAATCAACTCTAAACCTACATCCAGCTGTATCCATCCTTCAACACATAACCAGTTGTTCTCGGAAACCGTCTACCTCGGACCTTCGAAAAGCATCCACTATATAAAGCTATGGCAATACTCCCGAACTACATCCCCAGTACTGGGTGATGTCGGGGTTATCTTGCCACTAACCGTATAGGAGAGTTTTCGATGTCGGCCGTCTTAAGTATTCTAGTACTGTCGCGATATGCTTGTGACGACAATACCCCGAAGCTCAACTCCCCGGGACACTGCCACAACCCCTAATGTCAGGAGGCATCGAGAACAATATTCTCGTCACAAGGACATCGAAACAATCCCACAATACTCGCGAGATTCCTAAAAAAAATTTGGTGAAATTTTTGAAAGTAGAAGAGGCAAGAGTAGTCGTCAGGAGTCCTCACTAGAATGAAAAGGGGATGAGGAGCAAAAGAATTCCTACTCTCCGATATAAATATAGGACTCAAAATATTTTAAAGTGTGTGCCTAGACTCGACCGTCAACGATTCGATCAAACAGTGGGGGCTTCTAGGTCGGAGAAGGCTCTGAATACCAACTTGTAATGCCCAGGATGGGACTATATCTCCTACGTGTCGAGGCACGACTTAAAGATATAAGCCCATTCTGGAATGATCGCAAGTTTGGTACCTTTGCACATCTCATGTAAAAATAGGGATGGAAACTGAAAAGATAGTTGGCTTACACTCGCCACGTCACACAAATTCATTACATGTTCAAACATCATACAGATAAACATCACAACCCATCTAAGGGTAAAGATCCAAATGACAAGATACCAAACATAACATTAAAACCACATGTCTGAGATCGAATCCTAGTAGAAACTCTACTGATCAACCGGATAGTTCACATAGTAACGGCTACGCTCCTCGTCGTACTCCTAGTCTAGCTCAGTGCCATCGTCTGTGTAGCTCACCATCGTACCTGCATCTGGTGTGTTGAAGTAACTGTGAGCCACAGAGGACTCAGCAATCCTGTTCCTGGGTAACACGACTATTTAAGCCTTGGGTGTGGAACAACCCTGTAGAATGAACAAGAGTCTGCAGCAGCACTAGCACTAGCTTACGTAAAAGAGAGCGAGAAGAGAAGGTGCCTCGGTCGAGAGATGATCACGAAGTGATCCTAACTAAAGCAAGTCAAACATAACCCCACCATGTTCACTTCCCGAATCCCTTTCGGAAAATGACCGTGATGGTACACACGCTGGTAGTGTATTGGAACATGGTGTCAAGTTTTCTACAACCGGATATTAACAAGCTCCCATCTGCCACATAACCGCGGGCAGGGCTTTCGAAAGTTCATAACCCTGCAGGGGTGTTCCAACTTGGCCCATGACAAGCCCACGATCCGCGGAGTCGCAACTCCAAGGTGGGAAGGCCCGAGTATCCTCGGAATCCCGTGCTCAAGATACTCCGACTAAGGTAAGGCTAATCCAGCAAATCCTCCCGGCGTGCCGACACCCTGACAGTAGCCGCGCGTATCTAGTCTCAGGCCACGACCGGATGGGCGAAGCTACGGGTTTATATCAATCCTCGAGTTTCCTCGTGGTGACCCCGCAGGCTCCCCGTTTCGGACCAACACTCATGTGGAGCACTGGCCCAAGGTTGTTGATTAAGAACTCGGGTTTGCAAGACCCTATGCAAGTTTTATTAGTTATTAGACGAATAGTACCAATGTTGGGACTTGCTGGAAAAGACTTAGCACTTAGCGGTTTATCGAGGGGGTCCCATAACCCCAACCGTGTGAGGAACGCATAATCAAGGAACATAACACCGGTTTATACGGTTCCTAGCGGCATGAGTGGAACAAAACACCAAGCAAAAGGCTTAGCCTTCCACCCATTGCCAATATATAGATGAGTTCATTTAATAATTAATATAGTGTGATATCCCAACAAGCTTCAACAAGAAGCAAGAATCTTCAATCTTCACCTGCAACTAACAATGCTATAAGAGGGGCTGAGCGAAGCCTACGTATAGCCAAACAATGGTTTGCATAGGTAGGGTGGTTAAACAGGTTCATGGTTACCATAGGAGGCTGACAGGAAAAACATGGGCATCGAGGCAAATACTATAGAGCGAGACTTCTAGCAATAGGCAAAGATAGTAGTGGTATCCGGGTTCGGTCATCTTGCCTGAAGAGTTGTCGATGGGATCGTAAGAGGGGTCCTCGTTCTCAACCTCGGTAGTAACCTCGTGCTCGTACTCGTACTCGGTCTCAGCTTCCGGCTCTACTCAAACACAAGAACACAAGGCAACGAAATCAACAAGATGCAATGCGCACACAAGAATACTGGATGCATGGCTGATGCACTATGGAAGCAAAACAGATGCACTATGGAGCACAGAAAGTCTACATAGGAAGCACAACAATATGCATCAAGAAAAATGCTTGAAAACATGTTAACAATAGGATATTATGAATCTACATGAAAAATCACACAAGTTTCATATAGGACTTGCTCAAAACGGAGCAACGGGCTAAAAGTTACACCCAAAACAATAAACAAGCAAAAGCTGAAAATTACAGCCACATAGCAACTTCGGAGCAATAGATAAATAAGCTACAGCACTCAAACATCATGGCAATGAGCATGGACATAAACTGGACATATCCTACAGCAAACAATTGCATTGGAGCATCCCCAAAGGAGCCATGTATCAATAGCAACAAGCTATGACATATTGAACTTGACAACAAAATCCTGACAGCAGTAATTTGTTGCAACTTGGGAGCAAGAGTTAAAAATTCTACAGCCACTCAAATAAGCATGTGAGAGCATGAATGGATATCCAACAATATATACAACAAGGAATCATCAAGAGTCACCCCAAAACTATCATGGATTGGCCTAGAACAACAAGCAAACATGGCATCTGGAAATTACAGATTCCAGACTTAGTGAAATTTCACTAAGTGTTAAAACAACAGTTTCATCATGGCAATTTTGAGAGCAAGTTTAAGTCACCTAAAAGCAAAGCACGGCAAGTGGTAAGCACCACAGCAAAGTACACATGATGGGGAGTCCAAAACCAATAAGCATGCATCATGGGGACACCCACATCAATAGCAACGAGCTCCTCTACGAGGCATCTCGTAACAAGTTTAACGACATAACAGCCACATAGCATTTTGCAAAGGAGATAAGCATGGCAAGATGATATCTATCATGCAAGCTAAAGCAATCAACATGTAGAGCATTTCATGACGAACACGTGGACATATCATTTGCATCATTTGGATAAACATGCACCAAGATATCACATTGCAAAGATGGCATGAAAACAACTACAAACATCAGTTTATAACAAGTAGCACTCTTCCAACAGATATTTAAGCATCTAGATGATCTCAAACATGCATGGCACAATGGAACAAAACGTAGTACATGTCTCCACGAACATTTTGACATATCATTTGCTCAAATCGGACCATCACACAAAAAGTTATCCATGTTGCAAAACAGCAACAGACAATGAAAAACGCCAGGGATTTAGCGGAAAATCGGGGCTACCTCGCGGTCAACAGATAGTCAACAGCGGCGCGGTAGCGGATCGGGCTGGCTTGCTGGCGGAAATTGGCTTCGGGCGGAGGCAGAGGCGGATCGGGCCCGCGGGGTTGGCGGATCGGGCCGCGCTAACGGGCCCCGCGGCCCGCTAGGGTTCCGACGGGAGATCGGGCGGCTGGCTCGATCCAGCGGATGGCGGCGAACTCCCTGGCGTCCGAGCGGGCTGGTGGAGAGGTGGGCCGCGACCGGAGGGAGGAGGCCCAGGCGGGCGTCGGCTTGGGCCTGGTGAGTCCTGGCCCGCTAGGGCTGGCGAGGGGATCGATCGGGGCCTAGCTCCCCCGATCCGATCTGGACGGCGGCGGCGCTGGCCTTCGAAGCCCCTGCGGGCTGGCGACGGGAGGAGGGCACGGCGAGGGCGCGGCGGCCCGGCCGGTTAGGTGGCGGCGCCGGTCGGCGGCGGGGCGGCGGGCGCGGTGCGGCCGACGTGGAGGCGGGAGGCGGCGGCGCCGGCGTGGAGATGGAGATGGCCGGCGGTGGCGCGGATTCCGGCGAGCTCCTCTGGCGAGCTCCGGCCGGTGTGGAGGAAGATGGCTGGAGGAAGGGGATGATGGAGGACTTGGGTTTCTAGGGCAAAAAATGGAGAAGTTGGACAAATATATAGGCACAAGGAGCTTGGTTGTCCAAATGAGGTGTGGTTTTCGGCCACGCGATCAGAATTGGATGGCCTAGATGAAGGGAAGGGTTTTGGTTGGTTTGGTGGGCTGTTGGAGGGGTGTCTTTGGCCTCAAAGAGGGGGTACTTTGAGCCCACGAGAATAACTGTTGGGGCACCAAACGAACTCCAAACGCGACGAGATTTGACAAGCGGGTTACACACACCAAAACAACAACACACGACAAGTCTCGCGCCAAACCGGAAACGTTACACGGCCAAACACCAAAGTAGGCCTCGAGGATGCCACGGACACGTGAGGGAGCTCCGGAACTCGAAACGGACAACGGAAAGAATCGAGTGGGACCGGATGCAAACGACAACACAAATGCAATGCGATGCACATGACTAAATGATATGAATGAATGCCACACACACACACGGCAAAAGACGAAAACCCAAAAAGACAAAGAACCCGGAATGGAAATGATGACACCAGAGATATATATATATTGCCCAAAAGGGAAAGTATTACATCCGGGGCATTACAGTTTTCCTGCAAAAAATCTTAAACGAGAATTGTATAGCAAGACATAATCACATATGTTAAACTCACGCTTTTGTATCCTTTTGTCATGCCATCTTTTAACCTTTTCTTTAAACAGTTTGGCATTTTCGTAGGCCTGTGTTCTCCTTTCATCAAACGAGCTAATGTCAAATAACCTCTTCTCACCGGCAAGTTTGTAATCATAATTGAGCTCTTTAATAGCCCAATATGCCTTATGTTCTACTTCGAGAGGTAAGTGACATGCTTTTTCGTAAACCATTTTATCTGGAGACATACCCATAGGATTTTTATATGCAGTTCTATAGGCCCATAATGCATCATCAAGTTTCTTGGACCAATTCTGTCTAGATCTCTTAACAGTCTTTTGCATAATTAATTTCAGCTCTCTGTTACTTAGTTCTACTTGACCACTAGACTATGGATGGTAAGGGGATGCAACTCTATGATTAACATCATACTTAGCAAGCATCTTATGGAAAGCACCATGAATAAAATGTGAACCACCATCAGTCATTAAGTATCTAGGGACTCCAAACCTCGGGCACATAACTTCTTTAAGCATCTTAATGGAAGTGTTGTGATCAGCACTACTAGTCGGAATAACTTCTACCCACTTAGTAACTAATCAACAACAACTAAAATATGTGTATACCCATGAGAGGAAGGAAACAGTCCCATCTAATCAAAGCCCCAGATATCAAATGGTTCAATAACAAGTGAATAATTCATAGGCATTTCTTGACGTCTGCTAATATTACCAATTCCTTGACATTCATCACAAGACAAGACAAACTTACGGGCATCCTTGAAGAGAGTAGGCCAATAAAACCAGATTGCAATACCTTATGTGCAGTTCTATCTCCAGCATGGTGCCCTCCATAAGCTTCTGAGTGACACTTGCGTAGGATCTGTTCCTGTTCATGCTCGGGTACACAACGTCTAATAATACCATCTACTCCTTCTTTATAAAGGTGTGGGTCATCCCAGAAGTAATGTCTTAAATCATAGAAGAACTTTTTCTTTTGCTGGTATGTGAAACTATGTGGTATAAATTTAGCAACAATGTAATTAGCATAATCATCATACCATGGAGCGATACGAGAAGCATTTATGACAGCTAGTTGTTCATCAGGGAAGTTATCATCAATAGGTAGTGGGTCATCAAGAATATTCTCTAACCTAAACAAGTTGTCTGCAACGGGGTTCTCAGCTCCCTTTCTATCAGTGATATGCAAATCAAATTCTTGTAGCAAGAGAATGAGTAAATAGCATAAAACTACCACAATTCACGTTAGGGTTCCAAAAAACTACCACATTTTTTTGTGACTGATAACTACCAGAATCGGCGTCGGTTGTTTCAAAAAACCCAAATCTCCTGCTGCTAAGAATTTAAACCAGTTTATTACAGGTTGGACCCACACCTAAACAAACCGTCAGTTTGACTGTTTGTTTGACCGTTAACTGACCTGTGGGGCCCACATGTCAGTGTCTCGTTTGCAAAAAAAATGGTAAATACCCCTGTTCTTAAAGCAATTAGCTCCCTGAGGTGAGGCCGCTCGCCCGCGCCCACCCTGAGGAACAGCGCCGGCCAGGTTGGAGGAACAGGCGGCGCAGGGAGCAGCTCGACGCGCCAGTCCATGGCGGCGTCGGCTCGAGGTGGTGGCGGTGTGGCCGGCCTCGGCGCAGATGTGGACCTCCATGCGGGCGACGGGCTCGATCCATGGTGGCGCCGGCTCGAGGTGGTGGCGGTGTGGCCAGCTTCATCGCGGAGGCGGGCGGTGGAGGTGGTCGTGCTCTCTACAGAGGCGGGCAGCGGAGGTGGCCGGCCTCTCTACTGCGGCGGGTATCGCCGCGCGCCCCTCCATGGCGCGTGGCGGCGCCCCTCGCATGGCCTCCCACACGATGGTGGTGAGCCGGAGCGGGTGAGGAGGTAGGAGCCCTCGGCGGCGCTGCCTGTGCCAGATCTCGCCGGCCCCGCAGGTCCCAAGCGGCGACCTGGTGCACGGTGGCGACATGGCCAGAGCGTGAGGATGGCTGACGGGATTTTCTAGGCGGGATTGCTTTTTTAATGATTGAAGGACCTGATTGCTTTTTCTAAATGATTATAGGGGTTATTTTGTAAAAATAAGGGCATACTTTTAAATTTGTAAAAGAACCAAGGGTTGAAGAAGAAATTTACATGAGATTTTTTTATTAGATAGTAAGAGACACTGACATGTGGGCCCCACATGTCAGTTAATGGTCAAACAAACGGTCAAACGGACGGTTTGTTTAGGTGCGGGCCCGATCTGTCATAAACCGGTTTAATTTCTTAGCAACGGAAGATTTGGGTTTTTTGAAACAGTCGACGCCAGTTCTGGTAGTTATCAGTCACAAACAAAAATGTGGTAGTTTTTTGGAACCTTAACACGAATTGTGGTAGTTTTATGCTATTCACTCCAAGAGAACCCATCTAATAAGTCTAGGTTTAACATCTTTCTTTTCCATAAGATATTTAATAGCAGCATGATCAATGTGAACAATTACTTTAGAATCAACAATATAAGGCCTAAACTTATCACAAGCAAATACAACTGCTAAAAATTCTTTTTCAGTAGTAGCATAATTTCTTTGGGCACTGTCTAGGGTTTTACTAGCATACTAGATAACATTCAATTTTTTATCAACTCTTTGTCCTAGAATAGACCTACAACATAATCACTTGCATCGCACATAATTTCAAAGCATAAATTCCAGTCAGGAGGCTGGACAATAGGTGCAGAGATCAATGCTTTCTTAAGTATTTCAAATGCTTCTACACTATCATCATCAAAGACAAAATGAAAATCTTTTTGTAAGAGATTAGTCAGAGGCCTAGATATTTTGGAGAAGTCCTTAATGAACCTCCTATAAAAACCGGCATGACCAAGGAAACTTCTTATACCTTTGATGTCCTTGGGACACTGCATCTTCTCAATAGCATCGACTTTAGCTTTATCAACTTCAATACCTCTTTCAGAAATTTTATGCCCCAAGACAATACCTTCATTAACCATAAAGTGGCACTTTTCCCAATTCAAGACAAGATTAGTTTCTTCAGATCTCTGCAAAACTCGATCAAGGTTGCTCAAGCAATCATCAAAAGAAGTCCCATAAACGGAAAAATCATCCATTAAAACCTCAACAATTTTTTCACAAAAATCAGAGAATATGGCCATCACGCATCTTTGAAAGGTAGCAGGTGCATTACATATACCGAAAGGCATACGTCTATAAGCAAAGGTACCGAAAGGGCAAGTAAAAGTGGTCTTTTCCTGATCCTCTTTTGACACAAGTATTTGAGAGAAGCCAGAATAGCCATCTAGAAAGCAAAAATGAGTATGTTTGGATAACCTTTCTAGCATTTGATCAATAAAAGGTAGAGGGCAATGATCTTTTTTAGTGGCTTTATTTAATTTGCGGAAATAAATTACCATTCTATAGCATGTAACAATTCTTTGCGGGATCTATTCATCTTTATCATTAGGAACAACAGTAATACCTCCCTTCTTAGGGGCACAATGGATAGGACTTACCCACTGACTATCAGCAACTGGATAAATTATACCTACCTCTAGAAGCTTTAGTATTTCTTTCCTTACCACTTCTTTCTTCTTAGGATTTAATTGTCGTTGGTGATCAACAACCGGTTTAGCGTCTTTATCCAATTTTAATTTGTGTTGGCATAGAGTGGGACTAATGCCCTTAAGATCATCAAGAGTATATCCAATAGCAGCACGGTGCTTCTTTAGAGTTTTCAATAATTTCTTTTCTTCCTGCTCTGAAAGGTTAGCACTAATAATAACAGGATATATCTTCTTTTCCTCTAGATAAGCATACTTAAGACTATCGGGTAATGGTTGGAGTTCAAACACGGGATCACCCTTGGGTGGAGGAGGATCCCCTAGAATTTCAACATGCAAGTTGTGTTTCAATAAGGGTCCTTGTTTAAAGAATATTTCATCTATTTCCCTTCTCACATTCATATAAATATCATTTTCATGGTCTAGCAGATATTGTTCTAAAGGATCGTTAGTAGGCACGGCAGTAGAAGCAAGACCAACAATTCCATCCTTACTAGGCAATGCTTTATCATGGGGTTGTCTACGAAATTTAGCAAAGTTAAAGTCATGAGACATATCCCCTAAACCAACAGTAACAATGTCTTTTCGCAGTCTATCTTAGCATTAACATTATTCAAGAAGGGTCTACCGAAGATAATGGGGCAAAAATCATCTTGTGGGGAACCAAGAACAAGAAAATCAGCAGGGTATTTAACTTTCCCACACAAGACTTCAACATCTCTAACAATCCCAAAATGGTGAAATAATGTCTGTATTGTCAGGCTTAATAGTAACATCAATACCTTCTAGCTCAGTAGGTGCAATATCATGCATAATTTCTTCATATAGGGAATGAGGTATTGCACTGGCACTAGCACCCATGTCACATAAGCCATGATAGAAATGATCTCCTATTTTAACAGAAATAACAGGCATGCCTACAACATGTCTATGTTTATTCTTAGTATCGGGTCTAGCAATTCTAGCATCTTCATCACAGAGGTAAATAACATGCCCATCAATATCATCAACCAAGAGATCCTTAACCATAGAAATACTAGGTTCAACTTTAATTTGCTCAGAGGGTGTAGGTGTTCTAGTATTACTCTTACGAACCAAAGTTGAAGCTTTAGCATGATCCTTTATTCTAATAGGGAAGGGTGGTTTATCAATATAAGTAGTAGGAATGATATGATCAACATTATAAGTGATAGTCTTTTCTTCAACTCTAAAATGTTCAACTACTTTTACTTCAATGGGAGGATGGTATTTAAACCACTTTTCCTTAGGGAGATCAACACGAGTAGCAAAATATTCACAGAAAGAAGCTACTATCTCAGAGTCAAGTCCATATTTAGTGCTAAATTCACGGAAAACATCGGTATCCATAAAAGATTTAACACAATCAAACTTAGGTGTTATACCTGACTCCTTACCTTCGTCGAGATCCCAATCTTCAGAGTTGCATTTAATTCTTTCCAATCAATCCCATTTGAATTCAATAGTCTTCATCATAAAAGAACCAGTGCAAGAAATATCGAGCGTGGAGCGATTATTGAGAGAAAGTCGAGCATACATTTTTTGAATAATCATTTCTATTGAGAGCTCATGATTGGGGCATGAATATAATATTGACTTAAGCCTCCCCCAAGCTTGAGCGATACTTTCTCCTTCGCGAGGTCAAAAATTATATATACAATTACGATCACGATGAACCTGATGCATATGATAGAACTTCTGATGAAATTCCAACTTCAATCAGTTGTAGTTCCATGATCCAATATCATCGCATAGCCTAAACCATGTCAATGCCTCTCCCTTCAAAGATAAAGGGAAGACCTTCTTCTTGATCACATCCTCAGGCATACCTGCAAGCTTAAATAATCCACAAACTTCATCCACATAGATTAGGTACAAATCGGGATGCAATGTTCCATCTCATGTAAAGGGATTAGCTAGCAGTTTCTCTATCATACCCGAAGGAATTTCAAAGTAAACATTTTAGTAGGTTTAGTAGGTTGAGGAGAAACTCTTTGCTCTACTGGTCGGGGTGAAGATACGCCGAACAAGCCCCTCAAAGGATTATGTTCCATAGTAACAAGTGACAGTAAATTTCAGCACACTATATAAATTTTTCCTTACCAAATTCCACTTACCAAAGGCGCTTCACTCCCCCGTAATGGCGCCAAAAAGATTCTTGATGACCCACAAGTGTAGGGGATCTATCGTAGTCCTTTCGATAAGTAAGAGTGTCGAATCCAACGAGGAGCAAAAGGAAATGATAGGCAGTTTTCAGTAAGGTATTCTCTGCAAGCACTGAAATTATCGGTAACAGATAGTTTTGTGATAAGGTAATTGGTAACAAGTAACAAATGGTAAAAGTAAATAGGGTGCAGCAAGATGGCCCAATCTTTTTTGTAGCAAAGGACAAGCCTGTACAAACTCTTATATGAAGGAAAGCGCTCCCGAGACACATGGGAATTATCGTCAAGCTAGTTTTCATCACACTCATATGATTCCCGTTCGTTACTTTGATAATTTGGTACGTGGGTGGACCGGTGCTTGGGTGTTGTCCTTGCTTGGACAAGCATCCCACTTATGATTAACCTCTATTGCAAGCATTCGCAACTACAAAATAAGTATTAAGGTAAACCTAACCATAGCATGAAACATATGGATCCAAATCAGCCCCTTACGAAGCAACGCATAAACTAGGGTTTAAGCTTCTGTCACTCTAGCAACCCATCATCTACTTATTACTTCCCAATGCCTTCCTCTAGGCCCAAACAACAGTGAAGTGCCATGTAGTCGACGTTCACATGACACCACTAGAGGAAAGACAACATACATCTCATCAAAATATCGAACGAATACCGAATTCACAAGACTACTTATAGCAAGACTTTTCCCATGTCCTGAGGAACAAACGTAACTACTCACAAAGCATATTCATGTTCATAATTAGAGGGGTATTAATATGCATAATGGATCTGAACATATGATCTTCCACCAAGTAAACCAAATAGCATCAACTACAAGGAGTAATCAACACTACTAGCAACCCACAGGTACCAATCTGAGGTTTTGATACAAAGATTGGATACAAGAGAGGAACTAGGGTTTGAGAGGAGATGGTGCTGGTGAAGATGTTGATGAAGATAACCCTCCACAAGATGGGAGAGTTGTTGGTGATGACGGCGGTGATGATTTCCCCCTCCCGGAGGGAAGTTTCCCCGGCAGAACAGCCCCGCCGGAGCCCTAGATTGGTTCCGCCAAGGTTCCGCCTCGAGACGGCCACACTTCGTCCCGAAAGCCTCCTTATGATTTTTTCCAGGTCAAGGCACCTCATATAAGATGGACATCATGGGGCTGCCAAGTGGCCCATGAGGCAGGGGGCGCGCCCAGGGGGGTTGGGAGCGCCCCCATCCTCGTTGGCGGTGGGTGGCCCCCTCCTGTATTTCTTTCGCCAGATATTTTTATATTTTCTAAAACTGACATCCTTAGAGTTTTAGGGCATTTTGAGTTGTGCAGGATAGGTCTCCAATGTTTGCTCCTTTTCCAGCCCAGAATTCCAGCTGCCGGCATTCTCCCTCTTCATGTAAACCTTGTAAAATAAGAGAGAAAAGGCATAAGTATTGTGACATAATGTGTAATAACAACCCATAATGCAATAAATATCAATATAAAAGCATGATGCAAAATGGACGTATCAGCTTTCGCCGCCGTCAAGCCGCCGACGTGTTTGACCCGTCTGACCTAGGGTTTGACCCCCTCCAACTTACTGACATGTGGACCCAGGCTCCGAGTTAATTAAGTTAATCCCATAATTAGCACTAACAGGCATTGGTAGTTAGATGTGAGACTGACACGCGGGACCCACTGGCTAGTTTGAACTGGACTGCTCGTGTTGACTTGCTGACGTCACAGTGACGTCATGCTGACGCAGTTTATATTTTCTGAGATTTTTAAATAAGTCAGAAATGATTTATATATTTTAGAAAATGTCATAAACTTCTAAAAATCATAGAAAATCAACCATAGCTCAGAATGAAATAATTTATATATGAAAAATTATCAGAAAAATCCAAAGAATCTGTTTATGGCATTTTCATGCATGTTTGACAACTTATGTGTGCTGGTCAGGTCAAATCAATTAAATGACATTTGAATAATCACATATGGAGTTTGATTTTGAATCTTGGATTCAAACTAACTTCATTTAAATTGTTGCTAGTTGCATTGGCTCAAACCACAACATATTGCCATGTCATGATCATGCATCATATTATTGCATTGCATTGATTGTGTTCCTTCTCTGTTGCTGGTATTTATCCCCTCTCAGTAGACGTGGTTCCGACGATGAGATCGATGACACCGATGAAGAACTGTACTATCTTCGGAAGTGCCAGGCAAGCAATACCCCCTTGTTCATTCTGATACCATCCCACTCTCTCGCTCCTACTCTCTTTTATTGCATTAGGATAAACGATTCATCTGTTACATGCTGCGGTAGTTGAACCCCTTTTCCTCTGCATGACATGTCATTGCCACAATAAATAGATGAAACCCACTAGCATGAGTAGGAGTTGTTTGAGCCCTCATGTGCCTACTAATTCATGCCTGTTTGTCATGCCTGCTACTGCTTAGAGTTGAGTCAGGTTTGATTCATCGGGGATGAATTAGAATGGTGATGAACATGTCCAACTGTGTGTGAGCTAAGTGTGTGAACACGATTTGGTAAAGGTAGCGGTGAGAGGCCATGTAGGAGTACATAGTGGGTTGTCTCATTGAAACCGTCCTCAGGAACTGAGTTCTGTGTTTGTGATCCATGAACAACTACTACCATGCATTGGGCCCGAAACCAATGGACCCTCTCGACTTATTAACCGCCCCTGTCCTCTGTCCAGGAGCTGCAAGTAGTTTCTGGTGTTTGTAGCATACTGGAGGCCGTGCGCAGCACTGACCCTAGGGGTGGGCTGTGATGCGGTAGGTATGTGGCGCGGTGCACCGAGTCGCCCGTTTGGTGTCTCGATAACCATGTACACATCATTCGGGGCCGCATGTGGAAACCTCGTCCGGACTCCCTGCGGATGGAACCTGAATAGGCGATAAACCTGGACTAGGGACTTGTGTGGTTAGTCAGGTCATGGCCGACACCCTCGCCAGGCTTCCGTTTGAAGGTTGCCGAGATACATAACGTGTACATGGAGGTAAGTGGCGAGAGCGTGTGTGAAGAAGTACACCCCTGCAGGGCCAACATCATCTATTCAAATAGCTGCGTCTGCGGTAAAGGACCTCTGGGTTGCCTATACACTTCATAGACAAGTGAAAGTGGATACTCTAAAATGCGCAAGATAAGCATGAGTGCTATGGATGGCCTTCTCGTAGGGATACGGGAGCAGATCCATAGTGGTGTATTGATATGGTGAATATGTGGACTCGTGTGCGCCACCTGAAAAGAGTTACAATCAGTCGTAGTATAGGATAGCCACTGACTCAAAGCTGGCTTGCTGCAGTTAAACTCCACTACCACTTTGTTGATACCGATGCATATGTAGCTAGTTCTGATGTAAGTCTTGTTGAGTACATTTGTACTCATGTTTGCTTAATTTATGTTTTGTAGAGAGACTTCAGTCTCACTAGTGGTTCTGCGTGGATTTTGACGTTTAGCTTGTTACCTCAGCTACGATCTTGTACCCTTGGGAGGGTCTTGTAGATAGTTCGGTTTCACAACCTTTTTCATTTGTAGTTGTCTGTACCCACACATGTTATGCTTCCATTGCTTGTATGCTCTGTATGTTGGGTCATGAGACCCATGTTTGTAATATCTAGCTCCTTGGAGCCTAATGAATAAATACTTTGATTCATAGAGTTTTGTTGTGATGCCATGTTGTATTTGCAGATATCGAGCATATTGTGTGTATGTTATTGAAATGCTTGGTATGTGCGGGATCCAACACCTAGTTGTTTACCCTTGGTAGCCTATCGTATGGGGAAATGCCTCCTAGTGCTTCCACTGAGCCTTGGTAGCTTGCTACTGCTCCGGAACACATGAATTGACCGGCATGTGTCCTTCCTTGCTCATGTGTCTGTCCCCTATGGGGAAATGTCATGCAGTGTATACCGGAGTCCTGTTGGCTTGCTACAGCCCGGCAACACTCGCTGTTGACCGACACGTGCATTGTTGGGTCATGTATGTCTGTCCCTATAATTTAGCGCCACTTTTGGTTTATAACTATCCATGTCGGCCCGGGTTCTCTGTCATATGGATGCTAGCGATACTATCATATACGTGAGCCAAAATGCGCAAATGGTCCCAGGCCAGGTAATGTGGCACCCATGGGGATACCGTGCGTGAGGCCGCAAAGTGATATGATGTGTTACATGCTAGACCAGTGTGACTTAGGATTGGGGTCCCGATACTTCTTGCGACGTTGTATTACTGAGTGGGCCCTGAGATACCTCTCCATCACACGGAGTGACAAATCCCAGTCTTGATCCATGCCAACTCAACAGACACCCTCGGAGATACCTGCAGAGCACCTTTATAGTCACCGAGTTACATTGCGACATTTGGTAGACACAAGGTACTCCTCCGATGTTAGTGATTTGCATGATCTCATGGTCATAGGAACATATACTTGACATGCAGAAAATGATAGCAATAAACTTGACACGATCATATGCTACATTCATAGTTTGGGTTGCGTCCATCACATCATTCCCCTAATGATGTGACCTCGTTATCAAATGACAACTCATGTCAATGTCTAGGAAACCATAGCCATCTTTGATCAACGAGCTAGTCCGGTAGAGGCTGACTAGGGACATATTGTCGTCTATGCATCCACACATGTATTTGAGTTTCCAATCAATACAATTATAGCACGGATAATAAACGATTATCATGAACAGAGAAATATGATAATAACCAATTTATTATGGGAAAACTTTGTTTTTGCCACTCTAGTTTTTGCCTATTTTGCTTATGCCACTCTAGATTTTGACATATCATTTTTGCCACTCTTAGTTTTTGACAATGCATCACAAATGCCATTCCGTGGAAAAAATGATAACTTGTCATTTCACTTTTGCCACTCCTTGATTTTGACAATGTATCACAATTGCCACTCTAAAATTATTGCTTTTGCCACTGAATGGTAATTGTGATGTATTGTCAGAAACTAAGAGTGGCAAAAGTGAATTGTCAAATTCTAAAGTGGCATAAGCAAAGTGGTCAAAAACTAGAGTGGCAAAAACAAAGTTTTCCCATTTATTATTGCCTCTAGGGTATATTTACAACAACTAAGTTAATAGGTTAGTACCAAAAAGTGATATATAACTGCTTGTAAATGTATATAAAACATCTAAGATTGATAATATAACAACATGGAACAAGCAAAAATTATAGATACATTGGAGACGTGTCAAGCATCCCCAAGCTTAATTCTCGCTCGTCCTCGAGTAGGTAAATGATAAAAACACAATTTTTTTATGTGGAATGATGCCCATCATGTTCATCTTATACTTTTATTTTATGACATGGATATTTGGACTTGAATGATTCAAATCAATAGTCTATAATTAGACATGAAGACATCGATACTCAAGCATATCAACAAGCAACAAAGTCTTTCAAAATATCAATAATAAATAAAGCTAACTGATGTAGGGTGGAACCCTAAGTGGCCGATCTTTCACGAAAAGGAGGGATCCCAAAGATGAACACGGGAGGCACGAGGGAAAACACAAGATGAACAAGAAGAAAACACTCAAAGCAACACGTTTAGGTCACACAAATGCTAGATCCGGGTAAACAAAGTGCGATACACGGTACACGATCAACTAAGGACGATACATGTAGCGGTAGTCATCTCCATGAGGAGGTCTTGATGTTCTTCTCCGTGAAGGAGCTCTTGAATCCGATGGATCTTCTCTGAAGAGGTCGCGGTCTCGTAGGAGAGGAACCACTCAGGTCTAAAATGAGCTATCACAAAGCTGCCTAACACGAAGGAAGTCAACGAGTATATATTACATGGGATGACGCCGTCGGGTCGGACGTCCGCTGGGTCACCGGACGTCCGGTGGCTCGGGAGGGACCGGACGGCCAGTAATCCTTGGATTTCCGCTATTTACGTTCAGTGATCGGTGTCACGGACGTCCGGTGGCTTCCGGTCGCCGGGTCGTCTGGGATTCACCAGTCGTCCGGTGAACGTCAGACATCCGGTGCCTGGGGGTGACCGGTCATCCGGTAGTGGTCGGACATACGGTGCCTGTAGCGTCTTCAGCCGCCCTTCTTATTGTTTCAAGCACTTGTCGATCCCACCGCCTTGTCCACTATGCAGAGCTGTCCCGTGGTATTCATCCAAGTACCTGAGTATGCATAGAGTTCCTGATGAGGGTAGAATCCATGTCCCATGCGACTCGAGATGGAATTAATAAAGAAGCAAGTTCACCTCGGCTTCAAGAGCTCTTGCACGTGCTCGTGTCATAGGTCCTTTGGGAACTTGGTGAGTCGATGGTAGGTCCATGGGGATGACCTTGGGATGCTTCGCATCATCTCCCCTCCCTTGGGAAAGATCCGACCTCGGATCGAAATCTTCATCACCATGGAAAGGAGATAGGTCCTTGATGTTGACGGTATTGCTCACGTTGTACTTGTCTCACGGAACATCGATCTTGTATGCATTGTTGTTGTAGCGTGCTAGCACCTTGAAAGGTCCGTCGGCTCGAGGTAGTAGTTTGGACTTGCGTTCATTGGGGAAGCGGTCCTTTCGAAGATGAAGCCATACGAGATCTCTCGATTGGAACACCATTGGTGCCTTGTTGACATTGATCTTGGTGGCGAGGCGATGGACTTGTCGCTCGATCGTTGCCCTTATATCTTCATGCACCTTCTTGAGATAGCTTGCTCGTGCACTTGCGTCCATGTTGATGTGCTATTGTAGAGGTAGAGGTAGGATGTCCAATGGGGACAACGGGTTGAAGCCGTAGACGACCTCGAAGGGGGACTTGCCGGTAGTCGAATGTCTTGCGCGGTTGTAGGCGTACTCGGAGATGGGCAAGCATTGCTCCCATTCCTTGATGTTCTTCTTGATCAACGGGCGAAGAAGCGTCAAAAGCGTGCAGTTCGTCACCTCCATTTGGCCGTCGGTTTGTGGATGATATGCCGAAGGGAAGAGGAGCTTGATGCCGAGTTTGGGCCATAGAGTCTTCCAAAAGTAGCTCAAGAACTTGATGTCCCGATCCGACATGATCGTCTTGGGTCCTCCATGTAGACGGATGATTTCCCTACAAAAGAGATTTGCAACATGTGAAGCATCGTTGATCTTGTTACAAGGAATGAAATGAGCCATTTTAGAGAATCTATCCACGACAACAAACACGAAATCTTTGCCATTTTGAGTCCTAGGCAATCCAAGTATAAAGTCCATGCTTATGTCTTCCCACAGATGGTATGGAATTGGAAGTGGCATGTTAAGGCCGTGGGATTGAGCTTTTGACTTAGCTTTGCGACATGTAGAGCATCGGTTAGTGAGGCGTGAGACGTCTTGAAGCATATTGGGCCAAAAGTAGTTCTTGGAGAGCGTAGCAAATGCCTTGTCGCGTCCAAAGTGTCCCACGAGTCCTCCTCCATGAGATTCCTGCAAAAGGAGCAAACGAAGCCAATACTCGAGAATGCAAAGTTTGTTAGCTCTCATAAGATATCCATCCTTTATGTAATAATGTTCCCAAGAAGTATGAGTCAAACACTTAGCATAAGGATGTGCGAAGAAAGTATCATGCTCATACAAGTCTTTTATGTGCTCAAAGCCAATAAAATTCAACTCAAGTTGTGTAACAAGCATGCATTTGTGGGAAAGCGCATCCGCCACAACATTTTCTTTGCCTTTGATGTATTTGATGACATAGGGAAAAGACTCAATGAACTCACCCCACTTAGAACGACGCTTGTTCAACTTAGTTTGACCCTTGAGATACTTGAGAGTCCAATGGTCCGTATGAAGAATGAATTAATGAGGTCTAAGGTAATGTTCCCAAACATGTAAAACTCGCACTAAGGCATAAAGCTCTTTATCATAGATGGGGTAGTTAAGTTGCGCTCCGGATAGCTTCTCGCTAAAGTATGCAATTGGGCGTTTTTCTTGCATTGGCATGCCACCTATGCCGGTACCGCTATCGTCACAATGGATCTCAAACGTTTTGTCAAAGTTCGGTAGGGCAAGAAGTGGTGCGTGTGTAAGCAAGCTTTTTAGCTCATTGAATGCGGTGTCTTATGAAGGACCCCCAATGAAGGGTGCGTTCTTCTTGCTCAAGGCGTGTAGAGGCATAAAAATAATTCTAAAGTCCTTCACAAAACGTCGGTAGAAACCGGCTAAACCAAGGAAGCTACGCACATGTTGGAGATTCGTTGGTTGTGGCCACGTTTTAATTGCTTCAATTTTAGTTTCATCAACGTGAACACCTTGGGAAGAAACGACAAATCCTAAGAAAACGACCTTGTCAACGCCAAAAGTGCCTTTATCCATGTTAGCATATAAGCGCTCTCTCCGAAGGGTTTGTAAAACCATACGGATGTGTGTCACATGGTCCTCAAGCGACTTGCTAAAAACGAGGATGTCATCAAAGTAAACCACTACAAAGATGCCTATGTAGGGTCGGAGAACGAAATGCATAAGACGCAAAAATGAACCGGGCGCTTCCGATAAACCCATTGGCATGACAAGCCACTCATATAACCCAAATTTGGTTTTGAAAGCCGTTTTCCACTCATCACCCTCTTGAATGCGAATTTGGTAATAGCCACTTTTAAGATCAATTTTCAAAAAGATGGTGGCACCACACAATTCATCAAGCATGTCGTCTAAGCGTGGGATAGGGTGACGGTATCTAATGGTGATAGCATTTATCCGGCGACAATCAGAACACATGCGAAAACTTCCATCTTTCTTAGGCACGAGAATAACCGGAACGGCACAAGGGCTCAAGCTTTCACGTACATGGCCTTTGTCGATGAGTTTTTGTACTTGCCGTTGTATCTCCTTGGTTTCCTCGGGGTTGACGCAGTAAGGAGCCTTGTTTGGAAGTGGTGCGCCGGGTATGAGGCCGATGCGGTGTTCGATTCCGCGAAGTGGAGGTAGACCCGGAGGTAGCTCATTGGGAAAGACGTCCGAGAAGTCCTGCAACAATTGAGACAACACTAAAGGTAGAGGTGGTGAAGTGTTAGTAGGTTTGGCTTCCCCTTTGCATAAAAGCAGAAGGTGAAAGACACTCGATGGGTTCTCACACATTTCTCTCATCTCACTTTTGGTGGAAAATAGCACTAGTTGCTTCTTGTCTCTCATCGTGGAGTCGCTCATATTTGGCTTGTGGCTCTCACTCTCCTTTTGGTGGCTCACTCTCTCACCACTCTCTCCACGATGGTTGGTAGGTATGTGTTTGTCGGCGGCTACTTGATTTGGTGACATTGGACGTAGCACGAATTCCTTGCCCTTCATCTTGAAGCTATAGTGGTTGGTCCATCCATTATGTGTGACTCCACGATCGTATTGCCATGGTCGTCCAAGTAGAAGGTGGCTCACGGAGATAGGGACCACATCACACTAAAGTGTGTCCTCGTAGGCGCCTATCTTGAAGGAGACTTGCACGGTATGCTCGACTCGAAGAATTCCGGCATCGTTAAGCCATTGGACCTTGTAGGGATGAGGGTGCTTCGTCTTGACCAATTGTAGCTTGTCGCATAGCTCTTTGCTTGCCAAGTTATGACAACTTCCTCCATCGATGATAACCTTGACGGAGCATCCGTTGATGCCGGCCTTGGTATGGAAAATGTGACATCGTTGGTCGTCATCTTGTTGATGTTGGATTTTCAAAACCTTGGAGACAACGAGATTTGGGCTCGAGTAATTGTCGCAAAACACTTGATGGTCTTCTTCTTCATTCACTTGTTGATGCATAGCTACATGCTCAAGGGCTTCCATCTCATCGTCGCTCATTGAGTCATAAGATCCGTCATCATTGATGCTCATTGTACGAACGGTCTTGCACTCAAATGACTTGTGGCCTCGCCCTTGGCACTTGAAACATTTGATGGAACTCGTCTTGGAGTTGTCCTCGGTTGGAGTTGTAAATGATGAAGCTCTTGGCTTGAAGTTGTTCGTAGAAGGTGGACGACTTGGTATAGTCGCATTCTTGTAGCTTGACTTGTTACCGAAGTTTGTAGATGGCTTGGTAGAGGTAGTTGGAGTAGTCGAAGTCGTTGAAGCTTGGTTGTAGGAGCCGAAGTTCTTGGAGTTGAACTTGGAGTACTTGTAGTCCTCTTGAACTTGTCGCTCCGATTTGGTTGCTTGATGTACTAGATCGAGGAGATTGGTGTATGGTTGAAAGTCGGTAATCTTCTTGATAGGATAGTTGAGTCCATTCAAGAATCTCGCCATTGTTTGCTCTTCATCTTCCGTGATGTTGGCTCGTATCATGGCAATCTCCATCTCCTTGTAGTACTATTCAACGGACTTGGTACCTTGCTTGAGGAGTTGTAGCTTCTTGAACAAGTCACGGTTGTAGTGTGTTGGCACGAAGCATGCTCTCACGACTTCCTTCATTTGAGCCCAAGTAGTGATAGGAGGTTCGCCTTTTTCTTCTCTTCTCTCTATGATTTGCTCCCACCAAATGAGAACATAGTCTTGGAACTCAAGGGAGGCCATAGCAATTTTCTTCTCTTCATCAAAGTTGTGTAGACGAAAGATCTTGTCAACCTTCAATGCCCATGAGAGGTAGTCTTCGGGATCAATGCTTCCAGAAAACTTTGGCATGGTGAACTTAAGCTTGCCGTAGCGATGCTCTTCATTGTTTGCTTGCCTATTGGGGGGGGGGGCGTTCTTGATTGGGACGATTGGCAATCTCATGATTCTCTTGGCGGAGTAGATGTTCATTGTCATGGTGTACTTGCCGAGCTTGTTGTTCTTGTTGAGGTTGTTGCTCTTGTCGCGCTTGAGGAGGAACTTCTTGCATGCGTGCTTGGTGGCGCCTCTCTTGTATCTCATCGCGAAGGAAATCCTCTTCTTGATGAGTATGTCGATTGCGAGTTGCCACATTGAGATGTGAATCACGTAATTCTCGTTGCGCCTCAAGAGCTTGGGCTTCTCGGCATTGTTGCGCTTGACGATTAGCCTCGGCATCTTGTTCTTCTTGGTGTCGATGTGCTCGCTCTTGTTGTTGTTGGTGTAGTCGTTGCCGTTCTTGCGCTTGTTCAAGTGTAGCTTAGTTTTGACGATGTCTACTTTCTTTCTCTTCAAATAACTCTTGGGAGCTCTTGTTATGAAGTGGATTCCGGTTGTCATGTCGAGCTTGACGTGCGGCTTGACGAAGAGTGTTTGATGTAGGTGTACTTGATCCTTCCGTGGAGTCGGTATGTTGACTTGAGCGGCTTTGTCTTTGAGAAGATGTGGAAGAAGAACGTCGGTTGACTATCAAAGTCCGTAGCTCGTTGAATTGAGTAGCCATGTTGGTGTTGATGATGTCGAATTGCTCTCTTGTTCTTGCTTCAAATTGTCGTGCGTCTGCGGTGACTTGCTCAATGTGCTCGCGCATAGCTTCACATTCTTGATGTAGAGCTCGTTGGACACTGAAGATATGTATTTTGGTGACGTAGTTGTTTGATTCTTGAGGGTCATCGAAGAGCAGGTTCGAAGATGTACTTGGCCTATCCATGATTCCAAGCAAGAGTGTGAGTGGGAGAAAGGAGAAGACAATACCAAATTTACCTTGACCGAAGTTGAAAATGGATCAATGATCACTCAATAATGTAACCCGGAAATAGCACTATTGGTACCACTTCGTGTTGATTCTCACACCTACACAAGTAAAGCGTTGAGAGGAGCTTGGTTAGGATGGTGGCACAAATTCAATGCAATTGTCAAAGTGACTCAATGATGTTGAAAATGATTCACAATTTGCTCATGCAACAAGTAGATCACAAGCAACACGGAACACACGCACAGATAGATAAATGTGGTTGTGCAACCAAGGGTGAGTGAAAATGTGGAATCCTCGGAAAATGCTTGTGTTGCACAACACTAGAGTGACGCTAACCGATTGCTTAATAGGCGGATACACACTTGTGCACAACCTATAGAGGCAAAACGTAATGACTTTCTATCACAAGTATGCTATGAGTGTATGATGTGCCGATGCTTGAGCACAAGATGATGTATTGCTATTTCATATTATCTCTTTTGATGCAAGTCGTATGATGCTATTTTCCTTTTGCTTATAAGCTTTGGGTGGCTCCTTTGCTTAAAAGCTTGTGAGCTCTTTCTTTGGCCACTTATGCATGCTTCTCATATCAAGGTAGCTATTGTATATGCGGATCACTCTTGTGTCACATGGAGATATGATGATATGGTATGTGATATCTATGACTATCACTAATGTGCACAAGTGTCGTGGCCCGGCAATACTCAAATGGCTAGTCTCGATGGGAAAGGTACGCAAAAATGGTCTATAGGGGTGACAATGCAATTGCAAGGTAGAATGAAAAAGTGTCGTCGATGTTGCTGTCCTTGTCGAGGTTGAGAGGTGGTCTCGTTGATGTCGCTCCGTTCCGAGATAGCCGAAACACACAAGGAAACTGGAAAACCACAACTCAAATGATCCAAGACACAAGAGGTAAGACCGTAGAGATGTTGGGTAAGAAATGGTGGTGGTGGTATGGTAGATGTGGGTGTATGAAAGGGAAGGTGGTTGCGGAAGGTGGAACAAAACTGAGGAAGTTCAGTTTCGTCAGGGTTCGTCATACGTCCGGTAGGTCTCCGATCGTCCGATCGCCGGACGTCTGGTAAGTCTCGGAAATCCGGTAATAGTTTCTGTATAGAGAGTGCCGGTCATCTGGTGGGTGACGGACGTCCGGTGTTTCGCGGGGTTTCGGACGTCCGGTAAAACGCCGGTCGTCCGGTGAGTCTGGGCTAGGGTTTGAGGTAACCGTGGACAAATTGGTCAAACTTGGCGGAATTTGCGGAAGAATATTGGGGAATAGCTAGATCCACTCGTGGCACAGCAAATCCATGGAACAAATTCAACAAAATCTTGCCAAATCAACAGATCACAAAAAATTTTGGGGCTATTTTTGGTGGGGAATTTTCGAAATTGGGAAGAACACAACAAAAACAAGCTAGAAAACACGGGCAGGGGCTCCAATTTCGTGAGAAACCTTGGCTCTTGATACCATAATGATGTAGGGTGGAACCCTAAGTGGCCGATCTTTCTCGAAAAGGAGGGATCCCAAAGATGAACACATGAGGCACGAGGGAAAACACAAGAGGAATAAGAAGAAAACACTCAAACCAACACGTTTAGGTCACACAAATGCTAGATCCGGGTACACAAAGTGTGATACACGGTACACGATCAACTAAGGACGATACAAGTAGCGGTAGTCATCTCCGTGAGGAGGTCTTGATGTTCCTCTCCATGAAGGAGGTCTTGAATCCGGTGGATCTTCTCCGAAGAGGCCGCGGTCTCGTAGGAGAGGAACCACTCAGGTCTAAAATGAGCTGTCACAAAGCTGCCTAGCACGAAGGAAGTCAACGAGTATATATTACATGGGATGATGCTGTCGGGTCGGACGTTCGCTGGGTCACCGGATGTCGGGTGGCTCAGGAGGGACCGAACGTCCGGTAATCCTCGGATTTTCGCTATTTACGTTCTGTGATCGGTGTCACGGACGTCCGGTGGTTCCGGTCGTCCGGTCGTCTGGGAGTCGCCGGTCGTCCGGTGAACGTCGGACATCTGGTACCTGGGGGTGACCGGTCGTCCGGTAGGGGTCGGACGTCCGGTGCGTGTAGCATCTTTAGCCGCCCTTCTTCTTATTCCAAGCACTTGTCGATCCCACCGCCTTGTCCACTGTGCAGAGCTGTCCCGTGGTCTTCATCCAAGTACCTGAGTATGCATAGAGTTCCTGATGAGGGTAGAAGCCATGTCCCATGCGACTCGAGAGGGAATTTATAAAGGAGCGAGTTCACCTCGACTTCGAGAGCTCTTGCATGTGCTCGTGTCATAGGTCCTTTGGGCACTTGGTGAGTTGATGGTAGGTCCATTGGGATGACCTTGGGATGCTCCGCATCACTACCCCTAGCCTATTATGCTCAATCATTGATCTATTATTCATGAAACACATTCAAATATTAACTACATCCAATGCTCGAGTGTAACATCCCAAGATTCTAAATTTTGGAATGTTATATTAAATAATTATTTATGTTTGTTTGTTTGATTGTTGTGTGATTGATTGTGTGAAATTGAGTGAAATTTGAAACTTTTTAAAGTTGAATGAGAGGGAATGAAATGACTTTCCCAAACTTTCATCCTTGCATTTGATCTTAATGAATTCAAATTCAATTCAAACACAAAACCCTAGAGTGAAGATGACATGACTTCTTCCATTTGAAATGAAAATATATTTTTTAAAGATTTGAATTCCATCTGAAAATATTTGAAATTTAGAAACTTTATGCAACTCAATGATTTTCATCGGAGAAGGCAAAATGACTTCTTCAAATTACATGAAATATGAGTTGAAAGTAAAAAAAATCAAATTGAAAGTCCCTTTGAAGGTATTTTGAAAGGGAAAACTTTGTTTTTGCCACTCCAGCTTTTGCCTACTTTGCTTACGCCATTCGAGAATTTGACATATCACTTTTAGCACTCTTAGTTTTTGACAATACATCACAAATGTCATTCCGTGGCAAAAGCATTAACTTTTCATTTCACTTTTGCCACTCGTAAATTTTGACAATGTATCACAATTGCCACTCTAAAATTATTGGTTTTGCCAAGGAATGGCAATATTTGTGGCACCCCGGCTCAGAGCGGCCGGTTTACCCTGTATTGCCAACCCAGAGATCATGTATTCTGGCAACACACAACATTTTGGTACAGAAATCACCGCTATATTGAAACTAGCGGGAGCATAGAGTGACATTACAACAAGTTGCGAGGCCAAGCGGCACACTCGGTGCGGCTGAACAATATGTACATTATTTAGTGGACAAAAAGGGGGCCTCGAGCACGACATCTACACGACGAACATCGACGTAGCGAGACTCCATAGCACATGGACACCAATGTGGACACGATCTAGACATGGCAGCTCTCCGATCCAGTTAGACTTTCCTCAAATCTGGCATAACACGCCAGGTTAGTACATTGAATGTACTTGCAAGCTCACAGCAAACAGAACCATAATGACTAACAACATCATGACATTTAATCAAGTTAAATGCAAACAACAACATGCTACTCATGCAGTGAAACCAAACTTGTGCATCGAGTCACATGGACTCTCTTACCAACCGGTTGCCTCGCAACCGAACAGTGCTCACGACGAAGCACGAACGGAACCATGCTTGATCCAACTGGTTACCTCGTAACCAAAACGTGATCACCTCCTGGATAGATACCACAACAGTTAGCCTCACTGACTTCATCATCATCCAACGAGTGCAATGTAAGTTGATTAGTGCAAAGTTCATTAATAACACTTGATCCATGGTGTGACTTACTTACGAACTGGGCCCTTATCCGTGGGCGTGGCTATCGATAGATTAATACACTCTGCAAAGGTAGCGCACTTTACCCACATCACGAAATCCATGGCCTCGCACGCCCATTCGGGTGGACCAACGACATTCCAACAGAACTCTCCCATTGACATGACACTCTTGCGACCACTCCGACTAACTCCCCACTGGGCTTAGTCCTGGGTGACCCAGCCTACCAAAGGCAGAACTACCACCATCGTGGCAAATAAATAGTCTCAAACGAAGACACGGTGCCATAACAACAACTGGTTCACAAGGTTATGTCTGCTTATCAGGCCAGGGTAACGCATGCCCATAACCATCCCTCGTTGGAGGCACCGACAAAAGGCATGACAACGGACAACTACCAGCCTCCCCATAAAGGAAAATGTGGTTGCACTCGTCAGCCCGATTCAGACCCGACCAATTTTATGTTCAAGTTCATTTATCATCAGGTTTAACTTGAAATAAAATGCTCAAGTCAAAATATGCCATGCTTATGCAACAATATATCATGCATCACAGATCACAAAAAATCAACTTCATTCACAGTTCTATTTGCACAAACTTAACCTTCAACATTTCTGGACCTTTCTTACTTGTTATTTATACTCATCACTTTAGTTGATATTAATCAAATAAAACTTATCTTAGCATGTATATAGTGAGAATAAGACCGATAATCATATCACCATAGTCATGACAAACTTACTAAGATCAACTACTCAAGCTACATCTCACTAGTTCAAGCATTCACTTCTGTTAACTAAGCCTTTTGGCCATGACAAACTAAATAACACAAGCATTATTGATTTCAATACTATATGCAATGAATAATATATATATTCAACTAGAAAATCATGAATACTCCAAAGACACCATGATAGTGTTGTTGTGGCTTGCCTTAGTGCAGAGGAGCTCCACACTCCTCCTGGATGCTTTCAAGACAAGATTCACCTTCTGAAAATAATTCAAAGGACAAAAATAAAATATCAAGAACACTTCTGAAAATTACCAGAAATTCTAGGCGGCAATGAAAAATCCCATCTTGGGTGTGCTGCTAGGATTTTCCAGTAAGAACAGAATGCAAAAAGAATCAAGTCATCTGGACTTGTAGAATAAGAGTTATAGCTGGTCAAAGTTCTGGTCAAATTTGAAATAAATTTGAATTAAAAAGAAAATCCAGGGGGTGACATCGAAAGCGTAAAACACCCGGGCGCCACCACTCATACCACTTCGAGTGCGGCTTGAGTGGCTGACATCGGGCCCCGCTAGTCAGTTCGGAGGAAGAGAGGGAGAGAGACAGAGCACGGCGAGGCTCCGTCGGAGTGCACGCCGACGAGGAGGGCTCCTTGGCCCGATCCAAAGGGATAGGATTGGAGAGGAGGTCGAGATGCACCTGCCCGTACCCGTAGCATAGCTAGAGGTGGCCGGACGGGGTCGGAACTAAGCTATCCAGCGGTGGCAGCGGGCGGGGATCCTCGGAGTTGGCGATTGTGATGAGGCAAGGATGGTACAATAGCTCCAATGGCACCAGCTCGCACCAGTGGATCACTACGAACACGCATGAGGAGTCGGTGGAGCACGAGCGGGTCTGGAAAGGGAGGGGGCCTAGGATGGGGATCACGGGTGAGCTCGGGCTGGGGGCAACGGCCAGAAGCCTACCCGGCCAGGCTGCGGCTTCCTATGGGGTCGTGGAGATGTGGTGGTGGTGAGTGAGGATAGAAACGAGTTCGGGAGGGGCTATATATAGGCGAGGCCGAGGCAGGAATCGAGAGCTCACCTGAGCTCTCTGGAGCGTCGCAAGGCGACAAATGGCGTCAGTGAGAGAGGGGGAAGACGCCGGGGATCATGCGGAAGCTGTAGACGAGCTGTGACGATCAGAGGATCGTGGTACGCGACGAGCACAGAGGGCACAGACACACTGTTTCCTTGGCCACGCCGTGCCCGTGCTCGTTGTGGCGAGCTCCAGTGTCGGGGAGCGCCAGGAGGGAGTTAAGGGCGTTGTGATGGTGATGGTGGCATGGTTTGGCAAGGTGCGACAGCTGGAGAAGCGAGCACGCGATGAACAGAGCGCTCGGCGGCACCCAGAGCGCGTCGACTAGCACATTAGCACCGTGCACACGCGTGGTCGCCGCGTCAACTCTGGCATAGAGCCACAGCTTGCCATAAATTCATGTCTGGCAGTTCGTCCTTAGTGGTTTTGGTCATTTTGCATAGTTGGCTTGGTCACAGGTGCACTGTGGGAGTGGCTCTCTTGCTGGCAAATTTCTGGACAGAAACTTGTGAGCTTGATTGTGGTCAAACCAGAGAGGGTTTAGGGCTGATTTTTGGTGGTTAGCAGTTTCTTAGGAGGGTAATGATGCTCAAGAAAAATCAGCTTCATTGGATGATTGAAAATGCTACTTGTTGTAGAAAGTGATCATTCTGTCCCGAACATAAATGTTTTTCTATAGCAAAAATATTACAAAAGGTTATGCAATATTTTTGCTCAGGAAGGTGCCCTAGGGTTCAGAGAATATTTGTGAATTTATTCAGGATTTTTGGAGCAATAAATCTAGGGGTTGCTCTGGAGCATACTTCTCTGAAGTGTATTTTAGGGAAGAAAATGAATATTTTTCTTTCATGAAAAATATTCCTTGGGCTTTTGTGGAGTTTTTCTGAGAAGGAAAGGTGAGTTAGGGGTGGAGGGGTCACTTGGGTGAAAATCAATGGTAGGCCCAAGTGTTCAAGTCCATTTGAATTGATTCCAAAGCTCCAAATCCAAAGCAAAAGCAAATGAAAGTCCAGAAAAAGAGAGAAGGCAAAATCCAGGCTGTCACAAACCTCCCCCACTTAAGATGAATCTCTTCCTTGAGATTCGGTTGCTTGGGAAAACAATTCTGGGTAGGTTGTCCTTAAAAATTCCTCTCTTTCCCAGGTTGCCTCTTCCTCGATGTGATACTCCCACTGGACCTTGTAGAATTTGATCGCTTTGCTGCGTGTGACCCTTTCTGCCTTATCCAAGATTCTGAATGGCCTCTCCTCATAAGTTAAATCCTTGGCAAGCTCTATTTCTGACATATCCGTCCTCTTCTCGGGTGGTGAAATACACCTTCTCAGCTCTGATACATGGAACACGTTGTGCACATCCGACAATTCGGGTGGCAATTCCAACTGATAAGCAACTGTGCCAACTCGTGTCATGACCGGGAACAGACCAATGTACCTTGGTGCTAGTTTTCCATGGGTCTAAAATCTCTTGACTCTCTTCATGGGTGTTACTCCGAGATACACGTGTTCACCAGGTTCAAAACTGACTTGTCGGTGTTTGGCATCATAATAACTCTTCTGTCATGAGTTAGCCAGCTGTAGTCTATCTCAAATTTCCCTGACTTGTTTCTCTGCCTCCAGTATCAGATCAGTACCGAAGATATGGCTGTCTCCAGTTTGAGACCAATTTAACGGAGTGCGGCACTTATGGCTGTATAAAGCTTCAAAGGGGGACATTTTCAGGCTGGTTTGAAAACTGTTATTGTATGAGAATTCCGCATATGGCAAATAGTCTTCCCATTTGGGTCCATGGGCTAAGGCACATGCTCGAAGAATATCTTCAAGTATTTGATTTACGTGCTCAGTCTGACCTTTTGTCTATGAATGATAGGCGGTGCTATATTTGAGAGCGGTCCCCAAAGATTGATGGAGTCGGGACTAGAATGCGGATGTAAACAATGAAACTCGGTCTGAAGTGATTGTTTTTGGCACTCCATGCAAACTAACAATATGGGATACATATAATTTTGCAAGTTGACCAGCACGAAGGATGGCGCGGATAGGAGTGAAGTGAGCCACTATAGTGAGCGTGTTCACTATGACCCATATAGCATCATTGCCTCGGTGAGTCCGGGGTAGACCGATGATAATGTCCATGAAGACGTCGTCCCATTTCCATTGCGAGACGGGTAGAGGTTGGAGAAGTCCGGCGGGTTTTTGGTGGTCCGCCTTTACTTTGTTGCAGATGCCACAACAAGCGGCAAAATATGCGATGTCCCTTTTCATTCCATACCACCAAAATATCTGTCGAAGGTCTTCATACATTGTAGTACCGCCTGGGTGTATTGAGTATGAGGATTCGTGTGCTTGTGCCAAAATTTTCTTCCTCAAATCTGCTAGCTCGGGTACGCATATCCTTCCTCAGAACCTGAGTGTACCCAGTGCGTCCCTTAAGAAATCCAGTGACGGCGATGCTGGTCCCAGCGCCGTACAAGGCACCAGAGAAGAAGACCAAGAAGAAGGGTAAGGAGGTCAAGAGCGACCCTCGTCCTACAGGCCCTGCGGACACAAGGTCCGAGGAGACCAGCTCCCACCTCTCTCTAGAAGAACGAGAGGAGGAAGAGGAAGAAGAAGATGACTCCCCCATCTTGACAAAGGGGAGGAAAAGAGCGCCCCCTACTGACGCAGGCAAGGCTATGCCTAGGAAGAAGCTGAATTTTCCTGATAGTTCAGACTCATCGCCCAAACACTGCTATCGAGTTCAGCCCAGGATCAAGCCTTTGGCCGAATTGGAAGTACTTAAACTGCTTATGTTTGGATAATTTTCCTTTTTAGCATCTAATGTTTATTCCTCCTTTATAAAGCCCTTCGCTCGACATCCCCGAGGCTTCATTGTCAACGGAGAATTCTCTGGCGCCGGAGTTGATGGAGAGCGATACGCCTCCACGGGGTTCGTCGCCTACGGTAGGGGATACAGAGGTATCCTCTCTACCAACTCCCCCCACTCCAGCAGGTGGGAGTGGGGCAGACGAAAGGGCGTACGGGGTCAATCCCTCGGCCGCTGTCGACCAAGGGGGAGTGATCCCCATGGTGACCAAAGATGGGGGGCCCAAGCAATCCGGGCCCCGCCGAACACTCTTCCGGAGTCCAATGCGGCCCCGGAATCAAGAGACCAACCCCCCCTGATGGGGGAGGGAGTAACTGCTCCTACGGCGCCTGCCAATCCGGAGGCGCCGAACACTCTGGAGGGAGCACTGCAAAGTGCTTCCATTATAGAGGAACACCACACTCTGATGAGTGTGGTCATGAAGAAAATTCATTCCGTCAAAGACAGACTGAATGAAGCCTTCAACAGGCTACTAATAGGCTTTGAGGTATGCGATGTAATGTTCTTTAAAGTGAACTTTTATTTTATATATA
>LR738714.1:373756749-373790139 GCA_902687465.1 Secale cereale | reverse complement strand
ATATATATATATATATATATATATATATATATATATATATATATATATATATATATATATATATATATATATATATATATAGATATAGATAGATAGATAGATAGATAGTAGCCCCTGATGCTTTGTTTGATTTTGAACAGAATCACACGAAGTATCCATGTTATATCATATGATAGAGCTGAACTGTGTACACTGTGTTTGAACATGCTTGTTTAGTAGCAACATCTGCCTAAGCCGCGGAAGTTTCCGAGTTCAATCGGAAGCTTAAAGTAGCCGATGAAGATCTCGACCGCGTCAACAAGCGTTTTGATGAAACGCAAGGTATGCGTGTTTATGAAATCGAAATTTTAACACACTATATGTGTGAACGTGAGATAACTTGTGTTATATGTTCTTGTGAAACAGCTAACGCAGCTACGGTCGAGGCTCTGAAGGGCAAGCTTGCGACGGCCAAGGAAGAGGCCAGAGCGAGAAGGCTGCCACTGATAAAGCGGCTGCCGACCTGGAGGCCAAGAAGGCCTTGCGTCAACAACACGAGGTTCGGGTGACTGAAGTCGCGGTCGAGCTGCAAGATGCCATTGGCAAATGCGATGCATTGGAGTAGACGAATTTAGACTAAACATCCGAACTCAGTGCAGCAGTTAATGCTGCCAAAGAGGCGCGGACTGAATCGCGCAGTGCTCGGGAGGAGATAAAACAATCGTGTCAAATACCAACTGGTAAGGTTTTTCTCTCACAGAGCATCTTCGGAGGTCAGAGGTATCTTGGCTGACATGATTGTGGAGTTCTCCAGGCATGTTTGTGAATCTCCCACGGGGCATTGCCGACGCCGCCCAATACTTCCGAGCCCACGAGGGGAATAGCACGGAGAAGCTGTTTTGGTCGCAGTTCCTTGCGCCAAACCATCCGGTGCCCCTCAATGACCAAATGAAGTAGCTGGTTGAGCTGCACAACACGGCGAGTTCGGCCATGAGGGACTTGATAGTTCGACTATGGCCCTCTGATCCAATCCCAAGTAGTTACTTTGGATTGGTGAAGAAGCTCGTCGATGCGAGTTCGTGGATCGACGCTATTAAGCGCTCGTCCTGCATAGAGGGTGCTCGGATGTTCTTTGCCCGTGTGAAGGTGCCTTGGGGGAAGATGAAGGCCACAGAGATAGCAACTGCTGGCCCTCCCGAAGGCAAGGATCACCGCAAGCCCGAAAGGTACTTTGACGACGTCCTAGAAGGGTCCGCCTTGTAGAGGGCGAGTGCTCAAAGGATATAATCTTTGAGTGATTGTATTCGGGTTGTAAGGACTAAGCCTATGTGCCGATGTATATAAATTTTGTGCTTCTATATTTATGAGCTACTTTTTCCTCCTATGCGGCTGTTTATTTAAATTTGAAAGTTTCCAGTCGTCGGCTTCAGTCCCCATGTAAATATTACGGGGGTGTTCGGTAACACGCATGAACACCCTTTATCCAATGTCTTTATCCTTATAGGAGGTGTTTGCGGAGCGAACCAGGCAATCAGACTATGCGGCTTTATTACTTTCACTTAGCCATAGGAGCTTGACTAGTGGGGCTAATTACTAGCCCCTGGAGCGTACCAGGCTTTCTGAACTATGGTGCCTGTTTGACGCGGCTGGGCGAAGACCAGCCCCTCGTATAACACGGAGTGGATTGCTATCGATCGTAGTATAACACTAGGTCGCCGAATCGCTTGACCGACTCTCGCCTCATCATGACAGTCAGTTTTTGGCTTTCTCTACTGAGGTACTTGACCGGATGAACTAGAAGTACAATTGCAGTAGTTCTCCCTTTACTACCTTAGCTAAACAATGCGGAATGTAAGGTGGAAAGCACAGGAGCCGGCAACCCAACTATAGACCAAAGACATGATTCAGAGCCAATGCATATAATGCAATATTCGGGACACCGAACAGTTCCCTATAGGTGTTCAGACTTTTTGGGAGGCGTGCCAGGCTGAGTACATCCCGTGGTATTAAGTCCAGGTATTAAGGCATGTGCGGCGATATGGAGAATACATGTGGTAAAAATAGAAAAAACTCCAAGTGAATTGGAACCAAGTTGCTTCTTTTATATCCCATTTAATACAGCGAGCCGTGAGGTTACAGATAACGCCAATAACAGCCTCAGGCATTTGACATGCCAAAAAGTAAAAGAGAATAAAAGAAAAGAAAAGGATTTACACAAAGCCTGAATCTAAAAAAGAAATTTCAATACGTGGCCCTGCTGCATGTCTACGCCTTTTTCTCCTTGATAATATGTCCTTGAGAGGGAGAATTATGATGGCCGCCTGTAAAAAATAAAAAGAATAAGGCAGGATTCGAGAAAAGAGTATCCTGTACGGTCGTAAACAATGTGGGTTCTTTGAAATGATCCTGAAAAAGAAGATGTATTTTAGAGTCCGAATAGGGTCAAGCCGAACTATGGACTATGTATATGCTGTGTGCCCCCAGCGCCGTCCAAGGTATTTTAAGGGCATAATTGTGTACGCGAGGTATGTATGCTACCACCTTATGGGGCAGTCGACAGGGGCGAAACTACTAATCGAGCTCAGGTTCTTCTGAGCTGCCGCATTGTAGTGCGGACCAGACACGTTTAGCTGTGTCTGTGGTCTTGATGACCGATGAACTATTCGGCCTAAATAAGCCGCTTTGAACCTCGGCCGCTAGGGCCGCAGTGTCTTCCTACGTACGGAGGGAGCGCTCCATGTTTCCATTGACCGTGATGACGCCGCGTAGTCCAGGCATTTTGAGCTTTAAGTAGGCATAATGCGGGACTGCATTAAAGCGGGCGAATGCCGTTCTTCCGAGTAGTGCGTGATAGCCACTTCGGAACGGAGCGATGTTGAAGATTAACTCTTCACTTCAAAAGTTATCAGGGGAGATGAATACGACTTCCAATGTTAATGAGCCCGTGCAGCGGGCTTTTATGCCTGGTATCACTCCTTTAGAGGTAGTGTTGGTGGGCTTAATTCTTGACAGGTCTATCCCATCTTGCGGACAGTGTCTTGGTATATCAGATTGAGGCAGCTGCCGCCGGCCATAAGGACTCGAGTAAGATGATATTCGTCAATTATGGGGTCGAGCACCAAGGCCGCCGAACCTCCATGACCGATATTTGTTGGATGGTCCCTACGATCAAAGGTGATCAGACAAGCCGACCATGGGTTGAACTTGGGGGCGACAGGCTCGACGGTATATATGTCCCGGAGTGCACGCTTGCGCTCCCTCTTGGGGATATGGGTGACGTAGATCATGTTTACAGTTTTCACCTCGGGTGGAAATTTTTTCTATCCCCCTGTGTTCGGCCGGTGAGGTTCATTCTCGTCTTCAGTTTGAGGTCCTTTCCCCTTGTGTTCGGCGTTTAGCTTGCCGACCTGCTTAAAACCCCAACAATTACAGTTGGTATGATTTGCAGGTTTATTAGGGGTGCCATGGATCTGGCAGGGCCCGTCTAGTATTTTGTCCAAGCTAGATGGATTATCGCTATTGCTTTTAAATGGCTTCTTCGGTTGACCGGGCCTGGAGCCACCGAATCCGGCGTTTACCATCGTGTCGTCTGTGCTTCCAGTATTGTTGCGACGCTTCTTTTTATTGCGGCTTGGCTTGCCACTGCCGTCCCTGACTTCGGATGTGCCAGGGTCGCTGTTGTTGTTGCTGCTACAAGCCAGCCAGCTATCCTCGCCCGCGCAAAAGCGAGTCATGAGTGTAGTTAGGGCTGCCATTGTTCTCGGCTTCTCTTGGCCGAGATGTCTAGCCAGCCATTCGTCCTGGACACTGTGTTTGAATGCCGCTAAGGCTTCGGCGTCCCGATAGTCTACAATTTGGTTCATTTTAGTTAAGAATCGATTCCAAAGCTTGCGGCTGATTCCCCGGGTTCCTGGATTATATGACTTAAATCATCAGCATCCGAGGGACAGCCATAAGTCCCCTGAAAGTTAGCCCGAAAAGCACTGTCAAGTTCTTCCCAGCTTCC
Source organism: Secale cereale (assembly GCA_902687465.1). NCBI lineage: Eukaryota > Viridiplantae > Streptophyta > Magnoliopsida > Poales > Poaceae > Secale > Secale cereale. The sequence continues at coordinate 373,786,154 of LR738714.1, read as the reverse complement.
AATTGAGTTCTCTGGGAGGCTGTTTAACCAGTGTCGAGCTGGTCCTTTTATCTTGAGAGGTAAATATTTGATAGCATGGAGATTGTCTCCATGATCCATGTGCATGTGAAGAATAGTGTCTTCTATCCATACAAGATGGTCTGTTGTTCCATCGTACGTCTCGATGTTTACGGGTTTAAACCCTTCTGGAAATTCATGATCCATCACCTCATTGGTGAAGCACAGAGGGTGAGAGGCACCCCTGTATTTTGCGATATCGTGGCGCAGTTTGGACGACATTGGTGTTCGGTATTGGCTTCGAACTGGAATGTGACCGGTCTGTTTGGCTTGATAGCCGTCGTTTTGTGTGTGGGTTCGTTCCCTAGGTCTGTACATTGACCTGGTCTGGCCAGCCTTTTTATTCAGGTCCTGACGTAGGTTGTACTTATGGCCCTGAGCCGCTGTATCCTTGCCTTTACGGTGAGGAGGTGCGGGCTTGTGTACGGCATTGGTGGACGCTTTGTCCCGTCCATGGGGTGGTCGGTTCAGTTGATCGGACTAATCATGTTTCGGCGGAATTGGCGCTAGGGCCTCATCGTCGAATTGGTGCAGTAGCTTGCGTTTGGGATAGCTCTTTGTTTGGCCTCTATAGCCATATCGTTCTTCAGCGTCTAGCACTTCATTCCATCTTTCATTGAGCGTGTCCTGTTCGGCTCTAAGCCATTGCCGCTGCTTCTTCAGGCTCCTTGCGGTGGCAATGTGCTCTTATTGAAAACGCTTCTGTTCGAGCGGTTCTTCTGGGATGATGTATTCTTCATCTCCCAGGCATATGTCCTCTTCGGAGATAGGTTGATAATTTCTATCATCCGCGTCTCTGTGATCGGCCAACAGTTCTGGACTATGTTCGCCATCCTCCCGTTCGTCCTGCTCTACCGCTGGCTCCACGGGGTCATCGGCTTGTTCCGGATTATCACCGTCTTCACTGGCAGTGTTACTCTCTTTACCCTTACTGGATCGAGATCGACGCTTCTGACACTGGCGTTTGGGAGGTTCATCGACGGGCTTGTCCTGTTCCGGATTGGTATCATCGTCGGCCTCCTTTTCGTTGGGTGTGTCCACCATGTATACATTGTACGTAGAGGTAGCCGTCCATCGCCCGGTTGCGGGCGGGTTCGTACTTAGATCAGCTTCGGCATCGTGGTTCATCCCATCTATGTCTTCGGAAGCGTAATCTAATAGATTAGTTAAGTCTTCGATTGTGGCTACCAAGTGGGTGGTGGGTGGGAAGAAAAATTCCCTATCTTCAGCCCCCAGTTCGAACTTGGCGTAATTTGGATGGGAATTCTCTGCTAGTGAGAGAGAGAGAGAGAGAGGTTTTAGTAAGTCCAGCACTTCGTCTAAGGGCGAGCACCTGACATGTGTTCGGATATCCGTAGGGCTGAGTTCGGTAACAACCGCTCGATCGAGGTGGAAGGATGCAGGTCTTGAGAGTTCGGAACATGGGATCGGAGACGAGTCCGGAGTTCTGATGGAGGGAATCTTGCTAGAGGCTGAGTCTGTAGGTGGCTCAAGCGATGCTAGGTCTACGGTCTTCGTGGCGGGGTTGATCTTTCTGTCCTCGGAGATCTACTCCGGATCTAAGGCCAGAGCTGCCGCAAGTGTTATCCCCTGGACGGGGTCCGATGACAGATCCATGTCATATTCATCGTGGTGGCAGGGATCAACTGCCGTGGGTGCAAATCCGTCGGAGATCAAATCTCCACGGACATCCGCAACGTAGTTTAGGCTTCCAAATCTGATCTGATGACCAGGGGCGTAGCTGTAAACCTGCTCGAGGTGTCCTTGAGTGTTAACATGAAGCACGAAGCCGCCGAACACGAAAAGTTGGCTGGGAAGAAAAACTCCCTCGACGGTAGCGCCGTCGTTGGTGATGAAGCGAGACGTTAATCCTCCAATTGATGACAAAGTGGAACTCTCAATGAAAGCATCAATGTCAGTGCCAAAACCGAAAGATCTCGGGTAAGGGGTCCCGAACTATGCGTCTAAGGATCAATGGTAACCGGAGACTGGGGATACGATGTTTACCCAGGTTCGGTCCCTCTCGAACGAGGTAATACCCTACTTCCTACTTGATTGATCTTGATGAATATGGGTTACAAGAGTTGATTAACCTCGAGATCGTAATGGCTAAACCGTAAAAGTCTAGCCTATGTGATTGCTATGATTCTGTCATTTCTACGGACTAAGTCCTCCGGTTTATATATCCACCGGAGGGACCTAGGGTTTGTACATGATCACCTTGAAGTGGAAGGAAAGTATTACACCCGGACTCTAAACTTGCTATTTTACAAATATGGGAGTCCTATCCAGATACGGGAGATAGTCTTCATAGGTAATCTTCGTGGCCCACCAGTCCGGCCCATAATGAACGATCTGGCCACCTGACGACCCCTTAATCCAGGACTCCCTCACCTGCCCCGCTGACCCATCTCCCTGTAGCCCACCACTGCCTCACACGCGCCTGAGTCCACTTCGAGATGGCCACCCAACCCGCGCCCCGTTCCCCACTGACACCGACAGGTGGGACCCACCTTGTCTTCCACGTCGCAATGTTCAAGCCGAATCCAGTACGCGCTCGGAGCACCACAGCTACCCCGATCTTCTCAAGATCGCACTCTGCGTCGACCCCCTCCCCAAGTTTGGTGCCTTATAAAGACCGTCACCCCTCCTCTCTCGACCCCCTTAGACCCCGACGTAAAAACCGTCCACGCTGCTCGCTCTCACCATCCCAATCTCACTCTGCCGCCATCGTTCATCGTTGGATTCCCTGTCGGTGAGCACACCGGAGCCCCTCTCGCTCCGTCCCTCCGAAACCCCGTGCCATTGTGCATCCCACTGACCACCTTTGGGCGCCCAGGAACCGCCAGAGCTGCCACCTCGAGCAGCGTCATCCGCCACCAAAGCAGCAGAGCACCGGGCTCTGCACATCAATGCTCCGGCCGCCTCCGTCGTCCCCGACCACCGCTGAGTCCACCATCGAGATTCCCTCACTCCGATGCATTGCCTCGATGCCACCCCTGCTACCCACGATCACCAGAGCATCGCTGACGACCATGCCCGAGTCGCCGTCGCCGTCGACCCCTCACTGTAAGCCCCCGCGCTACGCTGTTTGTTTCTAATCCAACGCCATAGATTAGATCCACAAACAATTACGTTTTTAGTCTGTTTTATTTAGAGTTTAGATCTGATAGGTTTAGCTAGTCGGTTTTTCTTTTATTAGAATGTGCGGTTTTGTTAAGTCACGACCGAGTGCTTTATAGTTCAGATCGCACACCCTGTAGGCCCAGTAAGAGCCCGACACGTAGCTACTTGCCCGATCTGTTTCTTTAGTTATTTTCATTTTTGTTTTTAAAAATAGAAAAGTTTCAATCTTAGATATTCAATATCTTTTATTTTATAGATCCAAATAGAGTCATTCTTTTTTGCATTAGATTCAAAATTTGTCACATTTTCTGTTTGTGCAATTGGATTTAAAATTTGATTTGTTTAAATTGAAATTTCATGACATTTGTTCAAATCACTATTTTGGCCATATCTGGAGTTTTAAAATATATTTTTGATTGATTCATTTTGTTGTTGTTTTGTTATTGTTTTGTCTATCCAGTAGTATATAGTGATTTATTTTTAGTTTATTTTAAATTAGGGTTTTAGGAAAAAAAGTATTGTCTTACATAGTTTATTGTTATTTTATTTTCCTTAGTATTATTTGTTTTTAACTAAAAAACATTTTTGTATTTTTGACAATTTAGTTTTGTTTCTCTTGTTTAACAGTAGATAAATTTATTTTATTTTACAATTTTATTTTTCCTTATTTTTGTATGAAAACTTGATTCGGTCATAAATATTGTTATTTTGTAGCTTTTTATTTGATTTATCTGGGAGACTTCCCGACAACATAAGTGAAGTTTGATCATGAGGAAATAGAATCTCTGATCATTACAGGTAAAATCCAGGAAGGGAAAATGAAGGCATCCCCAGAACAACCCAATTTCTACCGAGAAAGACCCGAGTCATATCACTTGTTTCTGGTGCAAGGATTTAGGTCATTAGACTGATAAATGTCCAGAAAAGAAGCCAAGAGCCCTAGGAGCAGATACAATCCTCAAGAAGCCTTAAGACTTGTCAAAAGTCATCTGTTTTCGCTGCAAGGAAGCAGGACATTGTGCTACTAAATGTCGTGGCAAGATGAAGGCTAGAACTGAGTAGTTGAGAATTTTTAAATAAGTGCAGCATGAAGCATTTATTTTCATAAGGAATTGGAGTTGAATTATGTAATGGATAATCTCAGAGATTGTAATAAATCCATGAAGGAATAAAAAAATTGTGCCATGATTTCATATGTTAATTGTATGATTCGTTACTCTATGAACCAGGAGTTTAACCTTTTTTGAGGACATGAGAAATAAGGTCTATGGATGATATGTATTTTCCATTTTAATGGTGATATTTGTAGGGCTATGTTGCATGGAAAACAAAATGTTTTTACGCACACGCAATATCTATCCATGGAGATGCATAGCTATGATAGGGGGCGAGCATCTACATACCCTTGTAGATCGCTAAGCGGAAGTGTTTACAATGCGGTTGATGTAGTCATACACCTTCACAATCTGTCTTGACCAAGTACCGAACGTACGACACCTCTGTGTTTAGCACATGTTCAACTAATGCCGTCCTTGCCTTCTCGATCCAAGAAGAGAGACGAAGTAGTAGATGAGTTCCGGCAGCACGATGGCGTGGTGACGGTGGTGATGAAACTATTCGTAGGGCTTCGCCAAGCACAACGCACGTGGACGGAGGAGGAACTAGAACTAGAGGGAGAGGGGCACCGCACATGGCTTGGTGATCGTGGTATGTGTTGCCCCTCTCCCTCCTCACAAATATACAGGTGGAGGGGGAGGGGAGGCAGCCTAGGGCGTCACCAAGGGGGCTAGCGGCCAGCCCTAGGGCCTGCCCTGGCCGCGTGATACGTCTCCATCATATCTACTTTTCCAAAATCTTTTGCCCTTGTTTTGGACTCTAATTTGCACGATTTGAATGGAACTAACCCGAACTGACGCTGCCATGGTGTTATTTTTGTGCAGACATCAAAGTTCTTGGAATGACCTGAAAATCAACGGAAAATATTTTTGGAAAATATAAAAAAATACGGGCGCAAAGATTTAGAAGAGGGGGCCACCCAAAGGCCACAAGCCTTGGGGCGCGCCCTTGGCTTTTGGGCCCCCTGGACCATCTCTGACCCTAACTCCAACTCTATATATTCCTATTCACAGAGGAAAAAAATCAAGGAGAAGGATTCATCGCGTTTTACGATACGGAGCCGCCGCCACCTCCCGTTCTTCATTGGCATGGCTGATCTGGAGTCTGTTCGGGGCTCCGGAGAGCAGAATCCGTTGCCATCATCATCATCAACCTTCCTTCGTAACCAATTTCATAAATCTCATCGCCCGTGCGTGAGTAATTCCATCGTAGGCTTGCTGGATGGTGATGGGTTGGATGAGATTTATCATGTAATCGAGGTAGTTTTGTTAGAGTTTGATGCCTAGTATCCACTATGTTCTATTGATCTTTCTACGACTTTTCTATGCTTAATGCTTGTCACTAGGGCCCGAGTGCCATGATTTCAGATATGAACCTATTATGTTTTCATGAATATATGTGTGTTCTTGATCCGATCTTGTAAGTTGTAGACATCTATTATGTGTTATGATCTGTGTACCCCAAGGTGACAATAATTGGGATTCTTTCCAATGATTGCCATAGTTTGAGGAGTTCATGTATTCACCAAGTGCTAATGCTTTATTCCGGTTCTCTATTAAAAGGAGGCCTTAATATCCCTTACTATCCATTAGGACCCCGCTGCCACGGGAGGGTATGATAAAAGATGTCATGCAAGTTCTTTTCCATAAGCACGTATGACTATATACAGAATACATGGCTACATTATATTAATGAATTGGAGCTAGCTCGTTGTTTCCCTAGGTTATAGCTTTTACATGATGAATATCATCCGACACATATCATCACCGATCCATTGCCTATGAGTTCATCTCATATAGATCTTTGCTAAGTTACTTTTGTTGCTACAGCCGTTACAATTACTACAAAACTGCTACTATTACTTTTGCCACTGTTACCACTTCTATCATAATACTTTGCTACTAAATACTTTGTTGCAGATATTAAGTCTTTCAGGTGTGGTTGAATTGACAACTCAACTTCTAATACTCGTGAATATTCTTTGGCTTCCCTTGTGTCGAATCAATAAATTTGGGTTGAATACTCTACCCTTTAAAACTGTTGCGATCCCCTATACTTGTGGGTTATCAAGACCTTTTTCTGGCGCCGTTGCCGGGGACCATAACTATATTTGCTGAGTCACTTGGGATTTATATCTGCTGATCACTTTGAGGAGTCTGAAGGATGATAGAACCAAGATAGTTCCCTCTAGGATGAGGGGAGTGATAACCCACAAGTATAGGGGATCGCAACCGTTTTCGAGGGCAGAGTATTCAACCCAAATTTATAGATTCGACACAAGGGGAGCCAAAGAATATTTGAAGGAATTAGCAGCTGAGTTGTCAATTCAACCACACCTGGAGATTAATTATCTGCAGCAAAGTGATCAGCAGCAAAGTAGTTTGATAGTTTTCATAGTAGTGACAACAGCAATAGTAACAGTAACCGTGATAACAGTAATTTTGTAGCAAGTGTAATAGTAGCAGCAACAGTAGCAACTTGGCAAGATCAATATGGGATAAATTTGTAGTCATTGGATCGGTGACTTGTTGGATGATATTCATCATGTGACAGTTATAACCTAGGGCGATAATACACTAGCTCCAGTTCATCGATATAATGTAGGCATGTATTCCGTAAATAGTCATACGCGCTTTATTAGAAGAACTTGCATGACATCTTTTGTCCTACCCTCCCGTGGCAGCGAGGTCCATATTAGAAACTAAGGGATATTAAGGCCTCCTTTTAATAGAGAACTAGAACAAAGCATTAACACATAGTGAATACACAAACTCCTCAAACTACGGTCATCACCGAGAGTGGGCCCGGTTGTTGTCAGATCATAACCATAGTAGGTGACTATAACTTGCTAGATCAGATCTAAAACATGGACATAATGATGAATTCATAAACCATTCAGATATGAGTTCATGGCACCCGGGCCCAAAGTGACAAGCATTAAGCATAGCAAAGTCATAGCAACATCAATCTAAGAACATAGTGGATACTAGGGATTGGTCCCTAACAAAACTAACTCGATTACATGATGAATCTCATCCAATTCCTCACCGACCAGCGAGCCTACGAAGGAATCACTCCCGGGTGGGAGCATCATGGAATTGGCGATGCAGAGGGGTTGGTGATGACGAAGAACGAAGACCCCCTCTCCGGAGCCCCAAACGGACTCCAGATTTGGCCTCCCGAGGAAGAACAGGAGGTGACGGAGGCTTCGTCTCGTGGATCGTGATAATTCTTTCTCCCTGATTTTTTTCTCCCAAAATAGGAATTTATAGGATAAGGGTTGTCGTCTGCGGGGCCACCAGGTGGGTACAACCCACCTGGGCGCTCCACGAGAGGGGGGCGTGCCCTGGTGGGTTGTGCCCACCCAGGGCCACCTATCTGGTGGGTCTTGGCTCCAGTAATTTTCTTTTATTCCACAAAATATCATCGCAAAGTTTCGTTTCATTCCGAGAACTTTTATTTCTGCACAAAAACAACACCATGGTAGTTCTGCTGAAAACAACGTCAATCCGGGGTTAGTTTCATTCAAATCATGCAAATTAGATTCCAAAACAAGAGGAAAAGCGTGAGAAAAAGTAGATACGTTGGAGACGTATCAACTCCCCCAAGCTTAAACCTTTGCTTGTCCTCAAGCAATTTAGTTGATAAACTGAAAGTGAGAAAGAAAAACTTTTACGAACTCTTTTGCACTTTTTTGCATAAATAAGCTTAAACTACTCCCATATTTTCAGCCAACATTATAACTAACCATGTCGACAATTAAATTTAAAGATTATATTAACTCATATCAATGACATAATCTGCTAGCGAGCGATAATAAGAGATCTCAAACAACAACATGTTGTCAAAACAACCATGATACAATATGAAGATAGTGGTATCTCGCTAGCCCTTTCTGAGACCGCAAAACATAAATGCACAGCACCTCCAAAGTTCAAGCAGCGACTAAACATTGTAAGTCATGGTAGAAAAGGTCCAGTCATGATAGCACCCATTGTTCAAGAAATCGGTAACTGGTAGTTGCTCGGTCGACTTGGGAGTAGCGATTAATCGGTGAATCGGCCTATTAACTGGATTAATCGATCGACCATTTATTGGTTGATTAAATAGAAACATATACACATATTATAGTTTTCTTATGTATTATACCATACTCTCATACTGTCAGCTATGTAATATACCAAAATATGTTACTATTTGGTCAAAACCTAGCTTTTGAGGAGCAAGAGGGAGATGGTAGACATTATGGGCTGAAAATTTGGGTTTCGTTTGCCCACAAGTTAGTGGGACATCTGCGATTAGTCGGCTTGACAATTGATTAATCGGTCTGATAGGCAAGTTAATCGGCCTAACAACCGATTAATCGGTCTGATAGGCAAGTTAATCGGCCTGACAAGTTAACGCATCGAATAGGTGCTATTCGAGTCGGCCACCCAATGAGTAGCGATTAGCTGGCCCGTTAACGGATTAATCGGACGAATTCTTGAACAGTGATAGCACCCAACATTCACTACATACAATGCGTAGGCATGACAACAGTGCTCTCAGATTTGGCGCTTATTAGAGAAGGTGATGACACAACATACAAGTAAATAGAAAGTCCCTTCGCAGAGGGAAGCAGTGATTTGGAGAGGTGCCAGAGCTCAAGTTTTTAAAACAGAGGTATATTATATTTTTGAGAGGTGCACCCTTCTCATTCACTTCATGACTATCAGCTATCGACATCTCCCATGCTAAACGAGCTAGTGGTGGTTCCCATGCAGAATAGTAAATGTTTGAACTCCATTGGGAGTTTTGTTGTTTATTTATAAGCTTTTTCTTTTTGTAGTTTGGGACTGGGAATCCCTATTACCACCCTTTTCTCGTGCAATGGCGAGTGAATAAACACTCAACCTGAGAATGGCCCACTTAGCATGGAAAATACCGACCACCTCCTGTCGTTCCATGAACGATCCTGACACACAAAAAGGATATTTATTTGAATTTTTTAGAGGTGGCACATGAAAATTTACTTAGGACGGCAGGGCAATACCGCATATAGGTAGGTATGGTGGACTCATCTGGAATAACTTTGAGTTTTTGAATTTGATGCACAAGCAATATTCCCGCTTAGTACAGGTGAAGGCTAGCAAATAGGTTGGGAAGCGGCTAGCTAGAGAGCAACAATGGTCATGAACATGCATCATGCATAATAAATATTGGACACCCGCATGAGTAGGATATGGACACCATGAACATAAATATCATAGAGGCTATGTTGGTTTTGATTCAACTACATGCATAAACATGTGCCAAGTCAAGCCACTTGAACATTCAGAGGAGGATACCATATCATCATACTACATCACAATCATTTTAACGCTATGTTGATGTCCAATATAAATCATTATTAACTCCTAGCTACTTATGCATGGCATGAGAAACTATAATCTCTAATTGTCATGGCAAACATGTTTAATCATAATGGGCTGAATCATGGGTACTAGGTTAAACATATTTACACAAACAGAACAAGTCGAGTTCATACCAGTTTCTCCTTGCCATGGCCAGTTCATCGAATATCGTCATTATTTCCTTTCAATTGCATGACCGAATGACATGAAAATAATAATAGTGCAGGAGTGCCGTGGACTAAGCTGGAATCTGCAAAACATTTTATTCAACAGGAGAAGACAAGGTAAAATGTGCTCTTTATTAGTTCAACAATTATTCATATGAGAGCCACTCAACAATTTCATCATGGTCTTCTCCTCGGTACAACTCAAAAAAGAAAGGAAAATAAATTTAGAGAAACACACTGGAATATTTTTGGATTTTTTGGTTTTCTTGAACACGCAAATACAAAGAAAAAGCAAAAACTAGAAAAACTATTTACACAGGAAAGCTCCCAACAAGCAAAAGAAGCACAATGAAATCTTTTTGGATTTTCTTTTTAGTGCTACTACTAAGCATGCATAGAAAGTAAAGTACTACAACTATTTTTTTTGGTTTTTCTAAAGTTTCTCAAACACACAAGAAGAAAGCAAGAAAATAAATCTAAGCATGGATGATACAATGAAAAAGTGTGAGTACCGACAAATAGAATGATATGTAAACATAAATGTAATGTCGATGAGAAACACGTACTCCCCCAAGCTTAGGCTTTTGGCCTAGCTTGGTAGTCGATCAGTAGTCTGGAGGGTAGTAGGGATCTTGAGGGGCAGGCATCCACTCGTCCCACTTCTGAGGCTCCTCCGCAGCCTTTGCAATAGCGTGAGCATTCCAGTAGGTGATGATGTCTACATGCATAATCCGGTATCCGCCCCTAGCAGCTGAATCAAACAAAGCAGGCGCATGCAATGGAACAACATCACGAGTGTTAACGCTATACACCAGGTTGTAGGGAATGGCAACATATGGATGATCATGTACAAGAAAGTGATGGTGATCCATGGCTGCACGGTCTAGATAAACCTTAGTCAAGGGTAATCATGAGGGCGTCTCGCAACCCCGAAATGATCTGCCAAACGAGTGGCAAAAATCCCACCATGTATTTTACCCTGGGATTTATTAAGATGTAGGCGACGAGCCACGATGGCTCCCAAGCTATGAGTGTTGTCACCCTCCAGTGCACGGCGTAAAACAACAAGGTCTGGTGAACTAAGTGCACCCACCTTCTCCCTAGCAAGCAAGCATTTGGTAATAAAAAGTACAAAGTAACGAACAACAGGAAAATGTAAGCCATCAACAGTGATGGCTAACACTCCTCTCTCATCACCCACTGTCTAAGTGCGACAAAAGGCCTCAAACCCGGCCGGCCTAGGCTCAGCCAGGCTCCCATCAGATGGGATCATGCATATGTCACAAAACTCAGTAAGTGGTATCTGATGGTTTTCAGCATATAAATCAAAGCTCACTTTAGGAGGATTATTTCTAGGAGGAAAGTAAACTTTGAACAAAGATGTATGTAAGGATTTGGTGTTGGTCACACTCATCTGCGATGAAGTCAGTGAGGCCGGCATTAGAAATATATTGCATGAACTCCTCGAGAATTCCAAGCTCTTGCAGGGACAGGGTGTGCGGCCATTGGCACGGCCGTACTTTCAAAACCTCCAAGGGTGGAGATCACTATCAGAAGACTCCCCAATATCACCCTTGGAGTTCTTCTTTGAGCCAAACCTCCTGAAGATATTCATCTTCGCGTACAATTTTCTGAAAATAAAATTTTTGGGGTGACAAAAATTTGTAAACAAAACTTTACAAAATTGATAGCAACTACTCATAGGGATACATAGAAGCCATAGCAATCATTCGAACTACATAGATCACTAAGAATTCAACATGCAAGCACATCTACAGCAGCACAAAGAGTAGCTAATTATTCAAAGTATAAACCACTAAAAGAAAAACTAATTGGACAAATGGTGTAGTCATATACCAAGCAACAATCCCAAAAACAGTTTCGGAAATGGAGCTTCGAGAAGAGATCGAAATCCGTGGATTGGAGCTCAAGAACACGGGAGAGATGGCAATGGAGATTTTTTTCTGGAGGTAAGTGATGATGCGGGCTAAAGAGGTAAGTGAGAGGGCCCACGTGGGGACCACAACCCACCAGGGCGCGCCTGGGGGTCCCGGCGCGCCCAGCTGGGTTGTGCCCACGTGGCGCACCTCCCTCTGGTATTATTTGCTCCAGAAATTCAGAAATATTCAGAAAAAATCGTATAATTTTTTAGGGCATTTAGAGAACTTTTATTTTTGGGTCATTTTTTTATTGCACGGGAAACTCAGAAAACAGACAAAACATGGCATTTCATTTTATTTAACTAGTAAAAACAGAAAAAATAAAAAGTAAGGACACAAGGTAGTGCTTACTAAATTCATCAACTTTATACCACTCAAAAATGATTCATTAATAAGGTTGATCAGGTCTTATTAACAACCACTTTCGATTAGAATGAAACGGAAGAACTTTCGTAAATCAATAAGTTACCTGAATGGGGATATGGATGTCCCCAACAATAAGCATTTCATATTTCTTTTTGACAATAGGTAGAGGTATTTGAAAACTTCCAATAGTGATTGTCGGAGGTTTTTCAATAACATTAATACCATTCACTTGGAATTGTTTCTTCGGAAAATGCACCGTATGCTCATTGCCAGTGATATGAAAAGTGACATTGCTTTTATTACAATCAATAACAACCCCTACAGTATTCAAGAAGGGTCTACCAAGAATAATATACATATTGTCGTCCTCGGGCATCTCAAGTATAACAAAGTCAGTCAAGATAGTAACATTAGCAACAATAATAGACACATCCTCACAAATACCAGTAGGTATGGTAGTTGACTTGTCAGCCATTTGCAAAGATATTTCAGTTGGTGTGAGTTTATTCAAGTCAAGTCTTTTATACTGAGAGAAAGGCATAATACTATCACCAGCTCCTAAATCACACAAAGCAATTTTCACATAATTCTTTTTTTATAGAGCAAGGTATAGTTGGTATACCCGGATCTCCAAGTTTTTTAGGTACTCCATATCTGAAAGTATAATTAGCAAGCATAGTGGAGATTTCAGATTTCGGTATTTTTCTCTTATCAGTGATGATGTCTTTCATATACTTTGCATACAGAGGCATTTTTAAGATATCAGTCAAACGAGTACGCAAAAAGACTGGCCTCAGAATTTCAGCAAAGCGTTCAAATTCTTCATCATCTTTCTTTTTAGTTGACTGGGGTGGAAAAGGCATAGGTTTTTGAACCCACGGTTCTCTTTCCTTGACGTGTTTTCTAGCAACAAAGTATGTTTTATCATACCTTTTATTCTTAGGTTGTGGGTTATTAAGATCAACAGGTGGTTCTATCTCAACATCATTGTCTAGTTCTTTATCATCGCTTGGTTGAGAGTCTTTATGAACCTCATCATTATCTTTTTCATTATCACTAGGTGAGTGTTCATTACCAGATTGATTTTCAGCATCAGAGATAGAAGTTTCATTATCATTATCAGGAGGTTTTTCTATTTCAGGTTCATTCGTAGCATGCAAATTCCTATCAATGTTCTTTTTCCTTTTCGTTTTAGAAGGACTAGGTGTACTAGTGTTATTTCTTTGTCAATCTTGTTCAATTATTTTTGGGTGTCCCTCGGGATAAAGTAGTTCCAAAGTCATTTTACCTCCTCTAGTTGCAACTCTAATAGCAAAGTCACGCATATTATGATTCATTTCATCAAGCAATTCTCTTTGAGATTTAGCAACTTGTTGTAATTGAGTTTGAACCATAGAAGCATGTTTTCCAACACCACTAACATCATTTGAAATTCTAAATAGCAAGTCACTCAAGCGAGCAATCATATCAGAATTGTATTTCAATTGTTTCATAACATTTGCATTGAAGTGATCTTGTTTTCTAATATAGTTTTCAAACTCATAAAAGCATTGGCTGGGACGCATATTGTGAGGATTATCATTTTCATTGAACTTCATTAGAGAATTTACCTCTACCACCTTAGGCAGTGGTGGTGCATTAAGCCCATGTATTTCTTCAATAGGAGGTAAAATTTTAGCATCCTCAGCTTCAATACCTTTTTCCTTCATAGATTTTTTTGCCTCTTGCATATCTTCAGGGCTGAGATATAATATACCCCTCTTCTTGAGAGTGGGTTTAGCCGGTGGTTCAGGAATAGTCCAATCATCATAATTTTTCAATATGTTATTCAGCAATTCTTCAGATTGAGCAATAGTTTGTTCTCTGAATACACAACCAGCACAACTATCTAGGAAGTCCTTAGAAGCATCACTTAGTCCATTATAGAAGATATCAAATATTTCATTTTTCTTAAGAGAATGATCAGGTAAAGGATCACTGTCAAAGCGTTGACCATGCCACAATGCTCGAGGAATATATGTGCAATTTGCCGCTTTATGGCCCAACTTACATCAACTTCGTCTGTCTGTGCGGCTGATCGCGCCTGCGGTTGACTCGACTATCCGCACGGCTGACCGCACCTGCGATTAAACCCGCTCGTCCACGCCGGCTTATAACGCCGTGGCCGACTCATCTGTTGTCCGGGCGAATCAGGTGATATATGTCCTATTTATTTTTAAGCACATATTAATTCTTCCGAGCAAAATTATTTTGCCCTGCTGTATTTTATATGCAGGAGAATTATTCATTACAAAGTGGTATTATACCACAGTGATGGAGGCACGCCAAAAATCATTCAGAACAAGTGGTCATCGTTACTCAACGAACTCCCACACCGGCTTACAACGCCGTGGCCGTCTTTCGCGATTCCGCCGGCTTACAATGCCTTGGCCGGTTCACCAGACTGCACCAGCTTATAATGCCGCGGCCGACTCATCTATCTATGCTACCTTTGATGTTGCGGTCGTTTTACTGTCCGCCCTGCGGTCCGGCCTACTCAACATGCCGAGTTGGCTGACGGACACCGATGAGGATCATAAGGTCCAAATACATTAGGTGATATCCATCTAAATCTATTTTCTTGGTATATATTGTTTTTATCAAGAAAACAGTTACTTTGATCCGTATATTTTGATATACAGGATAGTTATTTATTATAAACATGGTTTATACCATGGGTACGAAGCACGCGCTGGCAACGTCCCGCCCGGCGTTCGTCTGTGCCACATTACACGGTGATGGACGCGTGCAAGACACCGCCCTTACGGCCCGGTTTACATCAACTTGACGGGACCGCGCCAATGATTGACTCGCCCATCCGCACCGGCTTATAATGCCTATGAAGCCGTGATCGTCTTTACCGTCCGTTTCTTGCCGCCTGGTCTACATCAACATACCGGGCCGCACCTGTCTACACGAGTTGTTTATTGAGTATGAGCAAATCACAGCTTGGGTAGCCTGGTTTTCTTTCAACAAAATGGAGGCAAATTATCATATACTATCAACCACCGTCTGCACTGGGTGGTTCAATGGGCAGGCGCACAAGTCGCCGCCACTACAGTTTGGTTAACTTCAAATCGCTAGTTGGAAGAAACCATTGGCCGAGTTGCTGACACGGCTCATACGGGATCATTGATAACCCACCGCAGTCACCTCAATTTTCTATGGATTCATATCACGCTGTCAACAACAATGATGGACACCTTATGCTATGGTCAAATATGGAAAGTCTCAAGACAACTCCTCGAGTCGTCTTAAGACGGGGGCTACGATGACATGACTAAGAAGAAGTTTCCGGGTCATCAGAAGGGAATCCGGTTTTAAACCCAGTTCAATGGACATCAGTCTTACTGAAGCTCTCAAATATCCGGTTTACTATCCGGTTCAAGGGAAATCTGTCTTCCACAAAGCTTTTAAGCTCTCAATATCCAGTTTAACATCCGGTCCAAGAAGAATAATCTCTCGCAAGTTCGAGTTCTCAGGAAAAATTTAAGGGACCAAAGAGAGTTGGTTGCACATCACAACTCAAACATAGGTACCTGGCGAGCACAGCCAGGAGTTTGTCACATGGGGGCTTCTGTGTGCAAGGGAGTTCCCATGGCCTCCTAAACCGGCGACCACATCAAGGCCATCATAAGAGCATAGCTCTGGTTGCTTCGGCAATTCCCACATGACGATGAGGGGCAAAAGAGAGTTTTGATGTCTAGCACAACTCAAACATAGGCCCCGATGATCATAGCTCACATGCTACCTGGGGGCTCCTGATGCAAAGCATCAATGAGTTGACAACCCTTGTAGTAGTCATGGCTTGGAAGCCTAGTGTATACACCTAAAACCCCGGATTAGCCTGCCTGCATTAAGTAAGTCACTCCGTCCAGGTAAACCTGGTACGACCCGTCGAACGTATACACAAGTCAATCTTTACAAACCCTGAACTTGGTAACGTTAAATTGACGATCATCAAGTGATTACACAAGTCAATCTTTACAGATTTTGAACTTGGTAGCATTAAACATTAATGATTTGGTTAAGGATTGAGGACCATCTTAACAGGCTTTGCAAAATGGTTAATGACAGTAGCCTGACAGCTCATAAAAAGCCTCGAATTTGGAGCCTGGCAGCTCGTAAAAAGCCTTGACTACATGGTCTTATTTGCCCAAAAATTTATTTTTTATTTTTTATGTTTTGTAAAATCTTTATCTTCAAGGTCATTGGTGTTCATCCAAGTCCATTGATTCAGGGAGTGGAAGACTATAACTTGCCACTATACCTGCATTTACAGAACCTAGTCTGGTTTGACTATAAGTCGCTAGTATGAGATAAGATAATGACCGGTGTTTATTAAACCGGCCTGGCTTTTGACAATAAGTCGCCAGTATGGGATAAGATAATGACCGGTGTTTATTAAACCGGCCTGTCTTTCGACTATAAGTCGCCAGTATGAGATAAAATAATGACCGATGTTTATTAACCCAACCTGGTTGTGATTAAATATCACTTGAACCGGTTTTCAAACCGGGTTATATTATTCAAATCTTTAAATAGCCAACAAGGCTAGATTTTTATTATGGTTATCAATAACTAATATTATGATTGAGGTTTTCAAAGTCGCTTCAGCGAATGGATATTATTTTATCAATGGGTATGATTTATTATACAACTGAAGGAACAGTCCCGAGTCGCTGCAGGCTTACAACCCGGCACTTGGGGGCTACATTATTCAAATTGAGATTACATCAAATATACAAGTCTCATGTCACTGCAAGCATGCACCATGACACTTGGGGGCTAATGCAAAGTCAATTTTTTCATCACCTTATTGAAGACCCGACTCATCACATCATAATGAGCCGGCCCTTGGGGGCTACCAATTGCTCCTGTCAACAAATCAAGGTACACAAGTATTAATCCATTATATTGAAGGGTCCACTGCTCAATTTGTAAAGCACAAAGCTCTTAACCTTGTGGACGTGGGCTCAAACCCCATGATGGGAGTTACATTATATAATGTTATTTTCAATGAAGTATATACAAAGTCCCTGCTCATTATTACATAATGACACGGCCCTTGGGGGCTACACGTTGCTGTTCAAGTCTACATGATCATATTTATAAAGTCCCTGCTCATTATTGCATAATCACCCGACCCTTGGGGGCTACACTGGTTGAAGTTTTTGAGCATCAGGCAATTTCAAGTCCCAGGTTGCTGCAAGCATGACAACCCGACACTTGGGGGCTACATAATATGGAGTATTCAGTTTTTACTAGTGACTAGGATGAACAATCTGGATTTCTTCAAGGTTGCAACATTTATATTGAAACAAGTCTTAAGCTATCACTATGTTCTCCTCTTAAGACATGGGGGCTACAGGTAATATGCATATAAAAGAGGAACATCTTCAAATTCTCAGTTTTGGGCAAATCAGCAAGATTAATTGTGTGACCCGGCATTGGCAACAATCATAACCCAGCGTCTATAAACAGTCATGACCGGGATCATCAGTTTTTATAACCCGGCAATGGTGGTAATCATAAACCGGCATCCTCAAGCTGGCTAGATATCAGTTGAATATTTCAAAGACCAATTTTTTTTCAAGTCAGAGCATTGAAGGCCGATTCAAATGGATTCTTGATTTACAATATTTCTTATGCAAGCAAGTTGATTATGAAGCTGGTCTATTGACTCGGATTTTTTAGAAGGAAGAAATGACAAGGATTTAAAGATGATCAAGTGCCGGTTTATAAGAATATTTAACCCGGAGCACAAGCCATCGATTTTGTTCTTGTGTTTATGTTGCAGGATCAGTTTAACATGGATAAATCCAAATTAAACTCGGGGCTAATGTCGGGGATATACCCCGCGGTATAAACCTTCGGATGTATGACCCGGCTGAAGTTTGGCGATTCACAGGCGACCCGCTTTGACCTGGCGGTTTACGATTCATTGGTAATCCGACAGGTCGGTCAGAGGAGCGACAAGACCCGGTGGCCCAACGGGCGGTTGATGAAAGGCCGGCTCATGTTATGGTGGGCCAGTTTATGAGGAAAGCACAAGGAATATTCTCCTACAAAGGAAGCAAGACTAGAACTCCTTATAATACAGTAATCCTAATCCTACTAGGACTAGTCATGTAACCCACCCCTTCAACATATATAAGGAGGGGCAAGGCTCCCCAAAGAGGGAGAAGTTCTCACCAGCAAGAAGAAACAATTTCTAGGGCTAGACACAAAGAGCCAGTTTACCGGCAACTCCATGAGCGTCATAATGAGATCTAGCCTCAAACAGCATGTAGGGCTATTACCGGATGATGTTTCCCGGGGCCCAAAGCTGTCTAAATCCTTGTCTTGCATTGCGTCTCTCGATTCCGCTCAACCCCTCTCAAGCTACCACATAGATGTGTTGGCCTCACGACTAAGTCCTCACACTAGGACATCTACCGTGACAATTCCACGACACTCCCCGAAACTTGTGGGAGACTCTCTTCTTCATTTTTCACAAAATTAAATATTTCCTGCAAGGCATCTTGTTTCTATGAGCAGGAAAATATTTTTCAGAGAAGTAGTAAATCATATTCAGGGGACTACGCACACAGCCAGGAGCAAGAGTATTGTACCAAGGATTAGCATCACCCTTTAATGAGAACGGAAATAATTTGAGAATAAAGTAGTAACGAGTTTTCTCATCATGAGTAAAATGGGTGGCTATATCATTCAACTTAGTAAGATGTGCCACAACAGTTTCAGTTTCATACCCATGGAAAGGATCAGATTCAACCAAAGTAATTAACTCTGGGTCGAAAGAGAATTCATAACCTTATCATCAATAAAGATAGGTGAAGTAGCAAACTTAGGATCACATTTCATTCTAGCATTCAGAGATTTTTCTTTATACTTCTGTAGTAATTTATCTAGATCATCTCTATCATTACAAGCAAGAATATCTCTAGTTGCTTCTTCACTCATAACATAACCTTCCGGTACCTTAGGGAATTCATATCTAGGAAGGCTAGTTCTAGCAGGTGTTTCAGGAGTTTCAGTTTCAAGCTCATCATCAGATTCAACAACATCATGTTGTATTACTCTAGCAATTTGTTCATTAAGAAATTCACCAAGTGGCACATCACCATTATCAAGCAAGGTACTAGCATCAACATAAGCACCATTTAGAGGATAAGTAGCATCATCAATAACTTGTGACATATTAGAATTTATAGCATGTGGTGGTGTTGCAAGTTTTACTCATCACGGAAGGTGAATCTAAAGCAGAACTGGATGGCAGTTCCTTACGTGCCCTCGTCTTTGAGGGAAATATTTTAGTCTTTGGATCCTTTAGATCCTTCATAGTGATAATATGATAATAATCCCAAGTGACTCAACAAATATAGCCATGCTCCCTGGTAACGGTGCCAGAAAAAGGTCTTGATAACCCACAAGTATAGGGGATCACAAAAGTTTTAGAGGGTAGAGTATTCAACCCATATTTATAGATTCGACACAAGGGGAGCCAAAGAATATTTGAAGGTATTAGCAGCTGAGTTGTCAATTCAAACACACCTGGAGATTAATTATCTGTAGCAAAGTGATCAATAGCAAAGTAGTTTGATAGTTTTGATAGTAGTGACATCAGCAATAGTAACAGTAAGAGTGATAGCAGTAATTTTGTAGCAAGTGTAATAGTAGCAGCAATAGTAGTAACTAAGCAAGGTCAATATGGGACAAATTCATATGCATTGGATCGGTGACTTGTTGGATGATATTCATCATGTGACATTTATAACGTAGGGCGATACGGCACTAGCTCCAGTTCATCGATATAATGTAGGCATGTATTCCGTAAATAGTCATACATGCTTTATTAAAATAACTTGCATGGCATCTTTTATCCTACCCTCCCGTGGCATTGGTGTCCATATTAGAAACTAAGGGATATTAAGGCCTCCTTTTAATAGAGAACCGGAACAAAACATTAACACATAGTGAATACATGAACTCCTCAAACTACGGTCATCACCGAGAGTGGGGCCAGTTGTTGTCACTCCGGGGTTGTCGGATCATAACCATAGTAGGTGACTATAACTTGCAAAATCAGATCTAAAACATGGATACAATGATGAATTCATAAACAGTTTAGATCTGAGTTCATGGCACCCGGGCCCAAAGTGACAAGCATTAAGCATAGCAAAGTCATAGCAACATCAATCTAAGAACATAGTGGATACTAGGGATCGGGCCCTAAAAAAACTAACTCGATTACATGATGAATCTCATCCATCTCCTCACCGACCAACGAGCCTACGAAGGAATTACTCACTCCCGGCGGGGAGCATCATGGAATTGGCGATGGAGAGGGGTTGGTGATGACGAAGAACGAAGACCCCCCTCTTCGGAGCCCCAATCAGGGAGAAAGAATTATCGTGATCCACGAGACGGAGGGTGATGCTAAGATATGGTTTAATTCTCTTGTTCCTGGTTGTGTGCGTAGTCCCCATGATATGATTTATTATTTCTTTGAAAAATATTTTCCTGCTAATAAGAAACAAGATTCATTACATGAAATATTTAACTTTGTGCAAACTGAAGAAGAGAGTCTCCCACAAGCTTGGGGGAGCCTTCTCCAATTACTTAATGCCTTGCCTAATCATCCTCTCAAGAAAAATGAAATACTTGATATCTTTTATAATGGACTAACCGATGCTTCTAGGGACCACCTAGATAGTTGTGTTGGTTGTGTTTTAGGGAACGAACTATTGGACAAGCTGAAGAACTATTGTATAGTATATTGAGAAATGACAATGAGTGGACTCTTACTAAACCTCCAAAGCCAACTCCGAAGAAGAGAGGAATTTTATTTTTAAGTCCTGAGGATATGCAAGAGGCAAAGAAATCAATGAAGGAAAAAGGTATTAAAGCTAAAGATGGAAATAATTTACCACCTATCTAAGAAATACATGGTCTCAATACTCTGACACAGGTAGTAAAGGTAAATTCCCTCTATACATTTGATGAAGGTGATATTCCTGATAATAAGTCTGCTAGTTAATGCATGGATGAATTTGACAACTTTATTGTCAAATAAGAAAACTTCAATGAGTATGTTTTATAGTTGACAATTTAAACTAAATGCTTATATGGTTGAACACTTGAGTGACTATATGTCTAGAGTTAAAGATGATCTTATGATTGTTAGTAAGCATGCTTCCATGAAAAAACTCAAGTAAGACAAGTTTTCAAAGCACAAAATGATTTGATCAATGAGATGAACAATAATAAAAATGATCTTGCTGTTAGAGTTATGACTAGAGGTGGTAAAATGACTCAGGAACCTTTGTATCCTAAAGGTCATGCTAAAAGGATTGAACAAGATTCTCAAAGATTTAATAATGCACCTAGTTCATCTAGAAAGAAAAAAAGATAAGACTTTGCATGCTTCTAGTGAACCCACTTTAGACACACCTAAAAATCCAATGATATCTATCTCTGATGCTAAAACACAATCTGGTAATGAACATGAACCTAGTGATAATGATAATCATGAGGTTCATAGTGATGGTTAACCTATTAATGATAATGATGTAGAGATAGAACTCGTTGTTCATCTTGATAACCCACAACCTAAAAAATAAAAGATATGAGAAAAGAGACTTCAATCCTAGGAAACATGGTAAAGAAAGAGAACCATGGGTTCAGAGACCCATGCATTTTCCTCCTAAAGCTTCAAAGAATAAAAATGAGGAAGAATTTGAACACTTCTGTGAAATGCTTAGGCCTATCTTTTTGCGCTTACATTTGACCAATATTCTCAAAGTGTCTCCTTATGCTAAGTATATGAAAGATATTGTTACAAATAAAAGAAAAATACCAGAAATTGAAATTTCCTCCATGCTTGCAAATTATACATTTAAGGGTGGAATACCAAAGAAACTAGTAGATCCAGGAATACCAACTATACCGTGCTCTATTAAAAGAAACAATGTTAAAACTACTTTGTGTAATTTAGGAGCTGGTGTTAGTGTTATGCCTTTCTCTTTGTATCGAAGACTTGATATAAATAAGTTGACTCCAACTGAAATATCTTTGCAAATGGCCGATAAATCAAATGCTATACCCATCAGTATCTATGAGGATGTGCCTGTCATAGTTGCAAATGTAACTATCTTAACAGACTTTGTTATTCTTGATATACCCGAGGACGACAGTATGTCGATCATCCTTGGTAGACCCTTTTTGAATACTGCAGGGGCTGTTATTGATTGCAATAAAGGCAATGCCACTTTTCATATTAATAGTAATGAGCATACGATACACTTTCCGAAGAAACAACCTCAAGTGCATAGCATAAATTCTATTGGAAAAAATTCAACAATTGGTACTGGCGGTTTTGAATTCCCTATTCCTACTGTCAAAAAGAAATATGATATCCTTATTGTTGGGGACATGCATATCCAAGTTGAGGTCACCTAGTGTTATACGAAGATTCTCTGATTTCATGTCCACTGGTACATCGAGTGCTATACAAACGGTTTTAACCCCTTTCCGCGACGGCGTTTTCAG
Source organism: Secale cereale (assembly GCA_902687465.1). Classification (NCBI taxonomy): domain Eukaryota; kingdom Viridiplantae; phylum Streptophyta; class Magnoliopsida; order Poales; family Poaceae; genus Secale; species Secale cereale. Next base: position 373,763,399 of record LR738714.1, on the reverse strand, counting down.
CCATCGTCAAGTGAGTGTGTGCGATAGGGGGTCCTTCCCACATGACCCAAATACCGTTGGGGATATGCCCTCCGATCACACCTACTTGGCAAAATGAGGATGTGTGCGATGAGTGAGCGATCAAATACGGTTATACGTACAGTTGTATTAAAAAAATACACAATTATACATGCCCAATGTTTCCGGTCATAAGTACATCCCGCACAGTGTGGCGGCTCCAAGAATTTGCTTCGGGGTGTTCTTGTGTATTCATTTTGCTAAAGTCGTTGATGTTTCTCAAAAATTGTCACTGTTTTGCCAAAATCAACACTGTTTTGTAAAATCTTGGGTATTCACATGAAGACCCAAGAATATCCCTAGCGACGCCCATGCAGTCAGTCCCAGACAAACGATTCCGTAAGTATGTACATTCCACACAGCCAATCCAAGGAATACGTTTCCATTCAGATGTACATCCCACATAGTCAATCCAAGAAGTACGTTTTAGTTCCTATGTACATCCCACACAGTAAATCCAGGGAATGTTTCCATTCGTACATACATCACACACAAATTTTCCTATTAAATTATTTGTGATGGCGTTGCCATTGCAAACGATATTAACTATTTTACCATTTGCGTTATTCAATGCATCACACATGGTGTAGAAGAAACTATGTGGCATAGGCTGTCCATCACACCCACTTTTTATGTGGTAAACTGTAACATCCCAAAATTCTAAATTTTGGAATGTTATATTAAATAGATAGTTTTGATTTCTTGTGTGATGTGCTGTGTGAAATTGAGTGAAGTTTGAAACTTTTGAAAGTTAAATGAGAGTGAATGAAATGACTTTCCCAAACTTTCACTTTGCATTGATGATCTCCATGAATTCAAATTCATTTCATCACAAAACCCTAGAGTGAAGATGATATATCTTCTTCCATTTAAATAAATGAAAAGGGTTTTGAAAATATTTTAATTCCATTTTGGAAAATATTTCAAAATCAGAAACTTTATGCAACTCAATGATTTTCCTGAGGGAAGACAAAATGACTTCTTCAAATTATAAGAAATATGAATTGGAAGCTCTTTTTAAATATTCTGAAACTCATTTTCAAAATTTGAGTTATTGGTTTTTATTCAAATTATTTTTTCTCCAAAAATAAAATATATGGAAAATAGGGTAAAATGATTCCCTACAATAGAAAATTGGAGAGAAATAAATTTGATATCATTTTGGCATTTTTTAAATGAAGTTTATTGGATTTTATTGCAATAGTAGCCTTATTTGATTTATTTAAATTTGTGAGGATTTTATTTGATGCTAGAAAAATGTTCATGCCTATAGTATATTTTATTTTTATTTGGTTTTATCATTTATTTTGTTTGTTTAAAATAAATCTCCCCGCGGACGAACTGGGCCTAAGGCCTAGCCGGCCGAGGACGCCGCCGCCTACCTCGCATGCGCGCGCTAGACACCGCCGCCGGCCGTCGCCCCCTTTGCCCCTTCCCCACGCCACCACCCGTGCCCCTCGCCCTGTATAAAGCCGTCCCTCGCCTCCCTTTCCTCTCCTCGTAGCGTCGCTCCGCCGCCGCCGCCGCACAGAGTTGCCTTAGCCGCTGCAAGCTCACCGCCGCCACGCCTCGCCTCGCCTTAGCCGCCGCCGCCGGCGTCGCTGCTGCGTCGCACCGCGCCGCCGCCGCCGACACCGCCCGCCACCGCCGCCCCGCTCGCCGGAGCAGCGTCGCCGCCGTCGCAGCCGGGTCCGCTCAACCCGCCGAATCCGCCCCGATCCGCCGCAGAAACCCAAAGCCCGACCCGCCGGTTTCCCGTCGTAAACCACCTACGGTATAAAACCCGCCCGGTTCTTTTTGTTTTGTTCAGTTTTTTATTAGAACAGTTTATTTTATTAGGTAGGGTTAATTAGCGGACGTTCGTTCATTTAGATCTGTTAGTGAACGTTTTTGTTTGTTAGTTACTGTTAGCGAGCGTTCGCTCGTTAGTTCTTTTCTTTCTATTTTTAGTTTTCGGCCAGGGACTTATTTGTAGTAAAAACTTTTTCAATTTAGTCCCTTAACTTCAAACGGCCACAACTTTTTGCTCGTTGGTCCAAATCCAACGAAACCAACGCCCACTTCTTCGTTATGATCCCCTCTATCCAGTAAAACAACTTAAACATATTTTTGAAAGTTTAAAATTAGAATTCAAATATATTTGAGTTTGAACTTCTTTTTGTTATAACTTGAGTTTTATAACTCCGTTTGAGTTGATTCTTTTTGCAAACCGAAGCTCTTGAACTAAACTTTCTGATAAGGCCAAATTCTCTTAATTTTGTTACTTTTAGAAACTGTTTTCTGTTGCAAGAGTTATTCGATTGTTTTCGATGTTTTCCGAAGTGTTTTCTTCGTCCTCCCGATCTTATGGGTGATTGTTTATGTGTGGTTACTATTGTTTGCTTATGATAGATTAATCAGAGTATGACGAGTAGATATATCACGAGCTATGAGTGCGAAGAATCTACATTAACAGTACAAGGCAAGTTCATACTTTTATCATACTTTCCAATACCCAGTTTTTATTGCATTAGCTATATCCTCAAACACTTGCATGAGTAGGACTGGTTACATGAGATGATGCTTTGTAGTTGATGAGGTACGAACCCAATGACATGTGATCAACCCAAGGGAATATATGCTTTGTTACTTATTGCTTAGCCATGCTTGTAGACGTGGTTTGGTATGTGAGATTCATGGAAGATGCGAGAGTGATATTTAACTAAGGGAAACTTATGGTGGAAACTTTAATACACATCTGCGTGGATTGGTTGGGGCACCCTGGAGCACCCAGTGGTTTTCCCGGGCACCTGGAGGGTCCAGTGTTGTCCTAGGGGATCCCGAAGGACCCGTGTGATCACCTTATTGGAATGCCACCTAGGCTCAAAGGGATCATATGATATATTCATGCCTAGAAACTTCCATGTGCAGCCACAAGCCATTCTGCGCTCTAGCATAGTTGAGTACGTTGTGTGACCTCTTTCCGTGGTAGACTAACAGATGTAGCGGATGTAGGTGGTACGGTCTTGTAATGCCCAGTATGAGATTATACCTCCTACGTGTCGAGGCATGACTTAAAGGTATAAGCTCATACTAGAATGATCTCAAGTATGGTATCTTTGCACGACTCATGTAAAAATAGGGATGAAATTGCAAAAGAGTAGTTGGCTTACACTCGCCAGGTCACACAATACATTACATAAGCAATCATCATCCAAATAACATCACAGTCCGACTATGGACGAAGATCCAAATGAAAGATACCATAAATAAACAACACAAGGTCCCGATCGCCCCTATTATCAACCACTGCTGAACGTCGAAAATGTCACCAACATACGACCAAGCTCTTCATCGAACTCCCAGCGAAGTTCTTATCCACCTCTTGCATTGGTCTCAGCGGTACCTGCATCTGGTGTGTGTAGTAATCTGTGAGCCACAAAGGCCTCAGCAATCCCGTTCCCGGGTATCAAAACTAACAAAGCCTTTAGGTGAGGAGGGGGTAATAAAGTGTTTGCAGCAAGCACTAAGCAACTAGCTTACGAGTTTAGAGCGAGAAGAGATAAAGTGCCAACGATCGCCAGGTGATCACGAAGTGATCCTAACTACTCACGTCAGACATAACCCCACCGTGTTCTTCTTCTCGAAACCCCCTTCGAGAAGAGACAATCCCGGAACTCACACAGGTCGTGTATTCTTAAGGATAGAGTGTCATGTTTTCTACAACCGTATATTAACAAATTCCCATCTGCCACATAACCGCGGGCACGGCTTTCGAAAGTTCAAAACCCTGCAGGGGTGTCCCAACTTAGCCCATCACAAGCTCACGATCTGCGGAGTCGCAACTCCAAGGTGGGAAGACCCGAGTATTCTCAGAATCCCGTGCTCAGGATATTCCGGCAAAGGTAAAACTAATCCAGCAAGGCCTCCCGGCGTGCCGACACCTTGATAGTAGTCGTGCGTATCTCGTCTCAGGCCACGACCGGATGGGCGATGCTACAGGTAAAACCAGCCCTCGGGTTTCCCCAAGGTGGCCCCGCAGGACCCCTAGTTTGGACCAACACTCCTGAGGAGCACTCGCCCGGGTTGTTGATTAATAAATCCTCGGGTTAATTACTCCCTCGGCAAGTTTTAGTTGTTAGGAAAATATAGAACCAAAGTTGGGCCTTGCTGGAAAAGCTTTAGCACTAAGCGAGTTATCGAGGGGGCCCATAAACCCTAACCGTGTTAGAAACGCAAAATCCGGGAACATAACACCGGTTTATCGGGTCCTAAGGTGGCATGAGTGGAACAAAACACCGAGCAAAAGGCCAAGCCTTCCACCCATTGCCAAGTATATAGGTGTGTTAAAATATTTAAGAGATATTGTGATATTCCAACAACAAGTTCCAACATGGAGCAATCTTCATCTTCACCTGCAACTAGCAACGCTATAAGAGGGGCTGAGCAAACGGGTAACATAGCCAACCAACGGTTTGCTGGGAAGGTGTCAAAGGTTAGAGGTTTCATGGCAACAATAGGGGGCTGATAAACAGACATAGGCATCGAGGCAATAAGCTAAAGAGCGGGACATCTAGCATAGGCAAATATAGTAGTGATATCTGGGAATGGTCGAACGATTCCTCACAAGTCGATGAACAAGTCGATGAAGTAGACGGAGCAAGTCGATGAAGAACAAGTCGATGAAGCAGACGGAGCAACATAGTCGAACGATTCCTCACAACTTCGGAACGGAACCGAAGCTAACAAGAGAAGCAACCGAAAAGAATCAAACAACACGGTAAACACACAAGCATAAACATGGCATACGATGCACATCCAAGTATGATGCATGTTCGGTTTAAATATGCATGGCATGGCAAGGTGCACAAACAATACTACACGTTAAGTGGAGCTCAATATGCAACGAGTTGCATATTGACGAAACACCACATTTTATTTATTTAGTTGACTCTCGTTTATTTACAAGACAAGATTAAATGTTTGTTAACATGTCAAGGGGTCAAGCAAAAGTAAACTAACTATTTAGACAAGTTTAAATGAGGCTGGAACAACAAACAAAAATTCCGGAAAATCCCCATGTTCATATTTTGAATTTGCTACTGTTCTGCCTATTTCCACATTTTAATGTTGTTAAACAGCAAAACAAAGTGCACCATGTTATTCTAGACATTTTCTACCCCATTTACATACAAAGTTTAATAAATTTGGAGCTACGGTTATTTAATTATGAAATAAACCATTTTAACAAGTTATTTAAGCAAAATAATACAAACAGCAAGTTAAACATTTTAAACAAGTATTAAAGTTGGTTATTATGAATCTACACAAAAATCTAAGCATTTTTCATATATAATGTTTTTGCATATGATGCACAGTTGTGAAGTTATTATATGCATGAAGTATGAGGGCTAAACTGTAAAACAGGTTATTCTCTGGAAATTAGCTAAATTCCCATAACATAAAAAAACATACATTGGCTGAAACTGGAACTAGCCCAGCAGAAAGAAAAAGAAAAAAACAAGGAGGGCGCTGGAGGTGGCCTCACCCAGCTGGGCCAGGCCCAATAAGGAAAAATAAGGCTGGGCGAAAGGGAGGGCTGCTCACCTTGGGCCCGAGGCCGGAAGGAGGGCGCTGGGCCTGGCGCTGGCCTCGTGCGGTTCGGGCGACGCTAACGGGCGTGGTCGTCGACCTCGTTCGCTTGAAACGGACGAGGCTGGGGCGAAGCAGAGCACCGGTGGCGACGCAGCACGAGGACGGCGAGGCAGGGGACTCCGGCGAGACGGCGGGGATGGAGCGGACGTGCGGATCCAGCCGCGGGATGGCGGATCTAGGCGGCGGTGACTCCATGCGACGGCAGGGCTCGGGCTGGAGCAGCCATGGCAGGGAGCAGAGCAACGGCGGCAACTTGGCGTGGATCTGGCGACGCGGCAGGGCAGACGGGGTCCTGGAGGCGCTCGGGTAGAGGTGGGGGAAGGCCATGGCGCTGGAGCCTTGTCAGTTCTCGCACACGACGAACGGGCAGGAGGCGGGGATCGCCGGAGCTGGCGGTGGCGGAGCTTGAAGACGAACGGGACGACAGGGATCTCGTTCCTGAAGGCGTTCGGTGCAGAGGTGGTGGCGTGGCAGGGAACCGCTGGTCATCGGGCTTGGCGTGCCGGCGACAAAGGACGACGAGGAAGCGAGGGGCAGAGGCAACGGCCTGGCCGTGCTCTTGACGGCGGCGGCCGCGGGTGCTCGAGGAGCTCCTCTCCTCGACGCTCGTGTGACGGGATCGGAAGGAGGCAAGGGACTGCTCTGGTTGGATTGGGAGGGATCCCGAGGGGGATTTTTGAGAGAGTGGCGGCGATGGGACACATCTCCTAGGATATAGGGTTGGGGGGTCTATATAGTATGAGGATTTTGGTTGGGGGCTAACTCGTCCCTCCGATCGTAATCTGACGGTCGAGAATAAAAAATCTTGGGAGTCCAAATAATAATACGGAGATGTTTTAGGGATGTTTGGGGATGATCCAGACCCATCGGTAACGACAAAGTGGATCGGGTTCGGGCAGGTTTCGGATGCGCGTGAGGGGGTGTTAGAGAGGTCGACAAAGATACGGGGGGGGGGGGGG
>LR738714.1:373610075-373756621 GCA_902687465.1 Secale cereale | reverse complement strand
GGGTGTTGGTCTCCGAGAAAGAAAGAAGAGATTAGTTCGGTTGGTCTGAGAGACGGTCAACGGGACAAGCGGCCTGACAACAGGTCAACGGAGACAAAGAGAGAAGCGGCAGATACGAACGCTACGAGTTTTCTGAAACATGAGAATGCAATGCACATGATGCAATACAAAATAAATAAATAAATAAATAAATAAAGCAAACAAAAAGAAACACACTGCGAACCCGGAATAGCTGGAAGTCTACTGGAGCGTCGGTCTTCGGGCGTCACAGGTCTACCCAGGGTTAAGAGCTAATGCTTGGGAAAGACTGTGTCTCGGTCATTCGTTTTCTCAAACACCATGCAGTGCGAGAAAATAAACGGAGGCGATCGAGTCTTGTGGGGAAAAGTGCACAAACCTCTACAGAGTCTACAAACTATTCATGAGTAGCCGTGTCCACGGTTATGGACGTCCTTGAGTATCTAGAAGTGGATTATTTTATTGATCTCTTCACTTGATCTAATAAAATTGTTGGGTTATTAATTTTGGTAACTTGGGGATTTGAGATGGAGGAACCATTCTCAATTGTTCATGCTTAAATTAACTAAGTAGTTAAATAAATACATTCTTTTGTTGTAGGGAAAAACTAGCTTTATGCAAAATAAACCTTAAAGCCTCCACCAGTCAAATATGCATGTAGTTGTAGGCATTGTTCATTATTATTGCTACAGTGTGAATTTGCCAGTACATTCAATGTACTGACCTACGTGGGTGCAACGTCTAATGTTGCAGGAATTATTCGACGAGTAAGAGTTACGTTAGGGTTGCGCTGTCTACACTCAACTTTGTTGTTGGTGTTGATAGAACTCCACAACCTTTGTTACTTCCGCTATGTTGATTGAGGTAATAGTATTTACGTTACTTTATACATGTGATTTACCTCTGTTATAAATCCTCGAGTACTGTGTGTGTTAGCATACCGATCCAGGGATGACACTTAAGCACAGAGACTTGATCCATTCAGGTCGGTTCGCTACAAGATGGTATCAGAGCACAAGTTGATTGTAGGACGTGACCCTAGAAACTGGCAAGCCCATAGGAAAGGATTTCTCTAAAAACTTTATTTTCAAAAAGATTGTTTACCTCTCTTCTTTTCCGAGCTTTGTCAAATCTTTTCTTAAATAGCTAGACGATACCCTGTTCCATTTTGACCACTTCAGAGTAAAAGAGGATTTCACCATGCATTAGAAGTGTAGAAGCTACAACAGTGGATACTCCGAAGGTTTGAAGAGTTGACGACTTTGAAGGTATATTGACCTTTAGAAGACCAAACCCCTGTTATGTGCTTACGTTAGATGCGACGATTGTGAGCCGTCAATTTTTTGATGTTTTTCAGACGGCCACAAAACAAAACCCGTCTTTTCAAAACTATTATTTGTATTGAGTGTATCTCTCTCCACCACCCGAATCTCATCCCAAAACCCTGGGACCCACTAGAGGATGAATGAAGACAGACTTGTATTCTCTGGACCGATGACCCCGCCAGAGGCAGAGCTATGGATACAAAACATTGAGGATCACTTCAAGAAAAATTTGATTGCACGAAAGTATGAGGTTCAATACACTCTTCAGTACTTTACAAAAAGTGCTATAACATGGTGGAAAATGCATCACTACAAAAAAATACACTTCTGTGATGATACGTGTTTGTCACAGTAGGTCACGTTTTCTGTCATGCATGTACATCCATGACAAATTTATGACAGAATCTAGATAGTCATACCTGTGCCGTCGTAGAAGTGTTCCATGACATTACCAAAATTATCATCACGGAAGTGTCCACTTCCATGACGATAAATCGCGAGTCACAGAAGTGCTTTCGTCAAGGGTGACCGACACGTGGCATCCACCGTAACAGAACGCCGTTAAGCTATCGGGTCCGGTTTTGGATCTGATAACCCATTATCAGCCCCGACCAATGGGGATTTTCCACATGTAAAATCATCATTGGCTGTAGGAAACACGTGTCGGCTCACCGCTGGGACAGATGTCATCCACTCATTGGACCCAAAGCGCCAATGATACGTCGACATGTGGCACGGCCCAACAGAGCCCCATTCCTGTGAAAAGGCTAGCCCATTTGACTTGGTCAAAAGGTGGGGGCCGGCCCACGGCAATCCTGTTAACGGCATGTTTGCATATAGTCCATTTACAGCCCGCTAACCCAGGGCCCGTTTACGGCTATCTGAATTAGGCCCAGTAGCGTCATCTGGGCCGTCCAATATAATTCCAGCCCGTTTTAACTTCTGGCCCATGTATGGCCCATGATGTCTTTCGGCCCATATGAGGCCCTTATTACTCTCGGCCCATTAACGACCCGTGGTAAAACTGGCCCATAATGAACAGTGTATCACTTTATACCCATTAATGGACCATTATTCCGTTGGGCCGTTTCCTGCCCATGTTATCTTTCGGTCTTCTCAGGGCCCATTTATTCTTGGGCTCATTTCTAGCATTTGTTTACTTTTGGCCCGTTACTGTCATTTTCTGCGTGTGGGCCAAATACAGCCCGTGGTTACAGTCGGCCTGTTTGTGGCGCGTTAATACATTGGACCGTTTTCATAGCGACATCAAATATGGCCCATTTATTCTTGGGCTCATTTCCAGCATTCGTTTACTTTCGGCCCATTACTGTCATTTTCTACTTGTGGGCCAAATACAACCCGTGGTTACAGTCGGCCCGTTTGTGGCCCGTTAATACGTTGGGCCGTTTTCATATTGTCATCAAATACGACCTATTAACGACGGCCCGTTATGGTCAGCCCATGAACGGACGATGTGAACTCTAGCCCATTTACGACCATAATGTGGTCTGTTATTGGCCCATGTTAGGCCAACCAATCATACGTCCCGTAGAAGGCCCATTGATGATACGACCCGTAGAAGGCCCATTGTGTCTACGCCCCGTAGAAGACCTGTTGTTTCTACGGCCCTTAGAAGGACCATTGTTTCTACGGCCCGTAGGAGGCCCATGTTAATTACAGTAAATATTTAGCCCATTGTTTATGTGGCCTAGTTTTAAAAAATAGGTTATTGTGGCCACTAGAAAAACACAGAAAAAGAACTGCAACGACTACAAGCAAACAACTAAACAAGACAATAAGGAAATAAATAAGCAAGCAATTAACGCTAGACTGTTACCGCTATTACACATATTACATCCACTGGGCATCAAAGTTCGCCACCAGTGGAAATATAGGGAACAAAGCAGCATATTACATACACTGGCCGTCAAAATTGGCCACCAGTGCAAATAAATGCGGTAGCAAAACATGAGCATAACTGAAACAACTTCAGAAGAGCTCAAGAAATGTGGTATCCACCATGATGGCAATAAGCTTAGCAAGATTATTAGCTTTGTCCTGTTTGGCGCTAAAATGCTCCAACGCTTGCTGTTGCACCAGAAAGTATGCATCTGAATGCTCGAGGGACTTCCGCAGTCCTTCCGCTTCTTGTCGCATCACAGCTGATCGATGTCTTTCAGCTTGTAGTTGAGACTCAAGAAATTGAACTGATTCAGACAGTGAGTTTGAATAGCTTGTGCAAGCGGTAGTGGCCAGTAACTCCAACACTAAACCAAGACAGGACTTTGGGGTTGTCTCACTGTCTTCATGATGGTCTTCCTTAGCTATTTTATCAGCTTTATTGGAGACCAACAAGGATGTGTCACTATCCTGAACCTTATCTGCATTACTTCCTTTACCATTGCTTAATAAGGCACTCTTCCCCAACATTCTGTCAGCATTCTAAAAGAAGAAACAAGCAGACACATAACAGTTTAGCATGTACTAGTATATGAAACTCATTTGGGTGAACCAGTTCATTAGTAAGGTGGACAGGATTAAACTACCAAGTCTTCTATTGCCAAGTACTAGTACATAATAAAAGCATCAAACAAACATATATCTATGTCCTATGGTCACTGCATTGTCTTGCCAAATCAAAATAGAGACACGGTTCAAATCATATCAGTTCAAGATAAAGTAGCAGTGAAAGAATACAAAGCGTGGGAAACTACACGACACAACAAGATTTCAGATGGGTACCACGGGTCTACATGTACAACAACACTATTTGCTTTGTTGTGATGCTAGTAATGTGCATAATATGAGAAGTCAATTGTATACACAATTGAAATTGAAATCAACAGAGCTATTGATAAGAGCAAGACTGTTAAAGAAACATGCGTGAACATACCTGTTGTGCCATTGGAGTTTCAATTGGATCCTTCAATTTAAAAATAAGTTTGCATGAGTAAATACAGTGATACAAGAGCAAAGCAGTATGCATGATAGCAATCATAGTTAAAAAAGGCGTGCCTAAGCGAGGGCTTAAGCGCGCCTAGGCTCTAGGCGTTGGCGAAACGCATTGCGCATGACTACGCTTAATCTGTGATAACAACGCATAAGCATGCACTTTGGTCAGTAAAGCGCAAGGCGGTGGAAAAACGCACAATTAACGCCTAGCGCCTTTTGGAACTATGATAGCAATGGAATCTTAAATTAGAACAGTTGTTCTTCAGGTTTAGGCACTTGTTCTCAATGAATAGTATAGTAAGACGCAAGAATATAGTACTTAAAAATAAAAAATGAGCTCATAGACCTTACCACATTCTTGGTTCGGGACCAGTACAGAACAAGGCGTTCCCAGTCATCGTCCAGTAAATGTGTCTCTGGAGAACGTAAGGGAATTTGATGAGTTTCTTTGCCGGTGAAGTACGTTTTCTTCATGTAATTCCGATAGTGCCACCAAGCATTCTTGAAGATAGCAGAGGTATTAGCACAGGTTACCTCATCCTGAGTTTCCAAATCGGTCCCTTTCTATAGATAAAAATGGGAAAATTTGCTGTATTATAACCATCATGGAGGTAGGGTGTATGGGACAAAGCAAACTAATTGCCATGAATAACATTACTTACACATAACTCCTGGACAAATACCTGCAACTGACATTTTCCTTCATCTTCAGTATAATATTTCCAAGATGGGAAGATACGCGCATACGATTTAACAACATCAAATGCGATAGATGCTAAAGTACAACTAGCTGGTTGTGCTTCCACCACAGGAATAGGCGAACTGACTGGTGGAGTTGGGGTTCGCCGTGGTAGTACTGGCCCTTTGGGCACTGGAGCTGCCTTAACTGCTCTTGTTTGGGAGCTCTGTGGTGGAGATGGTGCTGTGTCAACAGGAACTGGGTTACTATCTGCTGGGGTTGGGGTTAGATTGGGTGAAGATGGTTCTCTGTCCATCGCAGTAGAGGTACAATCTGCGAGAGTTTGGGTTATGTGTGGTAGGGCTGGTTCTCGTGCATGTACAACCGAGGTGCTATCTCCACCAAGTGGTAGCACTGTTTTATTTGAAGACCGTGTTTTTAGTCCGCTAGATGCTGGCATCACCCACTCCAATTCAAATGGCTGATAAATAGGAAACATAGTTGAATATACATACATTGTATGAGAGATAGATGCAATAGATAGTGTGGAAAAAAGAGGACATGAAATAGTTGACATGTATATTATTTAACTAAAACGGATAGCATGACGTAATTTCACATATATGATGTCTATCTAAACTTGATAGCATAGCATAACATAATTCAAAGATATGATGAATAACTAAAACGCGGTGCCAAGTTAGAGCATACACCTCGGTGGGGGAATAGGACTGGTCATTTGTCTCTGAATCCATCTCTGAGGAGCTATCGGGACCCAACAAGAGATCCGCTTCGACAGGTAGCACTGTCTGCTCTGAAGGCCTTGTTTTCACTCCAGATTTTTCAATCTCCCACCCAAATGGCCAATTCACAGGAAGAGTAGTTTAATGTACAAACATTGTTGACAAATGAAAATGTAATGAAGAAAAGGATGGGCAAGATATCATTCAAATATATGATGCCTGGTTAAACAGGATGGCATTGCACATTTCACATATATTATGGATGGCTACAAGACATGAGACTGCATAATTCCCATATATGATATAGAAACTAAACAGGTGGCGACAGAATATAACTAAACTAAGCAGATGACATATATGATGTCAAAAGTAGGCACTGCAAGGCAACATATGCATGATATGGCTAACATCATCATGCCAAAGTAGGGAAAACACCTTGGGGGTAAATAGGAGTGGTCAGCGACATCCGAATCCGCCTCAAAACAGATATCTTCCTCTGGATTACAATCTGGAGAGGGGTGGGGAGGGTTTGCCATTGAACCCACCATGGAGCGATGTCTGCATGACATTGTATTGCCGCGCAAAACTCTTCTCTTTTTCTCTACATGTTCAGTCAGTGGATGGATCCAAAAATAATGATAGCAGGCTGATGATTGCTTTAATTTAATAAAAAGACAGATGATGATTTCTTTACTATTTGTTTCCCACCCAAGATGAACAACATAGGCATACCCTAGGTGAAACTGATATTAGACAGAGATACTATTAATTAATTCCTCGATATGTGCCCCACAACTAATTTAGAACTCAAGTTTGAACATTAATTTGGACTTGACTTGGAGTCCAAGAGGTGAACAGGACTATAAAGTAGCAGGTAATTTTAAGCAATGCATAACATAAGCAGAATCAAAAGAGTGCGACCTCTCTTATGGACCCGTGTACTGCTCAGGTTCATCTGCTGAGTCGATGATGGTGATGCCGCTGCGGTGGGTGCTGATACGTCTCCAACGTATCTATAATTTTTTATTGTTCCATGCTAATATTTGTGAAGTCTTGGATGTTTAATGGGCTTTATCATTCACTTTTATATCATTTTTGGGACTAACCTACTAACCCAAAGGCCCAGTCCAGATTGCTGTTTTTTTTGCCTATTTTAGGGTTTTACAGAAAAGAATATCAAACGGAGTCCAAACGGAATGAAACCTTCGCGAGAGATATTTTTGGAGAAAATCACGCACGCGGAGCTTGAGGACCAAGTCAGGGGACAAAGAGGTGGCCCTCGAGGGTGGGGGGCACGCCCCCTTCCCAGGGCGCCCCCTGCCTCGAGGCCCCCTCAAGTGGCCCCCGATGCCCTCCTTCTTCCTATATAAGTCCACGTACCCCAGGAACTCCGAAGACAGAGAAAAACCCTAATTCCACTGCCGTAGCTTCTGTTCCCGTGGAAATCCCATCTTGGAGCCTGTTCCGGAGCTCCACCGGAGGGGGATCCATCACGGAGGCCTTCATCATCATCATCATCGCCCTCACCATGAGTTGTGAGTAGTTTACCACAGACCTTCGGGTCCATAGCTAGTATCTAGATGGATTCTTCTCTCTCTCCGGATCTCAATACAAAGTTCTCCTCGGTCTTCGAGGAGATCTATTCGATGTAATCTCTTTTTCCAGTGTGTTTGTCGAGATCCGATGAATTGTGAGTTTATGATCAAGGTTATCTATGAAAGATATATGGTTCTTCTCTGAACTTTTTATGTGTGCTCATAATATCCTTGCAAGTCTCTTCGAATTATTGGTTTGGTTTGGCCTACTAGATCTATAGTTCTTGCAATGGGAGAAGTGCTTGGCTTTGGGTTCAATCTTGCGGTGTCCTTTCCCAGTGACAGTAGGGGCAGCAAGGCACATATTGTATTGTTGCCATCAAGGATAAAAAGATATGGTTTACATCATATTGCTTGAGTTTATCCCTCTACATCATGTCATCTTGTTTAAGGCGTTACTCTATTCGTATGAACTCAATACACTAGATGCATGCTGGATAGCGGTCGATGTGTGGAGTAATAGTAGTAGCTGCAGGCAGGAGTCGGTCTTCTTGTCTCGGACGTGATGCCTATATACAATGATCATGCCTAGATAGTCTCATAAATATTCTCTTTTCTATCAATTGCTTGACAGTAATTTGTTTACCCGCCGTAGAATATCGCTATCATGAGAGAAGCCACTAGAAAAAACTATGGCCCCCGGGTCTATTCTCAACATATCAATCTACATCTACTTTACTTTTACCGCTTTTATTTGCTGTTTTATTAAACCAAAAATATAAACTATCATCTCTATCAGATCTCACTCTCGTAAGTGACCGTAAAGGGATTGACAACCCCTTATTGCGTTGGCTGCGAAGTTCTTATTTGTTTGTGCATGTGCGAGGGACTCGCACGAGGTCTCCTACTGGATTGTTACCTTGGTTCTCAAAAACTGAGGGAAATACTTACGCTACTGTGCTACATCTCCCTTTCATCTTCGAGGGAATACAACGCAAGCTCAAGAGGTAGCAAGTGCCGGCGGCAGGGATGGAGATCTGAGGCGGCGAAAGACGGTCAGGAGTCGTGATGTCCCGTTTGGTGGATGTTTCTGTCGATGGAGCACCTCGGGTGAGGTGGACGACGTTGCGGCAGGAGGAGGACAAACCACACAAAGTTCCCTTCGACACCTACCTGTAACTGAAGTAATTCTGTAAGGGCTCATTTGGCTTGCATGATTCTAAAAACACAGAAAAACACCGGAATATGATAGGAATGCACATGGTAAACTTAGCATTTGTAAACACAGGTTTTCTGTCAACTTGGGTGTTTGGTTTACAGGAATTGGAAGAGCAGAGGAATGCAAAGAAACATGGCCAAAATAAAGTGAAACCATATGAAAGCGTGTATAGTTAGAATGTTATTCTGCCACTAATGCACTTGGTCTTGTTTTCATGCATATGATTTTGAAAAGTAGGTCCAGGTGGATGTTTTGCTTAATTTAAATCAACAAAATGCATGAATAATTGAATAGTAGAGTGACATTGGAAAATTCCCAATTGCTATGTTTTTCTGTCGAACCAAAATAGCCCTAATGGATCGACATGAATGTATAGTAATAAGTGATGCAACAAGTGTACAACCTCTTTGTCGTAGCCATGTCGACCTGAGCATCATTGAGTTGGTCGCTGAAGCAGTTGAGGCAGAGGTGTCTGTCGGAGGTGTGGAGGAAGATCTGAGGAATCTGTAGACGGCGTCCAGGGCAGTGCTCTGTTGTGATGGATCGTTCTGTCGTTGGAGCAGCCCCGGTGAGCCGTAAGACGTCAAGGCTGAAGCAGCACAAGACAGACATCGTCAATCTCAAGCAGGATTCTAATAGCATCTCCAATAGATGATGTAAAATAGATATAATTTACATCACCAAAAACCACCTGACTACAACAGATGAGGTAAAAAACTGTTGACTCTGAACTTAACTGTCGAAACTGAAATTTACTGTGGAATCTGAATGTTACTGTTGAAACTGAACGTAATGGTAGAAGAGAGGCACTTGACATGTAGTTTAGGGAGGGCCTGCAATTCATCTTCAACCTGCACCCCCCATAGCCGCCAGCCACCACCGGCCAAACCGCCGGCCCCAGCATTGCCTCGCCGCCCCGAACCAACTCCCCACCGCCGGTCCGCCGCCGCCCCGGCCACCCCTATAGGACCCCCACCACCCACCATGAACCCTAAGATAGATAGTGGGGTACCTCTCTGGCGAGCCCCCGTCCCCGGTGAGGGTGGTTCTTCCTTAACTCCGGCGAGTCCCCCACCCCCTGAAAATTGACTGACCCAAAAGTCGATTCAGTCAACTGAAGTGTAGCTAAGTCAGAGCAGAGAAGCAGCACGAGCGAGGGGGAGACCAACAGCAACAGCAGCACGAGCAAGAGCTGGAGCAGCAACAGCTGGGCGAGCGAGCGATCGAGCGAGAGCCGGAGCAGCAGCAGCAGATCCGGCTGTTATGGACACCGCCGCCGAAGGGGCCTCGCACTGGGGGAGAGTCGCCGTGGAGATGTCGCCCGCGGTGCCGGCTTCAAGGTAGCCACTCCATGGGGGTGCGGGATGGAGCACCGGCGGTGCCGGGAGGTCGAGCTAAGGAGAAGGTGCGATGCGATGAGTGTACAACCTCTTTCGTGGCACCGAGTAGGCCTCGGCTTCGTCCGAGGAGTCGGTGAGGATGTTGCGGTTCCGTTGGAGCAGGTTAAGGCAGCGCTGTGGGGATGGAGCAGCCGCGATAGATGAGGCGATTGTCGGAGCAGCTCCTTGGAGGTGGAGGACGGGGCGGCTAAACCGGCGAAATGATGAGATGGACGACGGATCCTCATTCGGGGAGGTGGACGAGGGACGTCGAGCTGTTGCGGTGGACAACGTCTTCGGGGAAGAGGCTCCGGCTAGGCAGCGGTGAGGTGGTGGATGGAGGAGGGTGGGGTTTCGTGGCTGGAGCGGAGAGGTTACGGCGGCCTGGGATTTCGAATGGCAAAAAGGAGGCGATGGAGATGCGCTTGTCCAAAATGTAGGGTGTGTTACAAAAGTACCCCCACCAATTTGAACTAGCGGCCCTTTCGTCTCAGGGTTAGAAGGGGGATTTCACGTTCGGGATTTGGCAGCTGGAGGGAGTTTTCGCGCGCGTTATAATTTCGGGATAGCAAGGCGCGGGTTGTGAAGGCGCCAGTTTTGGGAGCATGATATCTGAATTTTCGGGATATAACAAGGCGCGGGTTGAATTTTAGGGACAAGCCTAACGTGTAATATTGTACTTGTACGTCCCAAATCAATTCGCACTTCCCTCAACCAAAAAGAAAACGAAAAAAAATAAAACTATTCACACCACACAAAGAGAGAGTCTTGCCCCATTTTACTTTAAAAATGCTATTTATAGCTACTCATACCAACAATTTAGTGCAATTAAATGCCATTTGGTAGTATGAATCCATGTTATGTCCAATTAAATTTTTTCGCTTGCTGTATAATGCATGTAACCTACTCATACCAACATTTTAGTGCATTCCAAATGTCTATACTACCGCTGCAATTCGAACTGAATTTGAATTCGTTTCTCTATTTCAATAACAATCTACAATCATGATTGTTGCCAACTTCAATCATCATTCGTGTATTACCTTAATAACACACCACATCATTACTATGGAGATAAATATGAACTATGTGTACTACATGAACTCGAATTCTATTTTTTGAATACACTTGATGTTGATTCCAAATAATAGTACATTTGATGTACTAACTATATATTCATAATCTAAACCATGTTCCATACGTGTACACCGTGTTTATCACGCATAGTATAGTGCCCCGCCCCCTACATTATGACAAGTATTTAGACCTATGCTACAAAAGCCACACATTAGCCCTAATTATGATCAATGTTCTATATGTTATACGTAGTACTAGCAAGATGCCCATGCGTTCAACAGAACATCAACATGATCAAGGGGAGGCCTAATTTGCAAATATGGAGAGGGGTGTGGGTATCTTTTTCAAAATTGCCATAGTTTCCTTCCTATCCGTCAGATATAAATCGGACGGCCTATATTGCAGGATGGCACCATCATGAACAATTCCGTTTTTATAAGAGTAGAGATAAAATATATTATATGTGATATAACATGTTCATAACCACACCATGTGTATCACCGTTATATATATTCACACATGTGTTGGTTTAAAACACTATGATAAATTCTTCAAATATCTGAATTCGCTTTTTGTAATGAAGTATGATCTCTATTCGTCTTTTACACCCACACAATCCTCTTATCTTTGTAGCTAGCTAGCGCTAACTTTCTCTCGTGCATGTAGACGCCCGCATCCCTCTCACCCTCCCTCAGCATTCTCTAGCTCCATCGCGCAAATTTGTCTTTTCACTTTAGGTCGTTCACCAACGATGTGTGTAGCCCCCCAGCTCCTTCTTTACGGCACACATCAATCAATATGCCTCTCTAGCCAGGTGTGCCTAGCACAAAACACAAGCTTCCCCTCTTCTCTTATCACCATCCATGCCGCACTCCCACCACTCTCTTCATCGATCTCGTACTCGCACACTCCTCCCCCCCTCGATATAGTATGACTCTCGCACCACCTCCTAGATGCATCCCTCTCTCTCTCTATCCTTCTCCCCGTGCCTCATTTGCTTCTAACACACATGCATGTATACCGTTCGATCTCCCAACATATACCTAGGTCGACTTTAACTATTCCCCCCCATCGATCGACGTACCTCATAAGTTATGTCTCTCCTTTCTCTGACAAAGGACGATGGATCTTCCTATGTAGTTATGTCTGCTTACCACAGCCATATCGCCCCGCCTCATCATTCGTGCATGCCTCCTGACCCGTCTCTCACACGCACGTGAACAGACATGCAGCCATCCCCTCTCTTATTGATATTGCAGGCGTGCCCTACGGTTGTCTAGCAAGCCTATCCCACCATTTGTTAGAAGCAACTCCACTACCACCCCCTCCAACACTCTAGCTCTGTCTCTCTCCCAACCTTATTCCTCTCATACACATATGCATGGATGTCGATCGGTCTCCCTTAATACAGGAGGTAGATTGATCTCCCTTAATACATGAGGTAGGCCTCTCTCCTCCTCCACACATATAACTGCCATTGTACCTCTATAGTTAAATAGGCCTCCCCCCACCACCACACACCGATAGTCGAGCGCTGTAGGTAGGTATCCATGCCATAGAGACAAACTGCACCTGTGCCCTCTCACGTTCCAGTAGGACAACCACTCTATATCTTTGACGTGTGCACACACAAATTCGATGGCACTCTTTATCGATCGCGCGCGCGCACACAATCACACATCATCCCTCTCTTCGATTCTATGGACACCTCAAGCCGATGATACCTCCACTCTCTTCTCGTGGATCGCCCCCTCTATATATATGACATATCCAGGACTCTATTTCACACACATTGCATATGTTACATTTTTTGATTGACCCCGCCCCCCCCAAAAAAACTCTCACGAACCCACACACCATCTCTCTCTACGTTTGTATCTCTCTCACACAACCCCACGTAGGTGGTTGATAACCCACAAGTGTAGGGGATGGCAACAATTTTCGAGGGTAAAGTATTCAACCCAAATTTATTGATTCGACACAAGGGGAGCCAAAGAATACTCTTAAGTATTAGAAGCTGAGTTTTCAATTCAACCACACCTGGAAACTTTGTATCTGCAGCAAGATAATTTAGTAGCAAAGTAATATGATAGTGGCGGTAGCAGCAATAAAAGTAACGGTAGTGTTTTTGTAGTTTTTGTAATAGTAGCAACGGAAAAGTAAATAAGCAACAAGCAATATAGGAAAAGCTCGTAGGCATTGGATAGGTGATGGGAAATTATGGCGGATGCAATTCATCATGTAGAAGTTATAACCTAGGGTGACACAGAACTAACTCCAGTTCATCAATGCAATGTAGGCATGTTTTCCGAATATAGTCATATGTGCTTATGGAAAAGAACTTGCATGACATCTTTTGTCCTACCCTCCCGTGGCAGCGGGGTCCTATTGGAAACCAAGGGTTATCAAGGCCTCCTTTTAATAGAATACCGGACCAAAGCATTAACACATAGTGAATACATGAACTCCTCAAACTATGGTCATCACCGGGAGTGGTCCCGATTATTGTCACTTCGGGGTTGCTGGATCATAACACATAGTAGGTGACTATAGACTTGCAAGATAGGATCAAGAACACACATATATTCATGAAAACATAATAGGTTCATATCTAAAATTATGGCACTCGGGCCCTAGTGACAAGCATTAAGCATAGCTAAGTCATAGCAAGATCAATCTCAGAACATAGTGGATACTAAGGATCAAACCCTAACAAATCTAACACGATTACATGATAGATTCCATCCAACCCATCACCGTCTAGCAAGCCTATGATGGAATTACTCACGCACGGCGGTGAGCATCATGGAATTTGTGCTGGAGGAAGGTTGATGATGATGATGGCGACGATCTCCACTCTCCGGAGCCCCGAACGGACTCCAGATCAGCCCTCTCGAGAGAGATTAGGGCTTGGCGGCGGCTCCATCTCGTGAAACGCGATACTTCTTTCTCCTTGATTTTTTCTCCCCGAAAGTGAAGATATAGGATCTGGGGATATGTCGGTGGAGCACCAGGGGTCCCACGAGGCAGGGGGCGCGGCCCCACCCTCGTGGACAGGGTGTGGGGCCCCTAGTCTCGATCTTCTTGCAGATATTTTTTATATTTTCCAAAATAATTCTCCGTTGATTTTCAGGCGATTCCGAGAACTTTTTATTTCTGCACAAAAACAACACCATGGTAGTTCTGCTGAAAACATCGTCATTCCGGGTTAGTTCCATTCAAATCATGCAAGTTAGAGTCCAAAACAAGGGTAAAAGGGTTTGGAAAAGTAGATACGTTGGAGACGTATCAGTGGTGTACGTATATAAGAAGAGAATAGGTGCACCGTGCACGTACTCACACTTCGTGCCCAGCCACAGCCGCGTGAGTACACGGTGGAGCTCATTTCTGTACGAAATGGCATCCCATGTGCTAATTTGAACGCGTGTAGCGGTTGTTTACCTACGGAGGTCGTGTACCACGCGTGCACGAAACAATATTTGACTTGATGCGTTGGCGCGTTATTTTTAAATAAAGTTATATCGCTCAATGGCACCTACACAGAATATAAAACGATTTTTATGGAGAAAAAGGTAGTTCGCTCCACTATATACAATGGAGCCTCCCTGCCTGGTTTGTCTCTCTTCAGAGTATCTCAAACAAGGCTGCGGTGGCCTCTCTCTCTCTCTCTCTCTCTCTCTCACCGTTGGTCACTGATCCGGCCGCATCCCGCCCGCCGACAGAAAGGGAGGATGTGCATCGTTTCTCCGTTCGACGGCTCCGAGGCAGCACGTCCCGATCTACGGTACACGCCGTTCTCTCTGACCATGCTCCGGCGCGGTAGGGCCTACACCAGCTACTCGCTGCCGCAGTATGGGCAGATTCCGCCCGCCGCCGCTCACCTAGTTACATCCCGACGACCTCTAGGTATCCCCTCTGACCTTGCTCCACTGCCCGTCTTCCCACGTCGCTACATGTGGATCTTCCATAGTTCTTTGCCCAAAATGTAGCTCGTCCGGCGTACTTTCCATATTGCAATCTCGTCCTGACACCATTTTAGACAAACACAACCGTGTTGTTATCTTCCCTTAGGACAAGGAATATGCTTCTTTTTTGTCGTCACATGTTTCATCAACTGTTATTGGACAGTAACTGTGTCCTTTCTACCTCTTTTTTGCAAATAGGGCTATACATTTCACCTCGTTGCTATTGCGACCTTTTGGTGAACTGCACAAATCACTTTTGCCTTAAGAGTGTTTTGTGCAGTTCTACCAAAATGTCACACGGGCAACGTCTCTACATTTCAGTGCGACTGCACAAAGGGAGATTGGTTTTGCTCTATCCTCCTCATCCAACTCCGAGCCTAATCTTCTCCAACTAGTTAGTCTTAAGAGAGACTACAAAGGTGACCGGTTTTCTATTTGTGTGTTTATTGTTTCATCAGCAGTCCTCTATTATCGTAATCACAGTTAATATCTTTGGAACAGGGACGCTCAGCTCTATTTTAGTGGAACTGCACAAAATGCTCGGAATGTTGCATGTTCCAGACAGCTATTTTTTTCCCAACATGCATTGTTGATTTAGACAGAGCTGGAGGGACATTGCTGCCAATGAAAGCATGGATCAATTTTAATTTAACACCTTCTCACAACTTTGTCTTCAGTTGTGATGTAAATATTAGCTCTGATTAGCAAGGAAATTAGTTTTTTATTGTTTCCGAAAGGGCATCGATAGCAAGACACACGAAACAAAAGCAGAAAGCTCACACCATTGTACAATTTCATGTCGCTGGAAAATTATTTGTATAGTACGTCAATTATGTAAACAAATGCTGGAAGCTTGATAGCATTGCCAGAAGCCTCTTTGGCATTCGGGTCCATGTGCCATGCACAAAATTATACTCCTTCGTTCCTAAATATTTGTCTTTTTAAATATTTCAAATGGGCATATTTTGAGTGTAGATTCACTCTTTTTGCTTCGTATGTGTACTCCCTCCGTTCCTAAATATTTTTCTTTCTAGAGATTTCAACAAGTGACTACATACGGAGCAAAATGAGTGAATCTACACTCTAAAATATGTCTATATACATCTGTATGTAGTAGTCCATTTGAATCTCTAAAAAGACAAATATTTGAGTAGTCACTCGTTGAAATCTCTAGAAAGACAAATACTCCAGAGTATATTTAAGAACCGAGGGGGTAGTGCACAGCCGCATGGGAGGCTCAGACCGGTCGTTGCGCCGCATTAATAGTGAGTAATGAGCAGTCAAATCATAAGCCCCACCTTTCCCACTTTAAGTTGCTCGGAAGAAGCAACCATCAATACGCTCTTCTTTGAATCTGCTCATACTACTCCATCCGTCACTGTTTATAGAGCGCGCTTCAGAAAAAGAGAAAATCTCTGGGACTAAGGCGACTAGCGGTCGGCCTGAAAAATAGCATTGGAAGTTATAGAACGACGTCTATTACTAGAGGAAATAATGTGTACACACATGCATGCAGTGCTTCCACCACGGGTACACACATGCATGCACTTACTCCACTCCATAGTACTAAATTGAGAGAAAATTGCAGTTACCACGCCCTAATTAATTGAGAATTAAACCAAACGCGTCTAAAGTCTCTCTGGTGGTGGAAATGCATTGAGAGAAATGCATCATAATGAAGCGCGCCCTGTAAACTATGAAGGTGCAAAACCAAGTACGTGTACGACCAGTCGGTCAACACACCTCCTCTTGGCATATCACTGACATGTGGGATCGGAGTGTGAGCAAACCGATCTCAATTGATGGCAAAATGGCCAACCCGCCGTTCCTTGAGAGAGACGAGGAGCGAGAACACACAGACGGGATCGCACGCAGGCCAAGATATATTCGAGCATGGTTGATCGACATCATCATTACATGTTGGGCTGCCGTTTTTCACCCTTCTCCGGAATAAATGTGTACTTTATCAGAGATTGAGAAAAATAACAGTACAGAGGCTCCACCATGCGGTTCTAGTAGTAGTACTACTCGTACTACTAAACCTTGCGCTTGGCTCTTCGCCTCTTCGTGAAGTCGAACAATGATGGTACTCCGCATGTTCGGTACTACAGCGTATGCCTCTAACAATCTGACACCGAATGAACTGATGCATGTCCATCGCCTGGGCGAGGGTACGTTGCATTAGTCAAAAGGCATAAGCGAGCTTCACCTTGTCCCGCAAGCTTCTCCTTGCTCTGCGAGTTGATGGGACACACCAACAAGTAGTGCTAGTCCATACTCCCTCCTTTCCGGTTAATATGGCTTAATCTTTTTTTGCGGGTAAATGATAGAGCTTTATTCATATATAAGCATTCTTAGGACGATCAGCGAGGACACTGGACACTAGGAAGAGAGGTACCCCGCAAAAAAAGTAGGAAGCAAGGTGTTTCATCAAGGCAGCTCTCGGCCACATTCAAAGTGCAGCAAGCACGGTTCGCACAAAGATGCGCCGCAAGGTTTGCTGACCTGTTTACATGCTGAATAACAAAAAACAGGAAATATTACCGAGCGCTCCTATTTGTAACAAGATATGAGCCATAATTAAGCGAGAACTGTGGCGAGTGTTCCATGCAATCAACTTCCATTATCACATGCGAGAACCCTCGAAGAGAACCAAATGTGTTAAAGATTGCTTTATCACATTTAAAAATATAATAAGAGTGCAGACGCTCCTCCATCTGGTTCCTAGTGTACCTCTATAGACTACTATAGTAGTAGTACTAGTACTAGTAAAATTTGTGCTTGGCTGTTCGCCTCTTCGGGAAGGGCAACAATAATAGTACCACTAGTATAGTGTATGCTTCTGGCAATCTGACACCGAATTAACTGTTGCACGTCCACCGCCTGAGCGAAGGACAACTTGCATTAGTCAAAAGTTTCTCCTTGTCCTGCAAGCCACCGCGCACAAGCTTCTCCCGTCCTTCAAGCTTCTCCTCATTCGGCAAGTTGACGGGACACATCAAAGTAATGCTAGTCCATACTGCCTCCTCTCCGGTTAACATGGCTTAATTTCAAACGAGAGAAATACACTATATGTCACTGTATATTTGTAAAAATACGGCCAGTGCACTTCATAATACATTCATTGCACTCAATATATACATTTTACGGTGTTTATACGGTCACTAGCTCACCCTGGCTGATTATGCGTGTGCATGCACGTGTAGGTTGAGCACTTAAGCGTGACCGTGTGTGTTCCATCGTGTGCTCACACATGCATGCATTAGGGCGTCGCCAGTGTTTTTGCGTCCATTTGTACGGGTGACTGTTGCATACACGTAGGGGGAGTATGTGTAGGGGCCACTAAAGGAGCAGTCAAATCACACAGTAAGTTAGTCGGAAGAAGCAACCATCATTTCACTCTTCAATGACACGTATGCAATATAAAATGGTTGATATGGAGAGAAAAAGAAAACTATCGGTGTACAAAAGTAGGGGCGCTCTCTTTTTTACCCCTTACTTGTGCATGGGCAGTCAGAGCCACGCCTCTGGCCGAACATAACGGGGCAGAAGGAGGAAGCCAGGAACGCAGAGTTACCAGAACAAACGCCAAGACAGAAACCACGAGAAGACCATGCAAGTAGATAGGCTCCCCCGGCAAGGACCCTTGCCGGGGCGGCCTGCGCGCCACCCGGCAAGGGCTCTTGCCGGGGCGATCCACTCCGACGCCTCTGTCGTAGCCACCCTTGAAGCTTATGGACTCCAATGACACCAATAACATTAGCGCCAAGGCTCGAGAAGCGCCCACGTGATGGCATGCAGTTCTTTGTGAAGACAAAGATCTATGACTCCCAAGGTAAGATCCAGAAGACATGGCGATCGCAAGGTTCCATGCCGAGGACGCCCGCGAGGCCCCGGAAAGGCTCCTTGCCGAAGACACCCCGAAGCCCCGACAAGCCTCTTGCCGCATGGCACTCGCGGAGGCCCCGGCAAGACCCTTTCCGGGAATAGAAGCAAGTCTGCGGCAAGCTCTTGCTGCCCCGTCGCCGCCCCAGCTCGGCGGCCGACCCGCTGGCGCAGGCAGGTGCCCACGTGGTGATACATGGTTCCTGGGCCAGCTAGCCAAGCACCTGTGTGGTGGCATGTAGATCTTCGTGAAGACCATACCGCGACGCCACCTCAGCTGCCTGCCTCGCTGGCCTGGACGCGTGTCGCGACTAGACAGAGCGGCCATGGATGGGACGTGCTTCTTTCCCGTCCCTGATAAAGTAAATAGACACCTAAGCAGCACATTGAATGCGCCTTGTCCCATAATGGCATGGGATAAGCCTATACACTGTATACCTTTCCACCTCCCGTGTGCCACTGTGGCATCCCCTTTAGACTATAAAAGGAGGCCCGCGGCGTACTGGAGGGGGATTCAGATCCTGAAAAGCTGGTTAGGAACCGTAGCTAGCTCAAGTGCTCAAGAACAGTCAAATATACATAAAAGCAGGACTAGGGTATTAGGCATCCTCGCGGCCCAAACCTAGGTAATCCATCGTTGTGCTGGCTCT
Source organism: Secale cereale (assembly GCA_902687465.1). Lineage (NCBI taxonomy): Eukaryota > Viridiplantae > Streptophyta > Magnoliopsida > Poales > Poaceae > Secale > Secale cereale. The sequence continues at coordinate 373,737,194 of LR738714.1, read as the reverse complement.
TAGACCTGCTCTTTGCACAACTTTGTGCCCGCCAACCGTAGAAGGGATTCCAGTGATCCCATAGGTGTCGTTTCGTACCAACATCTTTGGCGTGCTAGGTAGGGAGTGCCGCAGTTGTGAAAATCTGGTCTAGTAGTTTGGGTAGCGATTCCTCATCACCATGGCTCCTAAGAAGAAGACGATCGCGGTGGTCGGCTCGTCTGCAGCCGAACAGCCCGTGCCGGCACAGGCTGGCGACGGGCTGGTCGCGGATGGGAGCCGAGGTGTGATCCGTGAACACCCGCGCCGTTCCAGCAGCCGAAGCCTGGCAAGCGGCGTCGTTCGTGCGTGAGACGCCGAGCCACACGCCACCAAGCGCAAGGGTGGAGCCAGCCCGCCCCCCCCCCCCGCAGGTGGCACGGGGCCCTCCAAGAGCGGTGTCGTTCCCCGCACGGGCGGCGCGGTGACTTCCGAGACGCCCACTGCAGTGACCACGACGCGTTCCTCCTAGGTCGTACGCGATGAGCATCATCGACGCACGGAGGACCCCAGGCGCCGCCGCAGGAGGAGCCCCGCACATCAGTCATGAGATGCAGAAGATCGGCATGCTCGCCGAGGCGCTGGCAAGGATGGCGTGTAGCTGCGGGACCGTGATAGAGCTCCTTCTAACATGATTAGAAGTCGTAGCGTGTCTCGATCCGCGCAGCTCTCCCCGCCACCCATGCTAACGGAAGCCTTAGCACACGCACAATTGCTCCTCGACTTCCCTCCTGCTGCGGAGAAGCTCGACGAATGGAGAGCTACCGTTCGTAGCCTTGTCGCCATCGCCAACAAGGACGAACCTCGGCCAGCGGGGCCTTCGGGCCGATGCTCTCCTGAGCCACCACATGCCAATGGTGGAAAGACTGGAGGCGCCGCGGCCACGGTGCATTCTCCTCCTCCTCGCCAGCCATCACGCGTGTCGGCCCGTCGGGACGACACTTGAGACGACGTATCCATAGCGTTGGCCGACCCATGGACCCACCAGGATCAGCGCCAAGTTCTTCGAGAGCGTGCCCACGAGGACAGTCGAACCACCATCGAGCGCCGACGCGAGGCGTACCACCAGTCGGATAAATGGGCGGGGCCTGCTGTAGACAACCCAACACCGGGAGGATCTGGGGGCTTACCTTATGAGGTAGGCTACCCAGCCTTTACTCGTGAGCTGCGGTGTTTCAAGTGGCCCACCCACCGCACCTTCAAGCCCGACGTCGGCGAGAAATACAATGGCAAGACTCATCCATCGGAGTTCCTCAGCATCTACACCATCGCGATGCAAGCTGCTGGGGCGCGCAACGACAAGGTGCTCGCTAATTATTTCCCGTTGGCGCTTAAACCAAACGTTATGTCATGGTTGATGCACTTGCCGGCGGATTCCATTTCTTCCTGGTCGGATTTGTGCCATGAGTTTGTTGGCGCTTTTACGGGAGGCCACCAGGCTCATGGCCATGTAAGCAATTTGCATGTTATCCCCTAGAAGGAAGGTGAAAGCCTGCGCAAGTACATACAGAGGTTCAGCCGTGTGCAGTATAACATCCCAGACGTTCATCCTGCCGCAATCATCTGCGTGTTCCACCAGAACATGCGCAACCGCAAGATGCGGGAGGAGTTGGCGATGAATAAAGCCAAGGATGTGGCCGAACTTTACGTTCTAGCCGATAGATGCGCCCGAGCTGAAGAGGGAAGGAAGTACCCCGACGAAGACGCCGGTGTGGAAACCGGTTCCTCAGATGAAGACGTCGTCGCCCCAATGAAAAAGAGTCGACGCCGTAACAGAAAATGCAAGGGCAAGGCTGTGCTTGCCAATTGAGGCATCCGACAACGCCGGCGCCGCCAGGAAAACCAAGGCAGACGACCCCGGCAAGGAAATCATCGGATGTGTCGCCTGCCGGGCCTTGGCGGCCGCCGACAAGCCGGGAAGCTCTGACAAGCAATACTGCAAGATCCACCGTACCAAAGTCCAAGACCTCCAGAACTGCCGACAAGTCGAGCAGCTCGCGGAGAAGCAAAAGGCCAAGTACGAGAGGCGAGACAAGGAGAAAGGACAAGATGGCACTGAAGGATCTGGCAAGAAACGTGGCAGCCAACCTGGCCATCGCGGCAAAGATAACCAACAAGAATGGCCCGCCCGAGGCCGTGACAAGAAGCGAGAAGATGATGATCGCGAGGAGGACGACGAGTCCAGCGAGCAAGAGTTCCAGAAGGCCACGGAGGCCATGTGCATCAACGGTGGCGCCTCTTTGCACTCCTCCCACCGCCAACATAAATAGTGGGAGCGTGAGATCACAGCCGTGGAGCCGTCGTTCGATGCCCAAAAGCCGCTGAGGTGGTCCAGCACTCCTATCATCTTTGACGCCGAGGATCACGTTGACCGGACGACTGCGGTCGGGTGTTTGCCGCTGCTGGTGTCACCAATGATACGCAACCTCAAGGTGAGGAAGATGCTGGTTGATGGCGGGACCGACTTGAACTTAATCTCACCCATCCTGTTCAGAAGGCTGCAAATCCCTGATGGGGACCTCGAGGAGACATGCTCGTTTCAAGGGGTCAACCCAGGGAGAAGCCAATCCAAGGGTAAAATCACGCTACCCGTGACGTTCGGGGGCGAGCTAAACTACAGGACAGAGAGGATTGTTTTTGATGTAGCCGAGACCCCCTTGCCTTACAACGGGATCCTCGGCCGCCCAGCATTGGCCAAGTTCATGGCGGCGTTGCACTACGCCTACAACACGCTGAACATGCCTGGGCCGATGTCCATCATTACCGTCTCCTCTGACAAGAAGGATGCGCTGATCTGTGCTGACCAGCTCTACCGGGAGGCAGTTGCAGCGACTGCCGCTAAGGCGCTTGCTCCTGCCACTGAAGCCCTGAGGAAAGACATCTCGCGCCTACTCCGGCAAGTGCTCCTCTTCAGAGTGTAGCGTTCCGGGGGACACGCCAGAGATCTCCATCGGCAAGAGCAAGAAATCCAGAGCTGCTCCACCAGAAACCAAGCGGGTGTCCGTCGAGGAGGATGGCACGGGAGGGGCTTTCACCATAAGCTCCGCCCTCGATAGCAAATAGGAAGACACACTCATCAGCTTCCTGCGGGTGAATGTCGACGTGTTTGCATGGCAAGCGTCTGACATCCCCGGCGTTCCCAGGGAGGTGATTGAGCACCATCTTGCTGTCTGCCCTCATGCGCGACCTATCAATCAGAAGGTCAGGAAGGAAGCTCTGGAGCGGCAAGAGTTCATCAGAGAGGAGACCAGGAAGTTAGAGGCAGCCGGCCTAGTGAGAGGAGTGCTCCATCCAACATGGTTGGCCAATCCGGTGGTAGTGCATAAGGCAAATGGGAAGTGGAGGCTATGTATAGACTACACAGACATTAATAAGGCTTGTCCAAAAGACCCTTTCCCATTACCATGCATCGACCAGATTGTGGACTCCATAGCTGGGTGTGACTTGTTATCATTCCTCGACGCTTACTCAGGCTACCACCGGATCTTCAGGACGAGAGAAGATGAAGAAAAGACAACATTCATCACCCCATGTGGTACGTATTGCTTTATGCGGATGCCTTTCGAATTGAAGAGTGCTGGCTCAACATTTGTGAGGGCGGTCCAGATTGGTTTTGACCCTCAGCTACATAGAAATATGGAAGCTTATATGGATGATATAGTGGTCAAAACCAAGGACAAAGCAACACTCGTGCAAGACTTAGAAGAGACATTCACGAATCTGCGCAAGATCAACCTTAAGCTGAACCCTGAAAAGTGTGTCTTCGGCGTCCCGTTCGGCAAGCTTCTCGGTTTCTTCGTGTCACAGCGTGGAATTGAAGCAAATACCGACAACATTAAGGCCATCGAGCAGATTGAAGCGCCCAGGTGAATCAAGGATGTGCGTCGGCTTGCTGGGTGAGTTGCCGTCATGGGCAGGTTCATCTCCAAATCTGCCGAGCGCGCCCTCCCCTTTTTCGAAATTTTGAAAAAGCTGGGCCCGATGGAGTGGACCCCAGAAGCCAAAGCGGCACTGCAAGATTTGAAGGAATACCTCTCCTCTACACCGGTACTGGTTGCGCCTAAACCACAAGAACTGTTGCTGCTATATCTAGCGACAACGAACCAAGTGGTCAGTGCCACGCTAGTGTCCCAGAGGGAGGTCAATAGAGAAGCGATAGCTACAACAGCACTCGATGCCACTGGGGCTGAATAGACGCGACCGAATGGAGTGATACAGAAGAAGAAGATGATGGAGCACCCGGTTTACTTTGTCAGCTCCCTATTACAGGGGCTAGGTCAAGGTACTCTCGCGTGCAGAAATTGCTCTTCGGCCTCCTTATGGCCTCGAGGAAGCTGCCTCATTACTTCCAAGCACATAAAATCACCGTCGTCACCCGCCTCCCGTGGCAACGAATATTGCATAACCCAGATGCGACTAGGAGGATTGTGGAGTGGGCCCTAGAGCTGTCAAGCTTCGCTTTGAAGTTTTAAAGCACTTCGACGATTCATAGTAGAGTCTTGGAAGAGTTTGTTGCAGAATGGACCTCAACTCCCAACGAGGAGATCCAGGTTACTACTCTCCCCGGCAAGGGTGAGAGTCGCGACTGGATTATGTACATTGATGGGGCTTTCTCGCTACAAGGCGCCGGTGCTGGTGTGCTTCTCGTTGCACCCATCGGAGAGCACCTCAAGTATGTGATCCAGATGCACTTCCCCAGGGAGGTATCAACAAACAACACTGCTGAGTACGAGGGACTGCTCGCCGGTCTCAGGATCGTAGCGGACCTCGGGATCAAGAAGCTCATCGTCAGAGTAGATTCGTAGCTCGTCGTCAGGCAAGTAAACAAAGATTACCAGAGCTCGTTGGTGGAAGCCTACGTGGATGAAGTAAGGAAACTGGTAGAGCGTTTCGACGGTATACAAGTTGAACACGTCCCCCGAGCGGAGAATGACATCGCCGACTGCCTGTCGAAACGCACCACCCTCGAACTACCTGTGGAACCAGGTACCTTTGTGCTCTGATTATTTCACCCATCTGTTGAACCATCGACTGAGCCGAGCAAGCTAAGGAAATCAAGCCCCGGCAAGTACTTTCCTGCCGAATCCGCAGGGGTGGCCGGCAAAAGTGTTGCCGGAGACGCAGAGCCTGCCGTGGGGCAACAGACTCCGGGAGGGCGTCAAGCCCTAGCCGTAGAGGCAATCGCTCCCATAGCAGAAGAAATGCCTTTGGTCCTTGCCGTCGAGCCCCAGGCTCCGGCATGGGCGCATCATACTGTCCAATTCCTCCAGACCGGTGAGCTTCCTGAAGAGCAGGAAGAAGCGGAGAAAGTAGCCCATCGGTCCGCCATGTACCAGTTCGTCGACGATGTCCTGTACAGGAAAAGACCGAATGGCGTCAAATTGTAGTGTATCACCTGGGAGGAAGGACTGGAGCTGTTGGCAGAGATACATGGAGGCATATGTGGCTCCCACATAGGTTCAAGAGCCCTTGCCAGCAAGGCATTCCGGCATGGTTTCTTCTGTCCCACTGCCCTCCAGGATGCAACAACACTAGTAACCAAGTGTGAAGCATGTCAGTTCCATTCGAAAAATTTCATCAACCAGCTCAAGCTCTCCAAACAATCCCTCTCTCCTGGCCATTCCCGGTCTGGGGGCTCGACATATTGGGCCCTTTTCCCCGAGCTGTCGGGGCTTTGAGTACTTGTACGTAGCAATCGACAAGTTCACAAAGTGGCCGGAGGTGGAGGCAGTGAGGAAGGTGACAGCATAGTCGGCCGTCAAGTTCTTCAAGGGCCTGGTCTGCCATTTTGGTGTACCAAATAAGATTATCACCGACAACGGTATGCAGTTCACAAGCAACACCTTCATGCAATATATGCAAGACCTCGGCGGCAAGGTCTGTTTCGCTTCTGGTGCACATCCACGAAGCAACAGCCAGGCAGAAAGGGCAAATGCTGAAGTACTGCGGGGCCTCTAGACAAGGACTTTTGACAGGCTGCACAAGTGCAGAAAGCGCTGGATCGATGAATTGCTGGCGGTTCTTTGGTCAATCAGGACGACACCAAATCGAGTCACCGGCCAGAGACCCTTCTCCCTTGTTTACGGGGCGGAGACAGTTCTCCCCACAGAACTGACATACGGGTCACCCCGAGTGCTCGCTTATGATGAGCTTGAGCAAGAGCGACTGCGGCAAGATGATGCAACGCTCCTCGAGGAAGATCGTCTTCGGGCGGCTGTACAAGCAGCACGCTACCAGCAAGCCTTGCGCTGCTATCATAGCCGCAAGGTTCATGCCCGAAGCTTTGAGGAAGGCGACCTTGTTCTTCGGCTCGTTCAGTCGGCCAAGAATTCCAACAAGTTGATGCTGAAGTGGGAAGGCCCTTATCGGGTAATACGAGTCACCAGGCCCGGCGCAGTCCGCCTGGAGACCGAAGATGGGATCCCAGTGAGTAACTCCTGGAACATTGAACATCTTCGCAAGTTTTACCCGTAAGGCGCGATTGCTGGGCCTCCCGGCAAGCCACCCTTTTGTACAAGCCTTGCCGGCAAGGCATGTAACCCTTTGTACAAAGCCTGGCGCAAACCCTGAGCATAAATAAATGAAGCGCTTGTGCGCTAAGTTTTAGCATGCATGCTAGGTTGAGTCTCTTTCTCTGTTAGGGTTGATAGTGCTTAAGTGGCGGCTAACCCCTAACATAGAGGTCGAGTTTGTGTCTCTCTGTTTCCTTTCTGTCCTCTTGATTCACAGGATCCATGGATGTCCTTGCTGAACAATTTGAAAGGTAGGGGGCGGGCCGACGCTCCGACCCCGGCAAGGCTAAGGTTGCTGGGGGTTGCACGACCAAGGGTTAAACCATGGCAAGACAAGATTGCCGGGAGCTACGAGACGCACATAAGTCTTTCGCCCCCGCTCCTTTCTTCCGTATGGAACTTGAACGTACGAGGCTTCGTTCGCTCCTGTGCCATCGTGCTCCCCTCTTTCCTTGCGTCCAACAAGCTTTGTCTTGGAACGGGGCTAGGTAGTAGCATGGTGGGAAGGGAGCCAGCGAAGGGCCTGACCCTACCCTGTTACTATTCCCGCCAAGGGCGCGAATACAATTATGGGGCGGGGAAGAAATGGCAAGGCTTGTTGCCGGGGCGCGTTTCTTATGTTAAGATAACAAGGATCCGTTCTTTGGAGTGGCTCTTGCCCGCGTAGAAGAAAACCCGGCAAACACGCTTCTATTCATAAATACGTTGTAAACAAGTACATCTCGTACGGAATGCATACATAAGTAAGGGGGTTACAGGATTTAAATCTTACAAAGGCCCGTAGGCTTAAAAACTAAAAAGAGATAAGATGCCCGTGATCCCTTTCTTGTCCCTCTCCTCAGGAAATGGAACAAGATGGCGAAGGGCAAAATAAGCGCCTAGGAGAAGCGCAAGCAGTAGAAAGCACCAAGAGAACTTCCCGGCGGCCGTCCCAAAGGAGGCTGACTATGGTGGCGCCGGGAGAGGAGCCAAAAGATGGAGCAGCGGGCTAGCGATGCGTGGGTTGACGCCCGCGTACTCTGACATGACGACTGCCGCCCACCTTCTTCGCCTTCTCCGGCCTCCCAATGCTAGCCGCCCACGGAGGCGACCCCGAGAAGTTCGTGTCGGCGTCCTGGGAACCAGGGTACCTAGACTTGCCTGTCTGTGGGCAGCAACACGCTCCTTCAAGCAGGCCTGGTACGGCCCAGCTGATCGAATAGCTGCTCAAGACCCTCGCAAGGGGCCAAGCCTCGCGAGGAGAACTTCGCTAAGACCCCCTCGGGAGCGGCCTCGGCAAGGCGTCCCAGGGGGTCGGAGAATCCAAGGCCAAGCCTGCCTCAGGAGGAGGAAGTGATGTCAGTAGTGACGCACCGCGCCAGCGAGTGCCAGCATCCGCCAGCGGCACAGTTGACATTTCGGTGCAAAGGAGACAGCGCAACTGTTGGTTCCCAAGGAGCTAGGCAAAGGTTTCCTCTTTGGTGCAACAAGACCGAAGACCGCAAGGATGATAAGGAGGATGTCACCATCGAGCCCACCACCGTGTCACTGCCTGATCCTTTTGCAGGAGAAGACCTCTTTTGCCAGGGTAGGAACATCCTTGTGTTCCCGCTCAAATATGGCCGTTGTGGAATCCCTTCCCACCTAAACATTTCGGGGGAAGAGGACCATGGCCGCCTATATAAGTATCTAGAACCTCCACTGCAAGGGGGGGATCGAACACACACTTGACCACCACACAAGGAGCAAGAACACTAGCCTCCTGACCCTCCTGAGCTCAGGAACCCTTGTAGCAGTTCATAATCTAGCTCACCCGGAGCCAATCCACCAAAGCAGGAAGTAGGGTATTACACATCGCGGTGGCCCGAACCTGGATAAACTCTTGTGTGTTTGTTCGTTGTTTGCTTGAATCCTTCCACTGAGACGAGAGCGAGGCGCTAGGTAGACGTGATTGGGAGAGATCTTCGTTCACGCCCCTGTGTTCGAACTTAACGGGTTTTGCGGAGCCCTGAATCAGACATTTGGCGCGCTAGGTAGGGGGCGTGTCGAAATTTCGCCTCTCCGACGACCTCATCGCATTCTTCTCACCGACCCTGCTCCATAGCCATGGTGGATACACACCGAGCTCGCGCCGCCCGCCGCGCTGTGAACGTCGTTCAGATGGCGCCCGCAGGCAACGACGCACCGCTCCGCCCCAACTCGCCGGTCGCCAACGCCGCCACCGACCCGGCTGTCCACGAGCAGCAGGACTCCTCGCTGCCGCTGTCCGTGCGGCGGGATGGCCGCACGTCAACACCTTCACCCTCGCCGGCCACAGCGTCGTCCTCACTGGTCCGTCGTGGGCCGGTTTACCAGCAGCCTGCGCTACTGATGGCGCGGGAGCTCTTGCGCTACCGCCCGGCAGAAGATCTCTACGACGAGTGGCTCCACCGCATCATCGAGCTCGTCAACGCAGCTGGGGAAGCGCCTGCACCAACGCACTCTTCCCATCCCCCGTCTCCCCCAGCGGCGAACGAGGGCAGTGGGGTCCCGGCTCCGTCTCACCCTCACCCCGCTTGCCAGGAGGGCCGGCCCGTGGCCCCTCGACGTGAACAACCCCACAGAGCCCACGCCCGAGACGAGGAGAGTTGCTAGGTGATCCCGTACCCACATGCAGGGGCTCGTGGGCCACCAGGCCTACAACACCCAGACCGCGCGCCACAGGAGGCGGTGGCGCCAACACCTCAAGAACCAGCGTCGCAGGTGCAGGGGGCGCCTGTGATCATGAGCGTACGCGGATGTGGCGCCCTGGCTCCCGAGCTACGGCGCCTCGTTTGGCCCGGCAAGTTCAAGACGGACCTGCCTCCGCGCTACGACGGCACCACCGGCCCCACAGAGTTTCTTCAACTCTACAAGCTGAGAATCGAGGCGGCCAACGACACTGAGCAGGTCATGGCGAACTGGTTCCCCATGGCTCTGAAGGACGGCGCGCACTCCTGGCTCCTGAACCTCCCGGTGGGATCCATCTCCTCCTGGGGAGAGCTTCGCAAGCGCTTCGTCACCAACTTCCAAGGCACCCGTGACTGAGCCCCGGCAGCCGCTGACATGCGTCGCGTGAAGCAGCAGCCAGGAGAAACCCTGCAAAAGTAAATCCAACGCTTCAACACCATGCAACTTCGTATGCCCAGGGTCTCAGACGAGGCCATCATCTCTGTGTTCTCCGATGGCGTCCGCGATGTTAGGATGAGGGAAGAGCTCGCCATCCACGAGGACCTGTGCATGGCCCTCGAGATGTTCAAGCTCGCGGCAAAGTGCGCCAGGGCGGAGGAAGGCCGCCTCTCCCTTCTGGAGCTGCCTGAGGTGGAGGCAGACGACAAGAAGACCAAGGCCAAGGAGTCGAAGCACAAGGGACCCGCCGTGCTGGCTGCTGAGCCAGAAGTGAAGCGTGGCTGCGGCTACGATGACCTCCCCAGAGACAACCGACCATACTACGTCTTCCAGAACGTCCACAGCCACAACACCAACGACTGTCAGCAGCTCAGGGCAATGCGCGTCGGGCAGTGCCCTGAGCGTGACAACCGCGGCTACGGCCATGGAGGAGGCCAAGGAGGAGGACGTTGGGACGGCAGGAACTCGCGCCAAGGGTGGCGTGAGCAACCTCGTGAAGACCACTGGCAGGAGCAGCCTCGTGATGCCTCGTGGCGTGACCAGCCTCGTGAGGGTCGCCCTCAGGGCCATGGAGGCCTGCCTCCGCTGCCATCACCACCAAGAAGGAACGATGACGACCACCAGGGAGACGGGACAGGGGGCTTCCAGGAACCGCGTGCAGTCACGTGCATTCTGGGAGGAGCTCATGCCTCGACTTCTCACCGCATCTTCAAGCAGTTCACCCGTGAGGTGAAAGCGGCGCTTCCCAGGCCTGACGCCGCGCGGAACCTCAGGTGGACCAAGCAAGTCATCGCTATCGACCCCAAAGACCAGCTCAAGTGCACTGCGGCCGCAGGCGCACTCCCCATGCTCTGCACCCCGACCATCAGCAACGTCCTCGTGACCAAGACCCTCATTGACGGTGGGGCAGGGCTCAACGTCCTCTCCGTCCAGACCTTCGAGACATTCCAGGTTCCCTACGATCAGTTACACCCCACCAAGCCATTCTACGGAGTCACGGATGGCTCCACGCTCCCGATGGGGCAGGTCTGCCTCCCCGTCACCTTTGGAGACTGCGACAACTACCACACCGAGCTCATCGACTTCGACGTCGCCAACATCCACCTCCCGTACAACGTCATCCTGGGGTATCCTTCCCTTGCGAAGTTCATGGCGGCGACCCATCACGGCTAAAACGTCCTCAAGATGCCCGGAAGCGGCGGATTCATCACGATCGCCTCCGACGAGAAGGAAGCGATGCCTTCCCCGGAGCGTGCCTAGCAGACCGCGGCGGTTGAATACCCCGATGAGGAGGAAGCCGTCCTCGCCCTGCAGACCGCCCCCAAGAAGAAGAAGAACCTACCCGTCAACGGACCTCGAGATGCAGGGGCTCCCGACGACCTGGCCTCAGGACTCGCGCCTGCTGACGAGGCGCCCTCCACCCTCGCTTAGGAAGGCGTGCTCGGCACCCCTCTCGAGACGGGCTCGGGGGCTCTCCTCTGGGGTGTCCCTGAGCTGATCCGTGCCCCGAGGGAGGTGTTCGAGCACCACCTGCAAGCGTATCTTGATGCGCGTTTTTGTGAGCCCAGCGCGAGCCGTCCAGCGCTAGCGGCTTAGGACTTCATCGACCAAGTTACAGAGGAACTTCAGTACGCAAGACTCATCCGCGCTGGGCGTAACCGCACAACTCCAAGTCCACCTGCTCGTAGCCCGAGCGACTGCTTCTGCGTCTGCATCGACATCGCGTGTCTCAACCGAGGCGCTTCTCAGGAGCCCTTCTGGCCGACGGCGGTCAGCCGGAGGAGGGCCCTCCCCTACAGCTACATCCGCAGGCTCTTCGGCTTCCGCAACGCAGCTAGTACGTTCCAGCACCTCGTGCAGCAGGCCTTGGGGGCTCGGGAGGCTTAGTGGCAGGCGGTCCGGGCGGAGTGGGAGCCGGACCCGCGCGACCACTAAGAGCCTCAGGAACCCCTGGGCCTCGGGAGCCCGATGATCCTCGGGAGCGAACCGCACATCCCACATCTTCAGCTACCCCAACTCTCCTTCGGCAAGTATCAGGTGACACTTCAGGTATCTAAACGAGGGCGCCCCTCGGGCTTCATCATCCTCGGGCCGTTGGGGGCTGTTCCCCCGCGGCTGTCTCCCTTTTTGCATGATCAAGGCCACATATTTCTTTCCATTCGCATTATCTATGTGCTTGGCATCCTCACCGCCACTAAGGTTATGAGCCCTTGTGAGCCCACTCGCGACCGCCCCATGATTAAGGACTGGCACGACATCTGTGCACGGGTCCGTCCCTGCAGCGTCGATAAACCCAAGGGTTGAGCTTTGCCTAGCGAGCCATTTCCGTGACGGCACCTCCCATGGTCCTTGGTGCCTTGTTCTCGCATGGGCTAATCGTGGATGGCTAAGTAGGGGCACGTGGCAGGTGCCTCGCTCATGCGGGAACCGCGCGCCGGCTATTTTTATTTTGGATCGTGGCAGGAGAAGACTGGGCACGGCGTCTGTGCTCGGGTCCGTCCCTGCAGCGTCGATAAATCCAGCGGCTGAGCTCTGTCTTACGGTCCGGCCCCGCTGACGTCACCTCCTGGGGTCGCTGGTGCAGCGGCCTTCTCATGCAATGTCACCTGGAGATGCACTCGGCGCAGGTCGACACAACACCTCTCTTTTCATATTTTGCAGAAGAAGACTCAGGCGCAACCCGCCTCAGGGGAGGGTCTCGTGAGTGATGCGTAAGCTCACGAGAACTTCCTCAGAGTCGTTCAGCTCGTCCTGAGGAGGGCCCATATACACCTTGGCTATCCTACCGTGCTAGCCACGCGTCTGGAAGGGGCTGTACACGCCCCGGAGTCTCTCCCGGTGGGAGGCTCCCACCCACGGTCCAGTAGAAGTACCAAGCTCCACGCCGGCAGATCCAACCGAGGAGTGGTTATGCCCACGAACCAGTGGAAGCACCAAGCTCCGCGCTGGCCGATGCGACCGAGGTGCGGTTATGCCCACACTCCGCGCAAGTGTGGTAGCTCTATGCTCCGCGCTAGTTATAAATGACTGAGGGTGGCCCCGAGTGGTCGCACCAACCTCAGGGAGCTTTTTAGCTCACGACGCTCACAACTTCTCCTTGGATGGGTGTCGCGAGGGGGGCTAGGCATGGGGGCTATGCTCAGGTCACGCCTGGTAGACGCCACCCTACCAGGTGCCCAGACACCTAGCCTTCTCGTGCCCCCATCCCAGGCGAAGGCTCGTGGGCAAGGTATGGTGCTTGTTCTCCTTCATGAAGAGCCGTTCGTACCTCAAGGGGGACCCTTGGGCATCGCGACCCAAGGGCCAAACTAGGCATGTAGCCCCTCATCCCTTGAGCCTAGTTATGACGATAACCCCAGTCCTCCGGAGGGCTCAATGGTGATCGAGGAATGCGCGGGGTCGGGCCCTGCCGACCCAGAACGAAAATAGATCGCTTGAACGTCAAGGGGGGACCCTTTGGGCATCGCGACCCAAGGGCCTCACTTGCCACATAGCCCCTCACCCCTTGAGTCTAGTTACTACGGTAACCCTGGTGTCCGTAGGGCTCAGCAGCGAGTCTAGTTACTATGGTAACCCCGATGTCCAGAGGGCTCAGCGGCGGTCGAGGTATGCGTGGGGTTGGGCCCTGCCGACGCAGAGCACCTAAAGCAAACATGAAAGGAAGCAAGCATGGAATCACCTAGGTATTACAATAACGTCAAGTTTTTTCAAATTCAACCAAGTTCTTACGCCTCCCCGAGACACTTCTCTCACTAAACAGGATGGATCAAGCATCGTCGGGCGCAATATCACCGACCTGCGCCTGTTTAGGTTGCGATGGAGGAAGCCTGGAGAAACGTCTCCACCAACCATGTGGCTTCTGTTCCAGGGCCTCGTGAGCAATCATCGCCACCCCCTCACGAGGGCGCTTGGACACAAACCTTGCCTCAAGGGAGAGGCGATAGGAATCAAGCACCATCTGACCTCAGGAATCGCTAAAGATAAGTTTTCAACACCACACCCGCTTGCATACACACACCACCACTCACTATAGTTACGAAGCCCTTCCTGGTGGACCACTAGGCAGCTGCCTGGACGCCAAGAGGGACCTCCCGAGCGTTGCGCCTCGGGGGCTCTTACCAGATCCTGGACCCCTCGCCTCCTGGCCTTGGCCACGGTGCCGCGACTTGGCATACCAGCACGGGCCGAGGCTGGTTCCAGGATTGGGCCTCGCAGGCGTAAGGCCTTAAGCTACCACGGGTACGAAAGAAAGGGGAAATCGTGCTTTAACAAGGGAATCATGCAGGACATAAGTTCATAATGCTAGATAATAACAAAAGTACTACGAGAATTTACATGTCCTTGTGAAGCCCTCCATGATGTCCCGCATGAACTAAGCTAAGGAACGCATTCCCAAGGAGCTTGGCTTGAACTTCTTCAACGACGGCGACGCCGGGAGAACACCGTTTCCCTCCGGCGATAGGGGAGGCGGCTTGGTGGCTCGTAGGTCTCGTCAGAGCTCGAGGCCGTCTCAGGGGTAGCATAGCTGCTATCAGGAGAGTCGGAGATATAGCCGACAGCGAGCTCTTCGTCGCCCTGATGACATAGGGAATGGTCGCCGGTGAGCCCATTCCCTGCGCCACACGGCAGCCGAAGGCCGTCCGCCCCGAAGATCTTGAAGATTATCGCGCCCGTCGTGTCCAGCGCAAAGTGAAGAATGTGCCTCCCGGTGGGGGTGCAGGCGCGACGTACCACACCCCAGCCCTAGGTCATGAAGACCTGGCCAGAAGAAACCACCTCCATGTTGGCTTGCGAAGGAGGAAGGCGACACCCTTCGTGCCTCAGCTCCATCGTCACCCGGCCACGAGCCGGGAGTACCTCCCTCAGGAACGGAGGAAGAAGGATCCAGGAAAGCGGAGGGGCCCCAGCCCATACGATGAACTCACGGGCATCATCCTCCGAATGGGACGGCAACAGGGTGCAAGGAGACGCCCGTCTCTCCGGGCGACTGGCGGCGCCACCCTAATCTCCACCCCCGCTCATTCTGCCTGCCGACGAGATGTGCAAAGGAAGCGGAAATCCTGGTGGAGCCCACGTGCACCATGTGCAAGCGTCCACCGGCCTCAGGGATGCACGTGGAGAATCACGGCGCCTCTTCTTCGGGGGGAGCTGTTCGGGCTCCACCATCGGGCCCTTCCCTTTCTCCGCGGCCGAGAACCTGCGAATATGCGCCATGGAACCCTGGGAGCAATGGAAACGTAGGGGTCGGCCTGCAACGATCAAGTGAGAGGTGTGGAGCCTCACCCCCTGTTTATAAGCCAAGAAGACCAACCGGCGGCCACTCGCGCGCAGCCATAATGGCCCCGCTACCCATGCCAAGGAGTTGTCAAATCACACAGTTACAGAGATGGCGTGGGCCGCGGAGTCGCTCGCGTCCCATCCAACCATCACGCGCCAGCTTGGCCCGCAGCCTTTTTGGGGCCCGCGGCGCTTCGTCCTCGACTAAGGCTTCGCCCCGAAGCCAACTCCGCGCGCGCCTCGGGCCCGGGTGCTACTGTCGGCGTCCTGGGAACCACGCTTATGAATGGCCCAGGCCCGGGGGCTCCTGTCGGTGTACAAAAGTAGGGACGCTCTCTTTTTTACCCCGTACTTGTGCATGGGCAGTCAGAGCCACGCCTGTGGCCGAACATAACGGGGAAGAAGGAGGAAGCCAGGAACGCAGAATTACCAGAACAAACGCCAAAATAGACAGCACAAGAAGACCAAGCAAGGAGACATGCTCCCCTGGCAAGGACCCTTGCCGGGGCGACCTGCGTGCCACCCGGCAAGGGCTCTTGCCGGGGCGATCCACTCAGATGCCTCTGTCGCAGCCACCCTTGAAGCTTATGGGCTCCAATGACACTAACAACATTAGAGCCAAGGCTCGGGTAGCGCCCACGTGATGGCATGCAGATCTTTGTGAAGACAAAGATCTATGACTCCTAGGAAAGATCCAGAAGACATGGCAATCGCAAGGTTCCTTGCCGAGGATGCCCCGGCAAGGCTCCTTGCCGAAGACACCCCGAAGCCCCGACAAGCTTCTTGCCGCAGGGCACTCATGGAGGCCCCGGCAAGACCCTTGCCGGGAATAGAAGCAAGTCTGCGGCAAGCTCTTGCCGCCCCGTCGCCGCCCCAGCTCGGCGGCCGACCCGCTGGCCCAGGCAGGCGCCCACGTGGTGATACGTGGTTCCTGGGCCAGTTAGCCAAGCACCTACGTGGTGGCATGCAGATCTTCGTGAAGACCCTACCGCGACGCCACCACAACTGCTTGCCTCGCTGGCCTGGACGCGTGTCGTGACCAGACAGAGCGGCCACGGATGGGACGTGCATCTTTCCCGTCCCCGATAAAGTAATTAGACACCTAAGCAGCGCATTGAATGCGCCTTATCCCGTAATGGCATGGGATAAGCCTATACAATGTACACCTTTCCACCTCCTGTGTGCCACAGTGACAGCCCCTTTAGACTATAAAAGGAGGCCCGCGTCGTACTGGAGGGGGATTCGGATCCTGAAAAGTTGGTTATGCACTGTAGCTATCTCAAGAGCTCAAGAATACTCAAATATACATAAAAGCAGGACTAGGGTATTACGCATCCTCGCGGCCCGAACCTGGGTAAACAATCGATGTGCTGGCTCTTAGACCTTCTCTTTGCACAACTTCACGCTTGCCAACCGTAGAAGGGATTCTAGTGATCCCATAGGTATTGTTTCGTACCGACAAAAACCATTATATATACACTAGCAGGAGCCTAAGCTACAGGCCGGCTTGCTTGGGCTGCTCTCTTCACAAGCATAGAACGACGATAGACACACCGCTAGTCACATATCCGGCCTGATCCCGCAGCTGGGGGAAGGGAACAATGTTCTGCGTAGACGCGGTCGACATATAAGTTGTTTCTACTTACCCAAAGGATCTTTATATCCAACAGACACAAAATATCCATTCGACCATTCGAAATTACTTTCACTTCTGATCTGATGTCGAGGTAATTGCTGCATCGCCACCAAAACCCACCATCTCTTAAGCTAAAGTAGACCAAGCTAACCCTATATTAGCATATTACTAAGATAAACAGAAGGCACTGCAGAATCATTTAGGACCTGAGCTTGTCAATCTGAATGTGGAGGGACACCAGCTTAGCCCCGGCCAGCAGCTTGGGCGGAACTGTGAAGAAGGTCAGCTCCTGCACGGCGATGTCGCTGGGATCCCTGCTGCTTGTCACCTCCATTTCCACCTTGACGATGTCGGTCCTGCCTTTGGGCTCCCCCGGCAGGCCTTTCGCCCATAGCTTGGCCATGTAGTGTGGTAGTGGGGACGGTCCCGCTCTGATGTAGACGACCAACACAGCGATAGGCGCGCCGATGTCGAGCACGCCGCCGACCAAGAAAAACGCGTGGCCGCCCTCCTCCACGAACAGCAAGAGACGTGGCTCCGACAGTGGCACTTGTAGCTGGAGCGCCTTGCCGTACTAGATCCTGTGCACGGGCATGGGATGCACGGTGCTGATGTGGTGGGAGAGCGCCGGCGGTAGGCCTTCGTAGCCACAGATGGACACGGGGCATTTGCAGGGCACGAGCGTACACACGCTCTGGTGATCGGCGAGCTTGTGGTAAGTGACGTAGAGCCCACAGCCTTCGTGCGGGCACTCTAACCTCACCGAGGAGAGGACGACGTCCACCACCGTGTTCCGTACGTCGAAGCCACCGCCGCGCTCGCACTTCTGGCACTGCCGCTGGTTCCCGGGGTGCTCGACCCCGCAGTCCGTGCAAGCCAGGTGCCCTCGCCTGCACTGCACAAATCAATCGAACAACATATCAATCAAGAAACCTGCACCTTGCTCGATCAGCCGAACGAATGAGGTGTATTCGAACCTCATACACTGGAGGCTTCAAGGGGCGGAGGCACAAGGGGCAGTGGAGCAAGGTGAGGTCCATCGAGACCATAGAGAGCTCCATCGTCGGTTCCTGTTCTGTCTGCATGATCTCGCCCTCCTTGTGCACAACCATCTCTCGCTTTATTAGGGCCGGGGCATTACAAAGCTTTACCGTCACATATTCATACTACTTCAAGGTGCATTAAATCAACACATGCAAGTATCAAAAGGAGAGTCACGGCATGCATGCATGCATTGTAATTAATGCATCAGTAAACGCAAATTATTGAAATATATCAAGTGCAGTGCTTTGATGTGTCGCATCAACTCATACAAGATCGAGAAGTTTGCTTACAACAACGCCCTCTCGCCTTAACCGCACCTGCCTTTGGCTGCATGACAGGTGGGCCACCGACTTGTTGGCCCCACCTATTATGGACGCAAAGGCAAGAGCAGTAAGTCAATGAAGCTGCGTCCCTCCCTCGCCCATGAGCGTGGTGGCTGGCAGGACTAGGAGAAGCTTCGTCGCTACACGCTCTCCCTCCCATACGCGGTGGACATGCAGCAGTTCAATCGGTGTCAGATGGCCAGAAGCATACTGTAGTACTCCTCCACTGCAGTAGTACTCCTGAAGAGGCATAGAGCCAAGCGCAGCCCGGACGCTTGTGTGGCAGTTTCATGTGTAGAGTAGTCTAGGATAGCGTGTACCGTGCCTGTAAGCTTAAAATCGTTGGGGTCGGCTACTCGGCTCCATGCTAAATTTTTTTGATTAAAATAATCTTCTGGCCCTACCTATCATCTTGGTGATTCTAGTTTGCACGCTCATCTGGTCAAGACAGGAATATATATTTTAATTTGTGGTGGGGTAAATGATAGAGGTTGCAGCAAATGGAGTATTGTACACTGCGGGTCTTTCAGCCAAGTTTATAGGCAACCATGTGGAGCCAGTGCTATGATGTGTCGCGTCAACTCGTAAAACGAGGAGAAGCTTGATTTTACTACTACACGCCTTCTCCCTCGCCCATGCGCGCGGTGGCTCACAGACGAGGACATGCTTCTGCTTATAGTACTACAACAAGCTATCCCTCCCGCTCGCGGTGGACGGACATGCAGCAGTGGATTCGATACTGTAGAAGCAGTAGTGCAACCCGAACGTGGCAGTTGCGAACCTTGGAGCACGCATAAAGCCAGGCTCTTGCATGAGACAAAATTGCTATGTGAGCCCACTATTGTAGTACTACTTTCTAGTATAGCCCTGTAAACCAGAAAGGAGTATTTGCCTTTCTAGAGATTTCAACAAGTGACTAGACTACACCGAGATGGAGTACATATGGAGCAAAATGAGTGAATCTACACCGTAAATAAATACGTAGTTCTCTCGTTTTCCTCTCAGTCTTGGTCGCGGTGCACAATACTGAGTATACTAGTATCATCTTGAAATTTATGAAGTCACCATAGGCACCTCGTCGTCGACGGGAACGTCTCCTGACATGCGATAGACGCGAGCGGCAGTCACCTCCATAGGTGCTTGAATGCCAACGAGGGAGAGTGTAGCGGTTCCCGAGATGTTGAACGGTCAATGATGCATCCTCAAATTACACTACATGCAGAGGAAATTAATTGGAGAAGCAGAATAGAGCCAACACGATGTGAATGCAACATAGTTTGGATTCTCATATAAAGGTGCCCCACCACTCCAATCCATCTACTCCTTAGTCTCTGCGCAACACTTCTCACTCCAATCCAAGACCAAGTAACCAGAAGCTAGAAGCACCTATGGAGGCGATGGACGCGAGCGGTAGTCGGCTGTGCCAAATCATCCAAGGCACCGGCCTGCGGCCCCACACCGCGCAATGTTTCTAGACGGTGCTGGCGACCGCCAGCGTCGTGGCCCTCGCCGATGCCGGCTTCGCCTCTCACATGGATGACATGATGGTCAACTCCATCCGCAAGTTCGCTGCCGTCAAGAAGCGTGCGGAAGACCATGCCATACTTCTCCAGCGCATGCGTCCAGGCTCCTCATTGCCTGCCACCCTCATCGGCCTCCATGGTGACAAACTCTTTCAAGCCTAGTGGCCATGCAGTTGCCGGAGGTCGCGATGAAGAATGTGCACCTCGAGGCCTCGCTCGTCGTGCAGCGCCTCGCCATGCAAGAAATCGTCGACCTGCACATCCACGTCTACGAGGAAATCGTCTACATAGGCCACTACAAGGCAAGCGAGGACAAAAAGACATTGGCCTTCTTCCACCGGCTGGAATCTTTGGACGCCATTGTTCAGAAGCATGTCGACCTGGCCACAAAAGCTGCTGCTACTTAGCCGCCATTCGCTGTGCCAGCTCCCTGAGTCGAGGAGGTGGACGTCGTCGATGGATGCATCTCTTCTTCTTGCCTCATGTAACCATCACTGCATCGCCTCGTGGGCTTAATGTTTTATTAGTATAGGAGTATATGAATTTTTAATTCCAGTAGTAACGTTTTCACTGTGTGGTGGGGCCACAGTTGAGCAAACCGACCATCGGCAAATCCCCACCCCGCCCACCGGGTGTCGGCTGAGTTTATAATTAGAAGAGAGAAATGAGGGAGACGAGCTAGCTATAGCACATACGCTATTGTCAGATGGGACTCGCGTTGATAGAATAGGAGTACTGAGCACTTGTACCTCTTTTTTAGGGAAAAAGCAGTCGTATGTCTAGTACTACCACTAGTTGGGTGCGTGCGACCTATACGTGTCATTACTTTAGGTCTTTTTTTTGAACCGCAGCTATGCTTCACCCTACATATTTTTTCATGCATTTATCCTCCTATATGTACTCCTAGGCTATTTCTACATGCTCCATTTTACCGACATGCGGGACATAGAGCATCTGGGTCGTAGTGCATGCACGACTCGGAGCATATGCTGGGGTACTTTACATTTCAGACCTCACGAATTTTAGTTAGAGGTTAGAGTTAGATTCTAACCCTAAACTAACTCTAAACCAAAGAGGTGTATGGATGGCAGGGTTAGATTGACAATAAGGGGCTGTTTGGTTCTAGGCCTAGGAGTGCCAAACTTTACCATACAATTGTTGCCAAACTTGCCTGAGGGAATCATACCAAACACACACCTAAGTTGGTCAAACTTGCCTAACCTTAGCCCCTAAATGTTCTTTCTCAATCACTGCGCAACACTGCTCACTCCAATCCAAGACCAAGTGACCAGAAGCTAGAAGCACCTATGGAGGCGATGGTCGCAAGCGGCAATCGGCTGTGCCAAATCATCCAAAGTGCCGGCCTGCGGCCCCGCACCACGCAGCGTTTCTAGACGGTGCTGGCGACCGCCGGCGTCGTAGCCCTCGTCGACGCCAGCTTCGCCTCTCGCATGGATGACATGATGGTCAACTCCATCCGCAAGTTCACCGCCATCAAGAAGCGTGTAGCGAAAGCTCCTACTAGTCTTGCGAGCCACCATGCTCATGCGCGAGGGAGGGATGTAGCTTCATTGACTTACTGCTCCTGCCTTTGCGTCTATGGCAGGTGGGCCCAACAAGTGGTTGGCCCACCTGTCATGCAGCCAATGGCAGGTGCAGTTAAGGCACCAGAGCTCAGTCTGCGAGGTAGAGGGCGTTGTAGTAATCAAACTTCTCGGTCTTGTACGAGTTGACGTGACACATCAAAGCACTGCACTCGATATAAGTCTTTTTACACATTTCAAATGGACTACTACATACGGATGTATGTCGACATATTTTGCTTCGTATGTAGTCACTTGTTGCAATCTCTAAAAAGACTTATATTTGGAAACGGAGGAAGTACAATGCATGCATGCATGCCATGACTTCCCTTTTGATACTTGCATGTATTGATTTGATGCACCTTGCCAAATTTTGAGTATAAATTTAACTAACCAAATTTCCATGCATGTCACAAAAAATTACGGGGCTTTTTGGATTGTGACTATGTTTTTCTTATGTTGCCACATTATTTTTCCCACACTTGCCACACTGGCCTAACTTGAGTTGCTCAAATTGTTAGACACACTTTGGCTTGCCTAAGGGAATCTTGCCACACTTTTTGTGTCTATGACATGTGGGTTCACTACTAATAGAAAAAATCTTGTCGATGGTGTGGCTAATAAAAAAGACTTATATTTAGGAACAGAGGTAGTAGAAAATATAAATAATAATGCATGTTAGGGCAACCCACGTTTCTGATAATTTTAATCGTGGGCTTGTTCACAATTTTTAGGAGGGGCTGGTTGTTCATTTAATGGAGGGACTTGTACCAGACTTGAACGATACAAAGTGCGACCTGGCACACCGTAACACCACTTGGAACAAGCGGGTAGCTATCTCAAAAAATAATCAACAACTAAAAAAATGACGACCTGGCACGTAGTACACAATTTTAAACGATCGTTTTGATGTAGTGAAAAAGGAAAACTACCCCACTACATATATATAGGCCGGAGCCTCCGTGCTTGCTTGCTAGGGTTGCTCTATTCACGCACTCTCATCCTCTCCAGATCTAAACAAGATAGGGGTGGTAACACTATCTTTCTCCCTTCAAAAAACACTGTCTTTCTATCCTCACCACTGGTTACAGATCTGGGCGTATCCCCCTCTGCCGGTCAAGGGGAGGAGGGGCGGCGTTTAGGCTGTCGTCGACAGTGAGGGAGGAGACCCACTGCCAGCCGCACCGTTATCTCTGGCCGAGCGCCGGCGCGGGAGGTCCTCCGATCGCTTCTTCGTTGCCCTAGTGTGGGCAGATTCGGCCTCCCGCCGCCCACCTATCCACATCCGGATGACCTTCATGTATATCTTCCTTCGAAACCGCCTTAGCTCTACTTCCCCATCTCGCTACGTCGCTGCATGTGCATCATTTTCTACCTCTCAGTCCCTCTTGATCGGATGGTCCAACGTGACCTATTTTTTTCTTCTATTGTTAGAGGTAAAGCTACTTCATGGAGTTGAATCTTGTACTTGGTTCAAACAAGAAATAAAGTGGGGGTGGGGGAATTTAGTATGTAGTACATCAGACTTGGTACAAACATGAAGGAAAGGGGGTGAAAGTAGTACAGACTGGTCATCCAACTGGTCTCTTGGTCGAAAAGGGAAATATAGGGGTAACTCTGAACATAGTGGTATGACCAGGACTAGATTTGCTATCCACACATAGGAGTAGGTGGCTAGAGTGAACAAAAATGGGACCAACCCAGATATGTTTCTTAGATGATTGTTTCTCGGGGCAACAAACTATGAATCACCACTTTATGCCCCTGTTTAGGTACATGGTGCGGCAAATTTTCGTGTTTTGACCCTTTTTGGATAGAAATTCAGGATCTGACCCCGGTTTTGATTTTTTTCAAGATTTGACCCTTTTTCATACCGTCACCGGCTCTGGCGGTAGGGTTAGACAGGCTACCGCCAGGGCCCCTGGCGGTAGGGTGCTTATACACGTCAGCACTTGGTCAGACGAGTTCCTACCATCTTGATATATGTATTTTATTTATTTGATCCATATGTACGGGTCCTTCCCTGAGCTTCTACAGCCGATGGGAGCTTTTTCAGACGAGTTCCTACAGGAGACAAGGGCAGTGCGGTGGCACGAGAGGGCAGAACAGATCGCCGACGATGTGAAGTGTTGGTTGCAGAGTCTGAAGGAGCTCAAGAGAGTGACTACAGAGGTGGAGGGAGATCCAACTATCTCCCGTGAACGCCGGGAAGGGACTATTGAAGTTGCCAAGCAGCACTCCAACTAGGAGCTATGCAATTTGGGCCGGTGGATCTACTTCGAGAGCAATGCGAAGGAGAGAGCCAGGATGCCGCCCCCAAGTGCATCGGCGTTCGATATCATCAGCTGGGGAAGGGTGGAGGCGAAAACTCCAGCGGGCAAGGCAAGGTGGGAGTGCTTGAACGGTCGGATACCGACCAGCGTTCCGCCTCCTCCTGAACCGGTGGATCCGCTGCCGTATCTGTCTCCATGGCCAGGCATAACATAAGAGGGGGTGAGGCTCACCTGTCCTATAAACATGTCTATTGCATATGCATCTATGCTTTAGTAGGGGTTGTCAAACTATGTGGACAAGTTTGCTATTTGCTATTTCCTACTTATGAATCTATGCGTAAACTATTTGATATTTACTATGTGGAACCTTTATTAATATGTGAGCTCATATTTTGCTATTTGTGAAACTATGTGAAACTTGTGACAAAACAAACAATCAATAAAATTTGTAAAAACCTAAACCCACAGGACCCACCCTATAAACTTGTCTTAAGAACTTGTTGTCCCTTTCGTTGGCTTTCTTTGTGAGCTCATATTTTCCTTTGTGAAACTATGTGATAAAACTTTACAAATGAAACAATCACTAAAACAATATGTGAGCTCATATTTTTGGGTCTATATCATTGCTGTGATATTGTTTTTGAAAATATGCAAAAATTAAACTTGGAAACCGAAAGAAACTTTACGAGGCAAAACCCCAGCCACACCTTACCGCCAGGGGTTCTGGCGGTAGGTTGGCTACCGCCAGGGACCCTAGCGGTAGGCTACTTATCCACGTTAGCTCGGGCAAACGGTGGCCGTCGCCCTCCATCGCACCCTACCGCCATGGACCCTGGCGGTAGCCTATGTAACCCTACCACCAAAACCTGTGGCGGTAGCGAAAGCGTCAAAACTCAATTTTTTCGAACTGGGGTCAGATCCTGAATTTGTATCGCAAAAGGGTCAAAACACGAAAATTTGCCACATGGTGCTGGATTGCTGGTGCACCCACTGTCCCATGCCCTTATACCAAATATTTAGTTGTTCTTAATCTAATGTCCCTCGTAAAAATGAAGCCATGCTAGTGTTATAAGCCATGACAAGTTTAGCCAAATGTTTTTGCCTGTAATTGTTTGAGACTATGACTGTTTCCTCTGTAGCTTTTTGTGTAAACAGGGATATCAATTTCACCTGGTTGCTGTTGTGACCTCTTGGTGCACTGCACAAAACTCTTCTTAAAAGAAGTGACTTTTGTGTTGTTTAACTGGAATGTCAGAATGGAACAGTTGGTTCATTTCGGTGGAACTGCACAAGGGGAGATCTGTGTTCCAATCCTCATCATCCATATTGGCACCATAACCTTCCTTTAGGTAAGAATGATATTTAATGCACGTGTTCATCTCTATTTTGCGACTGCCATGAGAAAATAATGCTATTTTTTACTAGTACACTTGTACTCCCTCACTGACAAAACCAATTCTGAAATAGAATGCCAATCATGTACTTGGTTTCACCAACTGGTGAGGAGAATGAGAAACAGAGCATGAAGAGAAAGAAGAAGAAGAATAAATAGTGCCAAGGCGATCTTGTTGAAGCCAGAGGCCTCAGTCGAGGCCATTCAAGGGCTCCGGCAGCGACTACCTCCAGTGAGCCCTTCCACTTCTGCTGTCTCACTTAATTAATTAGGAGTACTTAAGTACCACTAATTTATTGCTGCCTAATTTTCCTGTCGGAGTTAAACAAATCTTCAGTAGCACCCTATGCTGAATCATGTACGTGTGTATGTTTGTCTATGGAGGTGAATCATGTGGTGGAGTAGGGAGGGAATATTATTAGTGTCATGACATAATAGTGCTATTGTTTTGCATGTCAATTTATTGCCATTGGTTCAATGAGGCAATGTTTCGCGTAATGCCCATCATGAATTTGATGCTACCGTTAGAGTAATATGCTAATGTCTTTCTATCCTTTCTCACTAAGCTAATGAAGGTTTCACCTTGTTCCTACTTGTGCAAACAGGGATCATGTTGTGCCAATCATACATTTTAGTGGAACTACACAAGACAATACAATGAAATGTATCCCAACCTGTGCTTTAATTCTGTTGGAAGTTCTTGATAATCTTTCGATATAATCTCAGCACTGGTAAACAAGAGTGATTTCAACCATACATTTGAAGTGCACAAAAATATATACTACTGAGTGATTCCAGTGAGTGCTTTATCATCTCTTATGGGACTTCATGAATAAGCATTTTTCCTCATGTTGGTACGAGCCTAAGGTCTTCATCCATATTAGTTTGCTGTCATCTCTATTTGTATCGTGCTACTGTCATGAGAAACTCTATCTTTGCATGTTAAAGTTTTGCAACCTATGATACATGGCAATGCTTTGAGTGTTGAGCTAATTGGCACTGATTAAATAAACTAATACCTCTCTTTAAGCAAGACTACTATGTTGCTAACTTTACCCATTAAGATAATGAAGGTGCTTCTATTTGTTAGCGTATGTTTCATGAACTAGTCCCACTATTACAGTAATCTCACTCTCTCGATATATGTGCCAACAGGGATGCTCGATTTTGGTGGAACTGCACAAAAACTTTGGGTGCTTCATTGCCTAGGTAGCTTCCGTCCTTTCCTGACAGTCGCTAATCTGGGCCTGCTTTCTTCCTTTGCTGTCAGTCGCTTCGCTTATCTCGGCTTCCAGTTAAAGGAAAACGTAATTGATATGCTACCTCACACAGGTTGGTACTGGTCTTTATCTTGATTATTGTGCTTGTCATGTATTGGTAATTTGGTATTGTGCTACTTTTTTCCGATTTGGTAAAGGAGTTACTTGGAGCCTGAACTCACAGGCAAAACATTGCATTGGGTGATTTCAGTAGAACTACACAAAAAGATCAGATGGACAGATACTTATGTTGCTGGTATGTACTCCAAAGTTCACTCAGACAAGCATCAATGTTGACAAGAAGTGCCTATATTCATTCGAGTATCAACCGGCGTCAACCAGTTGTCAAACTCCAAGTATTAGGAGAGTGAACGCTAAAAATATTGCTTGGCGCATAGCCCAGAAAAACATAGTCCAGTCTTTGGTCCCAACTTGTGCCTTTTGGTTATCGACAGATATGGTAGCGAACTGTATGGCATGGAGTCTGAAAATTCCAGACTAGTTGGTTGATGCGTATATTCATCTGGCACTTAATTAGTCTGCATGCCAGGGATGCTCCATTTCAGTTGAACTGGACAAAAAATTTGGGTGGTTCATTTTCTCAACCGCCTCCTTTCTCGTTTGCAATGTAGAATTTTGGCGAGCTACATGACCAAAATGAGCCAGTAAACTAGTTGGATGAAAGTAGTAGCCAAGTTGCTCAAACCTCCCTTGGCACGAGGCCACTATTTGAGGATACTCCTACAAGCAAAGTTCAGATTATCTGTGCTGCCTCTTATGTACTCGAAAGTTTACTCGTACAAGCATTAATTTTAGCAAGAAGTACCTCCGACTGAACACCATTTACCAGTCTGCAATGTAGAATTTTGGCTAGCTACATGACCAAGATGAGCCAGTAAACTAGTTGGATGAAAGTAGTGGCCAAGTTGCTCAAACTTCCCTCGGCACGAGGCCACTATTGGAGGATAAACCTACAAGCAAAGTTCAGATTGTCTGTGCTGCCTCTTATGTACTCGAAAGGTTACTCGTACAAGCATTAATTTTAGCAAGAAGTACCTCCGACTGAGCACCATTTACCAGTCTGTACCCTAGGTAATTAAAGTTCGTCCATGGATCATATTGGCTATGATCTCAATCATTTGGATGCATAAACATACTGAACATGTGTATATCCGAATCTTTTTGTGAATTATCTATGAATATTGTTGTGTGATCTATCAATCATTTGGATCCATAGACATGCTGAACTTGTGTATATATGAATCTTTTGAGTTGTTGATAGTGAATGTTGGCTATGAATATGAACGTGTCCTGTGAACCGGAGTTTGATATGAATGTTCACCTTTTCTGCTGTGCTTGTGTGTGAACTTGTTAGTATGCCTACTATGGGGTATGTGACGTGTGGGTGTCAACGGCACACCTTCTTCCCGAGAAGAATTGCACCTGCTTTGTTAGGGTAGCAACCGCACATCAACTCTTTTTAGTATTTTTGCTCTATCTTGCCCCCTCCCCCGTTCAACCCCTGCCATAATGTTTTCGACCTCAAAACAAACATAGTAATGCGTTGTTTTTGGGGCTTGATGAAAAATCGAATGCTGGTTTCTGTAGGTTGGTCTGCCCAGCAAATGGGCTGCTGGTCCACCACGGACTGGGAGGCTAAAAATACAAGTTGTATGGTGTAGAGGCAAGTAAAAAAACGCCATCGAGAGCCATCCACTGAAGAAAAAAAATCGCTCCTGATGTGCTTCTTCGGTTGTGCCGCCGGCCCCTCTATAATCTAGTTCGCTCGGGGATCTGGTATCATTTTTTTCCAGAGGGCGAACAAGTATCAGCTAGGCCCAGGTTTTGTATTTTAACATGCGTAGCCCATGACATACGGTGACAGTGGTTTCAACTTATTTTTTGAGGTCCATATCGGCCTATGGGCTTTTTCTTAAAGATCGGCATCCCAATGTATTTTTTAACCACATTATATATATTTATATTATTACTATCATCGTATATTTTATAGAGACTTATATATACATTATAAAAACATCCCACGTGTTATTAACTTATAAAAGGAAATGTTTAACAAAAGTTGGCAAGGAAAATCCTGGTTGTTTTTGACTCACCGGCAAGGAAAATCCTAGTGATTGCCTACAAAAGCTTGCAAAGATTTTAAGGATCAATGTAATAATAACGCGCTCATTTTTATTTTGAGCAATAACTCGCTAATTTGTTAATTATTTACATAAAAAATGTGCCTCTCCGGTTTATTTTTGATATTGATTGCTCCTTCTAACATAACATTATATATATAACAAGCCCAGCTAATTCGTGTATTTGAAGGAAGTGCAAATGGGTTGGGATTTCTTAGATAATATAAATGGGCCGCATTGACGCGAAATTATTTGTTCACCCAGCCCAGCAAATGGACTGTACATTCTAGAAAACATGGGTTAAATATATGCCACATTTTTGTAGGCTGACATGTGGGATAATAGGTCGAAGCCTACGCAGGGCGTTGTCAACTTGGTCGGCATGCACCTTCTATCCCTCATCTTCTTCCTCCAGCGTCGCCGGGACCGCCTGGTCCGGCCTCCGGCGGCTAGCGGCTCTGCTTAGCACGCATCGCTGCGAAGCGCTACCCACCCCCGGCCAAGCTATCCCTCCACCCCTCCACACCTCATGTTATTCTCAACCGACTGGAGCCCCACGCCGCACCAGAACCAGTTATAACCCTTCTCCTCCACTCAATCTGCGACTCCACTGCCGCGTCTTCCCATCTCCGAGTCGTTCCCACCCGGGGCCTCGCCGTCGTCCACCGCCTCGCTGCGCTCGGTGCGGCGTGGTCAACAGGCGAGTGTCATCAGAAGAGGATTGTATGTGGAGAGCCTGACGGCTGGGACCCACGAGGTCCATGGTCGCATGCAAGGAAAGTTCCTCCTTATTAAGCTGAAAAAATGTTTCCTCCACCTAACAGTTGGGACCCACCAGCTGTATCTTCGCACGGAAGGAAGTGCCTCCTTGTTATGCGTAAAACATTATTCCTCCCATTGACAGCTGGGACCCGTCAGATTTGGTGGCTGACTAGTGGGCCTACTAAGCGTACGTGTACGCAGGGCTTTGTCAACGTAATCAACAAATGATTCTAGCAGCTCGACCGTTGGATGTTAATCCAACAGCCGTGCTCCTTCTTCAACCTCTATTCTTGCTCCTGTCTCCGGTGGGCGGCACCGCGGCTGTGCTGCCGCGCAGCCGAACCACTCAAGTTTCCCAATCCTCTCCATTTGCGACTCCACTACCCCATCTTCCCCATCTCCAGGTCGTTCCAGTCTGGGGCCTCGCCGTCCTCCACCGGCCTTTGGTGCACTCGGCACGGTGTGGTCAACGTGGTCAACAACCGAGAGTCGTCGGAAGATGACTTTACGTGAGAGGTTGACAGTGGGGATGCACCACGCCCATGGACGCATGCATGCAACGGAACGCGGCGTGGTCAACGTGGTCAAGGAACGACTTCCATCGGAAGTGTACTGTACATGGAGAGGCTGACAGCTGGGTCCACAGCTGCAGCAAGAAAGTGCCTCCTTATTACGCGGAAAATAATGATTCCTCCACCTAACAGCAGGGACCTACCGAACGGGCCACCGTATTTTGCAAAAAAAAATGTTCCCCCCTGACTACTGGGACCCACCAGACGGGTAACCGTATTTCGCGAAAAAAACGTTCCCCCCCGCTGTCAGCTCGGACCCACCGGAAGTGCCTCCTTATTACGAAGAAGAAAATGAATACTCCCCATACTAGCTGGGACCCACCTTGGTGGGAGACTGACTTGTAGGCGTACTAAGTTGACGGGGACGGAGGGCTTTGTCAACTTAGTCAATATGAACGATTCTAGCTCCAGTGATCGTAAGATGTCCATCCAACGGTTGTAGTGCTTCTTCAACCTCTGGTCTTCTTGCTCCAGCCGCCCAAACTAGCGCCGGTCGTGCCGCGTGCTCCTGCCTCCCGTGGCCGACTATGATGCCGCGGAGCCCTTACCGCCCCCTAATACTCCCACCACTGGCCAGGCCATCCCTGTCCTCACCCACACCCCCTGTTATTCTGCGGCGACGACAAGCTCACACCGCAGCCGAACCAGTGAACCCTCGTCCTCCTCTCCGCGTGGGCATCCATTGCCGCGTCTTCCTAGGCCTCGCCGTCGTCCATCGCCTTGGTGCTCTCGGCACGGCGTTGTCAATGTGGTCAACGACCGACTTCCATTGGAAGAGTATTGTACGTGGAGAGGCTGACAGCTGGGTCCATGGCCACAGCCCAGTTTTTTTGTGATTTGCCAAGTAAGTCACTTTGTCAGGCCTGTTGGGCTGCAAATTTTTCAAGACGAGGAGAGCTTCATTCGGCAGGCCGATAAAATGGCCTATCAGTAATGAGAAATGGGTTGTACATTTTTCAAACACGTCAAACCGGTAATTAGTTTCAACTTTCTTTTTTTCATTTCGATATTTTAAATTGCATTGATTTTTATGCGTGGACAATTTGTTGGATTTTATATTAATATACATTTATTTTTAAAATCAGTTTGAATGTGAATTGAAATTTCGGGATTAAAAACTGTTCGGACCACACCGAAATATGCAAAATTTCATATAATTTTTTAACCGTGGCCACAATATGGGTTGTAATGCTAACAAAAAGAATATGGGCTCCAAAAAAACCTTAAGAATTAGCAAATGGGCTGTAAATTATTAGATATAATGGCAGATGGGCTGTATGATGTTTTCCACAGATTTGAGGCTTTCCTAAAAAAAGGTTGACACACAAGTAGTGACTGTTGGATGTCCATCCAACGACCATCGTGCTTCTTCAATCTCTGCTCTTCCTGCTCCAGCCGCTCAAACAAGCGCCGGCGGGACTGCCTGCTCCCTCCTCCCCACGGCCGGCTATGCTGCCACGCAGGCCTCACTGCCCCACCCTACTCCCATCCTTGGCCTAGCCATCCCTCTACTCACCCACACCTGTTGTTATTCTCCAGTGACGACAGAGGAACCAGTAACCCTCCTACAGCTTGTGTGTCATGGATGTGTCTTTTTTTTGTAGTGCATCAAGCCACACAAGGATGTAATGGAGCAAGAAGTAGGGAGGAATTCAAGAAGACCCTGTTAAAATCCTGTCTCATCCAAAAGCTTGGTGACAACCCGAAGAAAAAACCTTGTGTTTGCAGGATTTGTGGAGAAATAGGACACACCCAGGAGGAGCACAAGGATGAATGCCCTAATTGTGAAGAAATTTACCCAACTGAAGAATGCCCAACTAGGCAGATTACTTGTTTCTTGTGTGAAGGGACTACCCACTACCCAGCTCAATGCCACATTTACCCCATGGTACAATGAACTATCCAGCAGAAGAAGGAAGCAATGAAAGAAGTCCTCGAGAAAATTTCAAAGGAATCTGCGATGGAGGAAGATATTGACGACCCTGATGGAGAAGGCTTAAATAGATTTTACTCCTGTGCTTGCTATTCATGTGGAGAAGAAGGACATTTTTCACAGCATTGCATGAAGGAAAGCCATGAGTATCTGGGAGACTTCCCGACAGAAGAGGTGGAGTTTGATCCACAAAAGATAGAAGAATTGATAGGAACGAAGAAGTCGAGGAAGAGAAAGAGCATGTGTCCCCAGAACCACACCATTTCTGTGAAAAAGGACCTGAGTCACATCACATGTTACATGTGCAAGGATTTAGGTCATTATGCTAGCAACTGCCCAACAAGGAAGCCAATAACCCAATAAACCAAGATAATCACCATGAAGTCCTTAGATTTTTCTAATGTCAATTGTTTACGCTGCAAGGAATTGATGCATTTTGCCAGGAAAGGTTCAGACCCCAAGGAAAGATTAAGAAGAGTAGTTGAGATCTTGATATTGGAATAAAGCATGTAGATAAATGTGGAATACACTTTTAATTACGATGTTGAGTTGAGTTATGGAAAGAACATTGTAATAGTTCGTGAAGCAATAGAAGGTGATATGTTTGGAATCTAATATGAAGTGTTATGAGCTGTTGGTTGAGTATGAGTGTCTGTTGCTATCTCACCCAGACTAAAACCTAGAACCCATGGACAAGTTGACCCCAAAACTTTCACGGACAAACAACCACATTTCACCTAAGGAAATACATACATTGTCCTGAGTACCCCTTCTATCTTATACCTACAGATGACAACCCTTTACGAGTCTTTTCTCAAAGGCCCGGAAGCGATCATGACCCTAACTAGCTATCAGGATTACCCAAAGACCCTAAAGGACATGATGAAGCATATTCACCTTGAAGGAGAAGCAGTCTACAAGGGTTATCCCTTCATGGAGAATGGAGTTGAACTTTGGTACGTGGAGGTACACCTCCATCGTGTGAAAGGAGTTTGCCCAAAAGCTATGAGTCAATACTTTTTCTTCTCCCGAGTACCACGAACAACGTTCTTCGACTATGTTCGTGAATCTGCTATGGAGGCTATATGTCAGATTGGAGAAATACTTGAAGCAAGACTTCGTCACACTCAGGAATGCCTGAGTGGGGTGCATGCAGAGATGATGGAGATGAAGCACATGGTCAATAGGATGAAGAAAAAGATCGATGATTTCAAGAATCACATTGCACAATTCCAGTGGGACTGAAGCAACCTCAGCAAGGACAAATGAATAAAGATGTAAGGAATGCTTAACCATACCAAACTATGTGGATGGTAGCATCTGTAGTAAAGCATCTTTGAAATTTGAGTGTTGAATAGTGGTTCAGGAAGTAATAAAAGATTTGATATGAGGAGAAACTGAATTACGAATGAACCTGTGCATTTTGTTTAGGGCAATACCTTTTGTGTGAACACTGGACCAATAGAAAGTAAAATGTTGCTCCAAATAGTGGAGTTTGCACAAATAAGTTGGAGTTTATTCATGATATGATGCTTACCCCAAGGTTATGAAGGAAATAAGTACAAGTGGATTTAAAGAAGGTGTAATGCCGGAGTATGGAGCAATAGTGACTCCAAGGATGAGTTAATGATATACAAGTTCTGAAGTGGGCCCCAAGCCGAGGACCTAAGGAGGCTACGTAATCACAAGGGAACCACAAGACTTGTCAGAAGTAATATGTTTCTGCTATAATAAAGCAGGGCACTATGCCAGAGATTGTCCAAGGAGGAGAGTTGTGCTAAGTAGTTGAGTTGAAGCATGCAATGGAAATGCAGTAGATCGTATTAAGTTGAGAATCAATACAATTGGCATCAGGGTATTGATTTTGGATTTTATTAGTTGTTACTATATAGGCAATGAATGAAATCATGACTCATGGAATAAGATTTTGAAGAGAACTAGTGTTTTTCATTTTAAGGGTGGTAGAACCCTACATCGTTACCAGAATACAAGAGCCTGTGACGCCAGACTTTGGAATGGACCACTCAATGATGAGTCTGAGTAATTACATCTTAGTTTACAATACAATTGGATGGATTTAAGAATGCTAAGGGAGTTGGATGTTGGAAGAATAATCAGTTGCAACCCGAAGATGAGTTCATGGTTTACAAGTGATGAGATGTGCCATAACCATAGGCCCCAGGACCTGTCAAAGAAGCAAGCGTACTCTTGCTGAAGGAAAACCCTGGAAGAAGTTACGACTTTGTCAGTAGATGATCTTATAGGTGTTTACGCAAAACCCGAGGGTTGTGAAGAAACGATAGATGGTTGTTTGGCTTGCAGAATCAATGGAGTTATCCGAACTTAGTTCATTGACAAGAGAAATTCTGCAATACTTGTGAGGATGACCGAGTGTTAGAATGCGAGATTCACTAAACCATATGCAAGGTAATGATTTGCGTGCGGAATGGATTGATCACCATACCGACTTACTCTTACTATTCGCCTCTGTTACACGGGACGGTAAATCTGAGTGACTTAACTATAGTAGAGAGACGACGATGACAAAACCTTGTTTAAACCTTAGAATGGTATAGCAATTCGCCCTTGTAGAAGGCAGTTTTTGCGAAACCGTAGGTCATACGGCGAGAATGAAGCCAGACCCGTTTTCTACAGGGACCTAGTTAATTTGTTGATGACCACAAAGAGCTATCGATAGTTGTTTAGTATTGACGCCAGACATGACCGCTAAGAAGAACCAGTCTCGAAAGAACCTTACCAAGATGAAAGGACACAAGAATTGAGGACAGAGGTTATGCCACTACTGGAAGAGCCCAGAGAAGGAATTTTCCCGAAGATTTGAAGAAGACCGACCCTGTCATCAAATAGGGAGGGAGTATATGAGCTCTTGATAGAACCGTGACCATGATTCTAAGTGTGGTAGTACACTAGACCATACCGATCAATGGATTTGTTAGGAGACCCCGAACCTTACCCTATTTCTTGCTAGCCTCTGTGAATCTCGAGGATGATATTCATTTTAAGTGTGGTAGGTTTGTAACATCCCAAAATACTAAATTTTGGAATGTTATATTAAATAGATAATTTTGATTTCTTGTGTGATGTGCTGTGTGAAATTGAGTGAAATTTGAAACTTTTGAAAGTTAAATGAGAGGGAATAAAATGACTTTCCCAAACTTTCACTTTGCATTTATCAGCTCCATGAATTCAAATTCATTTCATCACAAAACCCTAGAGTGAAGATGATATGACTTCTTCCATTTAAATAAATGAAAAGGGTTTTGAAAAGATTTTAATTCCATTTTGGAAAATATTTCAAATTCACAAACTTTATGCAACTCAATAATTTTCTCGAGAGAAGATAAAATGACTTCTTCAAATTATAAGAAATATGAGTTGGAAGTTCTTTTGAAATATGCTCAAACTCATTTTCAAAATTTGAATTGTTGGTTTTTATTCAAATTATTTTTTCTCCAAAAATAAAATATATGGAAAATAGGGTACAATGATTCCCTACAATAGCAAATTGGAGAGAAATAAATTTGATATCATTTTGGCCTTTTTAAAAATGATATTTATTTGATTTTATTGCAACACTAGCCTTATTTGATTTATTTAAATTTGTGAGGATTTTATTTGATCCTAGAAAAATGTTCATGTCGTAGAGTTTCTTTTTCTGAAAATTTTGATATATTATATGCCTATAGTGTATTTTATTTTTATTTTGTTTTATCATTTATTTTGCTTGTTTAAAAAAAATCTCCCCACGGATCGAATTGGGCCAAAGGCCCACCCGGCCCAGGACGTCGCCGCCTAACTCGCGTGCGCGCGTCGGACAGCGCCGCCGTCCCCGACGCGGACTCCGTCGGCCGCCGCCCCCTATGCCCCTATCCCACACCACCACTCCTCCCCCTCGCCCTTTATAAAGCCGTCCCTCGCCTCCCTCTCCTCTCCTCGTAGCTCCGCTCCACCACCACCGCCGCTGCAAGCTCGCCGCCGCCGCCGCCCGCGCTGTTGCGTCTCGCCGTGCCGCCGCCGCCGAGCTGCTCCGCCGCGGACACCGCTCGACGCCGCCGCCCTGCTCGCCAGAGCAGCGCCGCCGCCGTCGGAGCCGGGTCCGCCCGACCGCCGAATCCGCCCCGATGCGCCGCCGAAACCCGAAGTCCGACCCGTCGGTTTCCCGTTGAAAACCTCCTACAGTATAAAACCCGCCCGATTCTTTTTGTTTTGTTCTTTTTTATTAGAACAATTTATTTTATTAAGCAGGGTTAATTAGCAAACGTTCGTTCGTTTAGATCTTTTAGCGAGCGTTCGCTCGTTAGTTCTTTTCTTTTTATTTTTAGTTTTCGGCCAGGGACTTATTTGTAGTTAAAACTTTTTCAGTTTAGTCCCTGAACTTCAAACGACCACAACTTTTTGCTCGTTTCCAAATCCAACGAAACCAACGCTCACTTCCTCATTATGATCCCCTCTATCCAGTAAAACAACTTAAACATATTTTTGAAAGTTTAAAATTTGAATTCAAATATATTTGAGTTTAAACTTCTTTTTGTCATAACTTGAGTTTTATAACTCTGTTTGAGTTGATTCTTTTTGCAAATCGAAGCTCTTGAACTAAACTTTCTGATAAGGCCAAATTCTCTTAATTTTTGTACTATTAGAAACTGTTTTGTGTTGCAAGAGTTATTCGATTGTTTTCGAAGTTTTCCGAAGTGTTTTCTTCGTTCTTTCCGATCTTCTGAGTGATTTCTTATGTGTGGTTACTATTGTTTACTTACAACAGATTGATCGAAGTGTGACGAGTAGATATATCACGAGTTATTAGTGCAAAGAATCTACATCAACAGTACAAGGCAAGTTCTTACTTTGATCATACTTTCCAATACCCAGTTTTATTGCATTAGCTATATCCTCAAACACTTGCATGAGTAGGACTAGTTACATGAGATGATGCTTTGTAGTTGATGAGGTAGGAACCCAATGACCTGTGATCAACCCAAGGGAATATACAATTTGCTACTTATTGCTTATCCATGCTTGTAGACGTGGATTGGTATGTGAGATTCATGGGAGATGCGAGAGTGATATTTAACTAAGGGAAACTTAAGGTGGAAACTTTAATACACATCTGGGTGGATTGGTTGGGGCACCCTGGAGTACCCAGTGGTTTGCCCGGGCACCTGGAGGGTCCAGTGTTGTCCTAGGGGATCTCGGAGGACCCGTGTGATCATCCTATTAGAATGCCACCCAGGCTCAAAGGGATCATATGATATTTTCATGCCTAGAAACTTCCATGTGCAGCCACAAGCTATTATGGGCTATGGCATAGTTGAGTACGTTGTGTGACCTCTTTCCGTGGTAGACTAGCAAATGTAGAGGATGTAGGTGGTATGGTCTACCAAGGGTTAAGAGCTAATGCTTCTGAAAGACTGTTTCTCGGTCATTCCTTTTCTCAAACACCATGCAGTGCGAGAAATTAAACGGAGGCGATCGAGTCTTGTGGGGAAAAGTGCACAAACCTCTACAGAGTGTACAAACTATTCATGAGTAGCCATGTCCACGGTTATGGACGTCCTTGAGTATCTAGAAGTGGATTATTTTATTGGTCTTGTCACTTGATCTAATAAAATTGTTGGGTTATTAATTTTGGTAACTTGCAGACTTGAGATGGAGGAACCATTCTCAATTGTTCATGCTTAAATTAACTAAGTAGTTAAATAAATACATTTCTTTGTTATAGGGAAAAACTAGCTTTATGCAAAATAAAGCTTACAGCCTCCACCAGCCAAATATGCATATAGTTGTAGGCATTGTTGATTATTATTGCTACAGTGTGAATTTGCCAGTACATTCAATGTACTGACCTACATGGCTGCAACGTCTCATGTTGCAGGAATTATTTGACGAGTAAGAGTTACGTTAGGGTTGCGTTGTCTACACTCAACTTTGCCGTTGGTGTTGATGGAACTCCACAACCTTTGTTACTTCCGCTATCTTGATTGAGGTAATAGTATTTACGTTACTTTATACATGTGATTTACCTCTGTTATAAATCCTCGAGTACTGTGTGTGTCAGCATACCGATCCAGGGATGACACTTAAGCACAGAGACTTGATCCATTCGGGTCAGGTTCCTACATAAACGTTTGCCCATGGTGGCAGAACGCAAACAATATTCAAGAGGAAGTCATGTGAGTTTATTCATTGATCCAACACGTTTTATTCCTAGAAACTGTGTGCATTGTGTGAGGTCATCGCCCATAGTGTTTTCTCAATAACCGTTTGCAAGAGAAAAACCCAATTAGCAGGCTAATTGGCCTACTATTAATAATCCATTAATTAGTCTAATTGACATTTCATATTAAGTATACAATATATTTCATTTTCGTGTTAAGGAAGCATGCTTTCATAATTGAAATACATCAGAGTACAACATCATATAGCTTCAGCAATCAGCTACCCCATTACACAACTGCAGCAGCACCGAGTTTCATATGCAACATCTATAACCTTTCAAAATTAGCATCACAGATGGTACATAGATAGATGAATCTCACGTGGAAAACTGCTGAAGCGGAAGGCGAATATTGAGCCTTCATTAATGTTAACGGTCTTTGCAACTTAGGCTAGTGCCTGTGGATGATTGACCGTCCATCCTTCGTCCTCTTCAGGAACACTTCAATATTGAACCGTGGGTGTTGTACAAATACCTTCCTCACCTCCTGACCATACAGGTGGTTTGAGAGGTAATCATCAGTGAACTGCTTTGGAAAGGCCTGAAAACAAGGATATGCATAAATATCTTCTGTAGATTTGAGATGGTGCAAAGGAATTAAGAAGACAAGGTATAACAGTTAGTACCATGTTGTAGTGAACTGATGTCTTCATCATTGTGCAGATAAAGATCTTATTGTTTTTTGCCACTAATTTCTTTATCCTAACAATCTTTCTGAGTTTCTCGACTTGATTAATATTCATGGACAACTCACTTCCCCATATGCAAAAAGGGTCGAATAATGGGTCAAAACCTCTAACAACGAGACCTACATGTGCAAGACCAAATTGTTAAAAACCTAATATTAAAAAACAAGAAGTGTAAAGGTGTGTTATTAACTACAACAAGCCTAATATTTAAAAACAAGCAAACATAGCCATTCAAACTTTTATTGTGTAGGTCTAAGTACACTAGTTATTGGCCCTGTTTGGATCCATGGGTTAGAGTTAGTTTGAGCTAGTTTGGGATCAAGAAGCCCTAAAGTATCCAAACATGAGGTCTAGTTAGAGCTAGTTGCATCTAACCCAACCAAAACAACTATCCCACCCAAGAGGTGCTAATTGTGA
Source organism: Secale cereale (assembly GCA_902687465.1). Lineage (NCBI taxonomy): Eukaryota > Viridiplantae > Streptophyta > Magnoliopsida > Poales > Poaceae > Secale > Secale cereale. The sequence continues at coordinate 373,698,478 of LR738714.1, read as the reverse complement.
CTTGTTCACCTTGTGCATTTATTGTCAATCTAACCCTGTCATCCAAACACCTCTTTCGCTAGAGTTAGTTTAGGGTTAGTCATTGTTGAGTATCATTGTTATTTAGGAAACGAATGATATCATAGGATTTATTCTACCTTGACTTGTACTCCAAGATGCCATGTACTCCTATATATATGCCCACGAGGCTCAAGCAATACAATCAACTGTTCCACCAATCTCTGTCTCTCTCCATTTTAACTATCATGAGCTAGAAACTAACTCTAACCTCTAGCTAAGTTAGAGTATCCAAACAATGCAATTGTTAAATCAAATGGAAAGGCGTGTTAAATACCCCCTCCCGTCCTTTTACTATGCATATAATAATTGTCTCAAGTCGAACTTTATAAAGTTTGACCTTATTTATATGAAAAAATATCAACATCTACCATGCTAAATTTATACAATATGAAAATTTAAGTCATGACACATCTACTGATATTGATTTCTTATTGTGAATGTTTGTACTTTTTTCTATAAAGTTGGTCAAACTTTACGAGGCTTGACTTTAGAAAAATCTTATATGCGAACTACAGATTCGGAGGGAGTACAACATGCTTAACAACAACCAAATATAGTCATTCATAGATATTTCACTAGTGGAAAACAGGGAACTAGTCTCGGTTCTAGAGGGCCTTTAGTCCCGGTTCTAGAACCGGGACAAAAAGGTCAGGACTAAAGCCCAAAACCTTTAATCCCGATTCGCTTACGAACCGGGACAGAAGGGGCTCCACACGGCCACTACGGGGCACCCATGCAAGAGGACCGTTAGTCCCGGTTAGTAACACGAACCGGGACCAAAAGGCAGCCACGTGTCAACAGCTGGCAAGAGCTGGGGTTTTGGTGTTTTTTAAAAGGGGAGGGGTTAGCGGGTTTTGGAGGGTTAATTTAGGGGTTTCATATTGTGTTAGATAGCTAATAGAGAGAAGTGACCTCTTTTTCTCTGTGCTTGGTCGACACTAGCTACAATACATATAGAGAGAACTCGACACGCTAGCTAGTAAGCAAATGAATTAACCATTAATTATAGAAGATCGTCATGAACATATACAGAGAGAAGTGACCTCTCTTTCTCCGAGAGATTGGCCGAACAACAAGTTTTCGTAATCTATCCGACGCTACTACATATATACAACATAACATCTCTTACAATCCCTAACATCATCTACCTAAGATCCATTTCCAATTCCTTATGGTATTCTCCGTGTTGAGGTATGATGTGGTCAAGAAAGAATCCTGCCAATTCCTCTTGAATTGCTCGTATGCGATCATGTGGTAGGAGTTCATCCCGCATCTGCCACAACTAATTTAAAGAATGGGGTCAATACATATATATGAATGAAACTCAACACAAATGATGGTAATAAAATAAAATTGTGAATATTATTGTTTACGTACTTCATATTGTTTTTCAGAGTAGCCCCACTGAGAGGTCACGTTGTAGATGAACTCGCAAATGTAGTATCCACATAAATTATTCCCGCCTTCCTGCCACAAGTGCTTTACGAGAAATAGAGTTCAATCAAACTGATAATCAAGCATGACAAATGGTATTGATGAAGCTAAAATCAATTTGTGATGCGCGTAACTAGCTAGTACTACTTACTTTCGGGTGTGTAAATCGCTGCTCCCTTCGTAGTCCCGGAACCATTTCGGTGAACTCTTTCCAAACCCTGCCAAACAAAGAAAATAATTACTTGGTATTAGGAAATGAACAAAGTTGCCGATATGGTGCGATAATGATCGATTGAACTTACTTTTGGAGCATTGCAGTCATGTCCGCATAGAGCTGGGGATCTATTCATCTCGAGTCTAAGACAATTACTACTCCCCGGTCAAGCTTAATCTCTAGCAGAATAAAGTGGAACCTGCGCATGCATGCATAACTCATCAATTACATTACTATAACCTCGAGTAAGCGCAACCGAATATGCACAAGACAGTAACGCTCACATGAAGTTGTAAGGAAAGATTATTTTCCCTTTATTTTGAGTTCGAAGTAAGGATTGTAGCAAGTTGTCTTCAGTATCAGTGACCTTGTTTTGAACCGAGCAATCATTTATGGTATTTGGGTTAATGAACCCAATGTCATAGATTTGTGCTTTTTTGCATGCAATGAAAGATTTGAGCTATAGAGACTTAATTACAGAAGTAATACTTACAGACAGTAGCAAGTCATGAGTTGCTTGTCGAGGGCACCTTGATTGAATAACAAGAATAACTCCACAAATTCAACATGCATCACATCAGTTACAACGAGGTCGTGCTCCTCTTTAATTCCCAGCATCAAAGTATCCTTCCTAGACTAGCTGCAGGTATCCATGTACCATTCATGCAATCTTCGCATCATTGTTGTTAGAGGAGGATGATCAGGTTTGACGAGAGGCTTCCCGTACTCGTATCTGAGGATCTCTGCCATGTCTAATATTTCAAACTCTACATCATCGCCCAGGTAATCAGCAGGATTGGTACCGGGCACTAGCCCTAGATGATTAGCGACGATATCGCTAGACACCTTGAGCGGGGGGCACGATTGGCTTGCCTATTCACCAAGCTGGGGAATTGTTTTCCCACTTATTTGTTGTGCTAATCTTGCATCACTAGAAGTACTTCTCGATCGCCGCACATCTTTATATGTCTTTTTAAGACATCGTACATAGCTGGCATCCGTCGGAGGTGGTGGTGGTTGATACGTCTCCAACGTATCTACTTTTCCAAACACTTTTACCCTTGTTTTGGACTCTAACTTGCATGATTTGGATGGAACTAACCCGGACTGACGCTGTTTTCAGCAGAACTGCCATGGTGTTATTTTTTTGCAAAAATAAAAGTTCTCAGAATGACCTGAAAATCAATGGAGATTTATTTTGGAATATATAAAAAATATCTGCGAAAAGAACCAGACCAGGGGGCCCACACCCTGTCCAAGAGGGTGAGGGGCGCCTCCCTGGGAGCGCCCCCTGCCTCGTGGGCCCCCTGATGCTCCACCGACATCACCCCTGACTCCATATATTCGCTTGCGGGGAGAAAAAAATCAGAGAGAAGGAATTATCGCGTTTTACGATACGGAGCCGCCACCAAGCCCTAATCTCTCTCGGGAGGGCTGATCCGTAGTCCGTTCGGGGCTCCACAGAGTGGAGATCGTCTCCGTCCTCATCATCAACCTTCCTCCATCAGTAATTCCATGATGCTCACTGCCGTGCGTGAGTAATCCCATCATAGGCTTGCTGGACGGTGATGGGTTGGAGGAGATTTACCATGTAACCGAGTTAGTTTTGTTAGGGTTTGATCCCTAGTATCCATTATGTTCTAAGATTGATGTTGCTATGACCTTGCCATGCTTAATGCTTGTCACTAGGGCCCGAGTGCCATGATTTCAGATCTGAACCTATTATGTTTTCATGAATATATGTGAGTTCTTGATCATATCTTGCAAGTCAATAGTAACCTACTATGTGTTATGATCCGGCAACCTCGAAGTGACAATAATCGGGACCACTCCCGGTGATGACCGTAGTTTGAGGAGTTCATGTATTCACTATGTGTTAATGCTTTGGTCCGGTACTCTATTAAAAGGAGGCCTTAATATCCCTTAGTTTCCAATAGGACCCCGCTGCCACGGGAGGGTAGGACAAAAGATGTCATGCAAGTTCTTTCCCATAAGCACATATGACTATATTCGGAATACATGCCTACATTACAATGAGGAACTGGAGCTAGTTCTGTGTCACCCTATGTTATAACTATTACATGAGGAATCGCATCCGACATAATCATCCATCACTGATCCAATGCCTACGAGCTTTCCACATATTGCTTGTTGCTTATTTACTTTTCCGCTGTTACTATTACAATCACTACAAAACTACTATCGCTATTTTTGCTACCGTTACTGTTACTTCCATATTACCTTGCTACTAAATTGCTTTGCTGTAAATAATAATTTTTCCAGGTGCGGTTGAATTGGTAACTCAGCTGCTAATACTTGAGAGTATTCTTTGGCTCCCCATGTGTTGAATCAATAAATTTGGGTAGAATACTTTACCCTCAAAATTGTTGCGATCCCCTACGCTTGTGGGTTATCAGTGGTCGCTTCAGGGCATCCAGAGTGCGCTCTGCTTTCATTGGATCTACCGTTTCCTTTGGAGGTGGAGGTTTCCGTGCAGAATGGTCCCTCACTTTGACAACACAGATGTCCGGGTTTTCCTTGTCGGTCCTCTCATATGGTAACTTTTCCGGAGCCTTGAGACATGGACCGTATGTGAATTGCTTCCCGCCTCTGCTTGTACTGCTAGCCACCAGAGCAGTGATGTCTATCTTCTGCCATTGCTGACGCGGCAGAGTCTGCCGACATGCCGGAGGAGGCAGAGGAGGAGGCGGAGTGCTTCGACGCACCGAAGGAGGCAGAGGAGGAGGTGGAGTTCCCTCACGCACCGGAGAAGGCGTAGGAGGATGCGGAGTTCCATGATCACTCATCAGAGGAGGAGGAGGAGGAGGCGGAGTTCCCTTACGCGTTGGAGGAGGAGGCGGAGTGCCCTCACGCGCCGGAGGAGGAGGAGGAGGAGGAAGCGTCCAGTTTGGAAGCTTGATGTACTCCTTCATCCATAGACAGGTACTCCTCAAAGCATAAACCAGACGATTCTCCTCTTCACCTGTAGGGTGGTTAAGCTCCAGCTCCTCAAATCCCTGCATTATTTCATCCACCGTCACAACAGCATAGCCATGTGGAATCAGGCGACAATGAAAAGTTCTGTCAGCTTGAGGAGGTACAACAGAGCCAACAACCGCCTTCAAAGTCAGGTTCTGCCATTTCGTCATTAGCTCGCAATGTTGAGCCTTCGTGATAGTATCCATGGGGTAGCGAGGAGCCGTGAAATCAGGCTGAACGAGCTTCGTGGAAGCCACGTTGCTTCTCCGCAGATGGTGGGGTAGCTTCTAGGGCAGCGTCAAAGCAAGGATCTTCGTGTCGCTGAGATGGTTGGTCGGTAGCTGCAAGTTCCTCTAGCTTTGCTATTCTTGCATTGAGCTTCTGCATTTCGCTCACTTCCGCTTTCCTATTTCTCCCTCATCTTCTATAACCACCACTGTCGAGAAACCCAACTTTTCACGGATCGGAGCCTGGTGTGCCTCGTGTTCGTTCAGGGTGCTAAGGATTCCCGAGGGCCTCTGTCAGCTCATCCTTCTCTCTGTCGGTAATGAACGTCCCTTCCTGCGCTGCACTAATATATTGCTGAATCTTCTTGAAGGGTATTGCAGGTTGCTCGTCCGTCCAATGACACTCCCCTGTTTCTGGGTCCAAAGTTCGCCCAACCCTGAAGAACCATGTCCTACACTGATCTGGCCAGTTCAATGTCGCTGGTTCGACCTGTTTAGCAAGCAGGTCCTGCTAAGCTTTGTCCCACAATGGTCGGGCTTTGTAGGAGCCACCAGACCCCGTGTGATGGTGATACTTCTTCTTTGCAGCATTTTTCTTGTTTGTCAGTGACCTTTTATGATTTATTTTAGGCCACAAATGTGGGCCAGTGATTTCTTATCTTCTCATATCGGTCGGTGAATTCTGGAGTCTTCCCTTTATCGACAAATTTGTGTTCAACTCTTTCTTCTAGTTCTTGAGTAGACATGTTATCTTCTTAAGAGCAAACAACTTGACCTTTGGCTCTATAACTGGGTTATCCGGATCCACCTCTAGCGGGAGGGTGAAATTTGCTTTCAGCAAGGTCAAAAGATCACCTTTCAGTCTATCCTGGACATAAGAAACTTCAGGGCCGTCCTTACACTTATTCCATTGTTGGACGCTGATCGGGACGGTGTCCCTAACAACAGCTCCACACTGATTTAGAAATGCATCCTTGGTCCGCTTGGGAGCAATCGGTTGGCCATCTTTCGCGATTTCTTCGATCATGTACCTTTCATCCTGGCGCAACCTTTTTTTAGGGCCTCGTCTCCTTACGGAAGTTTGGCTCGATCTGGAGGGCTATAAAAGAAGAGAGAAGCGTTAATATATGTACATACCAAAACAAATAATGCATCAAGTGAGCACATGCTTATTTAATATATATACCTCACCAGACTTTGCAACAGCTCCCTCCTTCGTTTGGCCATCAGAGCTATCATCACGATCTCCTTCCTCCGCCATTCGGTCACTGGAGCCGTCATGATCTTCTTCCTCCTCCATTGTTGGATTACCGGAGCTGTCATCCTCTCCTTCCTGACCATCGGTGTCGTTGAGAAACGACAAGGGATCAGCACCAGTGAGGATTATATCCCCCAACAATTGTTCTTGTACTAAGTCTCTTTCCATAGTTTTTGCAAATATTACAACATGGCAATATACAAACATGAGAGATGGATATTATATTAGTGGCAAACATTGACCTAGATAATTAATCACAACAAGGAATCATATGCATATATGAGCACTGGATTAGTTGCGGACTGCCTCTCTCATGCATGTCCGCCCCCCTCATGTCGAAGTTATTGGGGTTATACTTTCACGAGATGACACTTTGCAAAAAATAATCGCTATGCTTCAACAACGTTGTTTTAACTTGGTTAATTTGGGTGGCCTCGACAACACTTCTAGGGTTTGGGGTGGCCTCGACAACGCTCTTTAACTTCGTAAATTTGGGTGGACTTGACAACGCTTCTAGGGTTTGGGGTGGCCTCGACAATGCTTCTAGGGTTTGGGGCGGCCTTGACAATGCTTCTAGGGTTTGGGGTGGCCTCGACAACGCTCTTTTAACTTGGTAAATTCGGGTGGCCTTGACAATGCTTTCTCAGTCTCGGTTTGGGTGGACTCAGGAGTTGGCCTAGCGAGAGGGGGTTGATCAACGCCCCCCCTCATGTCGAAGTTACTTGAGCACAAGAGCTTCGATCGAGACGATTCCGGATCCGTTGAGAGTAAGTAACTTTTAAATCATTTAACTTGGTAAATTTGGGTGGCCTCGACAACTCTTCTAGGGTTTTGGGTGGCGTCGACATCACTTTCTCAGTCCCGGTTTTGGTGGAATCGAGAGTTTGGTCGGGCGAGAGGGAGTTTATCGACGTCCCCTCCACATTTCAAAGTTACCGGAGTTTTCTATGAACCAAAAAAATTCCACATGACATGTCTGACGACCGGACCGCCTCTCTCATGAATGTCCAACGTCCCCGGCTCTCTCATGAACAAAAAATATATTCTATGAATAAAAACACATCATATGATCATTTTCTATATATATACATCCATCCATCCATCCACATCCATGCATACATATGGACAAAAAACGTCATATATATGATCATCTATTAACAGAAAAAAAATCATATGATCATGTGTGAACAAAATAAATCATCATATATATGAACACATTTTTTATGAAAAAATCATGACATATCATCATATACACATACATATCATCTATGAACACAAAAACTCATCATATATATGAAGAAAAAATAGGAGGAGGACAGGGAGGAAGGGGGTGCCGACCAGACCGAACGGGCAGGAGAGCTGCGGCGTGGTCGGGGCAGGGGCAGAGCCACGACGGCGGCGTCGTCATCGGGGCAGAGGGCGGCGACAGCGGCATGGTAGGGGCTGGGCCCGAGGCACTACGGTGGCGGCGTCGGGGCAAAGGGCGGCGAAGACGGCATGGTCGAGGCAGGGGCAGAGGCACGACGAGGGCGGCATGGTCACGGCAGGGGCAGAGGCACGGCGAGGGCATCGACAACGAGGTAGAGCAGCCTGACGACGTCGATGGGGTAGAGGGCGGCAGCGGCATCGAGGGAGAGCTCGGGTAGCTTGGCGGCGTCGTCGAGGGCAACTACAGAGATGAAATCTGAAAAGGATAAGTGCTGGCTTATATAGCAAAGCCTTTGGTCCTGGTTCGTGGCACAAACCAGGACCAATGCACCTCTTTAGTCCCGGTTTGTGCCACCAACTGGGAGCAAAGGTTAGTTTTTGTCAGCCCAAAGGGCGGGAAGCAGAGACCTTTGGTCCCGGTTGGTGGCATGAACCGGGGCCAAAGGTGTGCATTGGTCCCGGTTGGTGCTGAGGGAGTCCTGGATTAAGGGGTCCTTAGGTGGCCGGATCGCTCGTTATGGGCCGGACTAGTGGGCCGTGAAGATTATTGCGGAAGACTATCTCCTGAATACGGATAGGACTCCCATATGTGTTAGATAGCAAGTTCAAGTCCGGGTGTAATACTTTCCTTCCTCTGCAAAATGGTCATGTACAACCCTAGGTCCCTCCGGTGCATATATAAACCGGAGGGTTTAGTCCGTAGAGACAACAATCACAATTGCATATGTTAGACTCCTAGGGTTTTAGCCATTACAATCTCGAGGTGGATCAACTCTTGTAAACTCATATCCATCAAGATTAACCAAGCTGGAAGTAGGTTATTACCTTGATCGAGAGGGCCTGAACCTGGGTAAACATCGTGTCCCTAGTCTCTTGTTCCATCAATCCTCACACGCATAGTTCGGTACCCCCTACCCGAGATCCACCAGTTTTGACACCGACATTGGTTCTTTCATTGAGAGTTCCACTGTGCCGTTGATAGAAGGATTAATGGCTCGCTTCATCATCAACGACGGCGCCACCGATGAGGTTATTTTTCTCCCCAACCAGCTTTTCATGTTCGGCGGCTTAGTGCTTCGTGCCAACACGGAAGGCCACCTCGAGCAGGTTGACAGTTACGCCCCTGGTCATCAGATCTGATTTGGAAACTTGAACTATGTTGCTGACGTCCATGGAGATTTAATCTTCGACGGATTTGCACCCATGGCGGCTGCTCCCTGCCTCCACGATGAAGACGCTTTAGATGTGTCATCGGACCTCGTCCAGGGGTCAACAACTATAACAGCTCCGGCCCTAGATCCGGAGCAGATCGCCTCATCCGAGGATGGGAGGATCAACCCCGCCACAGAAACCACAGACTTAGTGGTGCTTGAGCCGCACATAGACCCAGCCTTAAGCAGGATTCTCCCCGCCGCTGGAGCACCGGACTCGTCTCCGATTACGAGTCCAGAACTTTCGGGATCCGTGATTCTTGGGCTCGATCGAGCGGTTGTCACCGAACTCTATCCCACGGATGGCCGAACATAAGTCTGGCACTCGCATTTAGATGAAGCACTAGACTTATTAAAATCTCTCATCCTAATAGAGGATTCCCAGCTGAACTATGGCCAGTCCGACCGGGGGCTGGGGACAGGGAATCTTGCTTCCCACCCACCACCCACTTGGTAGACACGGTCAAAGACTTAACCAATCTGCTAGACTACGCTTCCGAAGACATCGATGGGATGGACCACGATGTCGAGGCTGATCTAAGTGCAAACCCACCTACAACCGGGCGATGGACGGCTACCTCTACATACAACGTATACATGGTGGACACACCAAACAAGAAGGAAGGCGACGGCGATACAAATCCAAAGCAGGACAAGCTTGTCGATGAACCTCCTAAGTGCGACGTCAGAAACGTTGATCTCGATTTTGTAAAGGGAAAGAGAGTAACACTGTCACTGAAGACGATGACGATCCGAAGCAAGCTGATGACCCCGTAGAACCAACGGTAGAGCAGGACGAACGGGAGGATGGTGAACACAGTCCTGAACCGCTGATCAACCACAGCGGTGCCGAAGACAGCAGTTATCAACCTGTCTCCGAAGAGGACGTTGACCTAGGAGACGACAATTTCATCGTCCCAGAAGAACCGCTCGAACAGAAACGTTTTCAACAACAGCTCCTTGCCACTGCAAGGACCCAGAAGAAGCAGCAGCAGCGGCTTAGAGCCAAACATCATACGCTCAACGAGAGATAGAACGAAGTGCTAGACACTGAAGAAAGATACGACTATAAGCGCCAAACAAAGAGCTATCCTAAGCGCAAGCAGCTGCCCCAATTCGATGATGAGGTCCCTACGCCAATCCAGCCGAAGTATGATGATCCAATCAACCAGACCGACCACCCCGTGGATGAGACAAAGTCGCCATCAATGCTGTACACCAGCCGGCACCTCATCACCATAAAGGAAAGGATACAACGGATCAGGCCCATAAGTACGATCTATGTCAGGACCTGAATAAAAAATTGGCTAGGCCAGATCAATTTACGGATCAAGGGAACGTGCTCAAACACGGGACGACGGCTATCAGGCCATAATCACCGGGCAGAATCAAATTCGGAACCAACACTAAACACAAACACCGTACAAACTATGCCACGATATTGCAAAATACACGGATGCCGCACACCCTTTGTGCTTCACCGATGAGGTGATGGATCATGAATTTCCGGAAGGGTTTAAACCCGTAAACGTCGAGGCAAATGATGGAACAACACACCCCGCTTTATGGATAGAAGACTTTATTATTCACATCACATGGCTCGTGGATACGACCTCCACGCTATCAAATACTTATCTCTCAAGCTGAAAGGGCCAGCTCTGCACTGGTTAAATAGCCTCCCAGAGAACTCCATTGGAAGCTGGGAAGAACTTGAGGATGCTTTTCGGGCTAACTTTCAGGGGACTTATGTCCGGCCCCCGGATGGTGACGATCTTAGTCACATAATCCAGCAACCCGGGGAGTCAGCCCGCAAGCTTTGGAATCAATTCTTAACTAAAAGGAACCAAATTGTTGTCTGCCCGGACACCGAGGCCTTAGCGACATTCAAACACAGTGTCCAAGATGAGTGGCTGGCTAGACACCTCGGTCAAGAGAAGCCGAGGACAATGGCAGCCCTAACTACACTCATGACCCGCTTTTGCACGGGCGAGGACAGATGGCTGGCTCATAGTAGCAACAGCACCAGCAACCCTGGCACCTCTGAAGTCAGGGATGGAAATGGCAAGCCACAATTCAATAAGAACAAATGTCAAAACAATACTGGAAGCACAGACGATAGGACAGTGAACACCGGATTCAGTGGCTTCACGCCTGGTCCATGAAAGAAGCCATTCAAAGCATGGCACCCCTGATAAACCTACAAATCATACCAACCGAAATTGTTGGGTTTTAAGCAGGCCGACAAGCTAAACGCCGAACACAAGGGGAAAGGACCTCAAAGCCAGGACGAGGATGAACCTCGCCAGCCAAACATGGGGGGGGGGGGGTAGAGGAAATTTCCACCGGAGGTAAAAACCGTGAACATGATCTACGTCACCCATATCCCCAAGAGGGAACACAAGTGCGCACTCAGGGACATTTACACCGTAGATCCTGTTGCCCCCAAGTTCAACCCATGGTCGGCTTGTCCGATCACCTTTGATCGCAGGGATCACCCAACCAGTATCCGTCACGGAGGTTTGGCGGCCCTAGTGCTCCATCCTATAATCGACGGATATCATCTTACTCGAGTTCTTATGAACGGCGGCATCAGTCTCAATATGATATACAAAGACACTGTCCGCAAGATGGGCATAGACGCCTCAATAATTAAGCCCAGCAGCACTACCTTTAAAGGAGTGATACGAGGCGTAGAAGCCCGCTACACGGGCTCATTAACATTGGAGGTCATATTCGGCTCTCCTGATAACTTTCGAAGCGAAGAGTTAATCTTCGACATCGCTCCTTTATGAAGTGGCTATCACGCACTACTTGGAAGAACGACCTTCGCCCGCTTTAATGTGGTCCCGCATTATGCTTACTGAAATCTCAAAATGCCCGGACCACGCGGCATCCTCACGGTCAACGGAAACATGGAGCACTCCCTCCGTACGGAGGAAGACACTGCGGCCCTAGCAGCAGAGGTGCAAAGCGGCATATTCAAGCTGAGCAGTTCATCGGTCGTCAAGACCACAGACATGGCTAAATGTGTCTGGCCCGCACTACAATGTTGCAACTGAAAGGAACCTGAGCTCGATTAACATTTGCACCCCTGTCGACTGCCCCATAAGGTCCTAGCACCCGTACCTCGCGTACACAATTATGCCCTTAAAATACCTTGGGCGGTGCTAGGGGCGCACCGCATAAAAATACTCCATAGTTCGGCTTGACCCTATTCGAACTCTAAAATACATTTTCTTTTTGAAGGTTCACTTAAAAGAACCTACATTGTTTACGACTGTGCATGATATTCTTTTCCAGAATCATTTTCCCCTTGGTACAGGCGGCCACCATAATTCCCCTCTTCAAGGACACATTACCAAGGAGAAAATGGCATGGACGTGCAGCAGGACCCGACATTGAGATTTATTTTTAGATTCAGGCCCTGTGTAAAACTTTTTTCTCTCTTTTATTTTTACTTTTTGACATATAAAATGCCCAAGGATCTTGTCAGCAATATCTGTAACCACATGGCTTGCCGTATTAAATGGGATATAAAAGAAGCAGTTTGGTTCCAATTCTCTTGGAGTTTGTTTTATTACCACCTGTGTTCTCTCCCCATGACAGATTGGCACATGTGCCTTAATACCTGGACTTAATACCAGGGGCTGTATTCGGCCTGGCACACCTCCAAAAGTCTGAACACCTATAGGGAACTGTTCGGCGTCCCGGATATTGCATTATATACATCCACTCCGAATCATGTCTTGGGTATATAGTTGGGTTGCCCGGCTCCTGTGCTTACCACCTTACGTTCCACACTGTTCGGCTAAGGTAGTAAAGGGAGAACTACTGCGATTGTACTTCTGGCTTGTCCGGTCAAGTACCTCAGTAGAGAAAGCCAAAAACTGACTGTCATGATGAAGCGAGAACCGGTCAAGCGATTTAGTGACCTAGTGTCATACTACGATCGATAGCGATCCACTCCGTGTTATACGAGGGGCTGGTCTTTGCCCAGCCACGTACAACGGGCACCATAGTTCGGAAAGCCCTACACGCACTAGGGGCTCGTACTTAGCCCCACAACTTCAAGCTCCTGTGGCTAAGTGAAAGCAATAAAGCCGCATAGTCTGATTGCCTCGTTCGTTCCACGGATAGCTCGCTATGGACCAAGACGTTGGATAAAGAGTGTTCATGTGCATTATCGAACACCCCTGGAAACTTTCAACATTAAATAAACAGCCGCACAGGAGGAAAAGTCGCTTATAATACAGAAGCACAAAAATAACATATGTCGGCACACACGCTTAGTCCTTACATTCCGAATACAATCATTCAAATATTATGTCCTTTGAGCACTGGCCCTCTACAAGGCGGGCTCCTTCTAGGATGTCACCAAAGTACCTTTCGGGCTTCCAGTGATCCTTGCCCTTGAGCGGGCCAACTGTCGCTATCTCCGTGGCCTTAATATTCGCCCAGTGCACCTTGACGTGGGCGAAGGCCATTCGTGCACCCTCTATGCAGGTCGAACGCTTAGTAGTGTCGACCCGCGGACTCACATCGACGAGCTTCTTCACCAATCCGAAGTAGCTACTTGGGATTGGATCAGCGGGCCATAGCTGGACTATCAAGTTCTTCATGGCCGTACCCGCCATATTATGTAGCTCGACCAGCTGCTTCATCTGGTCATTGAGGGGCACCGTATGATTCAGCGCAAGAAACTACGACCAGAACAGCTTCTTAGTGCTGTTCTCCTCCTAGACTCGGAAGTATTGGGCGGCATCAGCGACGCTCCTCAGGAGATCTGCAAACACGCCTGGAGATCTCCATAATCATGTCAGCCCAAGATACCTCTGACCTCCGAAGATGCTATGCAAGAGAAAAGTCTTCCCGCTGCTATTTGACGTGCTTGTTTTATCTCCTCATGAGCACTACGTGACTCTCTCCGCGCCTCCTTGGCAGCATTAACTGCCGCGGTGAGTTCGGATGCTTGTTCTAAAGTCGTGTGCTCCAATGCCTCGCATTTGCGAATGGCATCCCGCAACTCGTTCTCGACTTCGGCCACCCGAGACTCATGGCCTGTTCGGCCTTCAGGTCGGTAGTCGCTTTGTCAGCGGCTGCCTTGCTCGCCTTGGCCTTTGCAAGCTCGCCCTAAAGGGCCACGACCGTAGCTGCGTTAGCTGTTTCACAAAACATATAACACAAATAAAGCTCACGCTCACACATATAGTGTGTTAGAATTTGAATTCTTTAGCCGCATACCTTGCATTTCATCAAAACGCTTGTTGACGAGATCGAGTTGCTCGTCAGCTAGTTTTAGCTTCCGATTAAGCTCGGAAACCTCTACGTCCTGGACGGAGGCCACTAATAGCAAAGCCTATTCAATAATATAATACACATTTCAGCTCTGTTAAATACTACAACATGTATACTTTCTCTGATTCTGTTTAGAATCCAGAAAAGCATCAGGGGACCACAAACAGAGGCAAACGAATCCACCTACCACCACCTACACACGCACGACCCCCGGCCCCAATCCCCTCCACCTTCGCCAGACACGCCCCCACCTAGCTCACTACCTCCCATGGCTAGCGTGCACACAACCCCCTCCCACCGGCCGCGTAGTGCCCCCACCCCTCTACCTTTCTCCGACCACCGCCCCTGGTGCTGCACCTTCCCCCACCCCACGCCCACCTTCTATGCCAGCTGCCACCCTCCCCCTCTTTCTCCTGTGACACCCTCGGAAATGGTGAGATCCACCGCCACCGGACCCCGGGGTGGCCTCAACCACCGGATCCGGCCACCACGGCCCCTGGCACGGCCTCAACCGCCAGATCCGGCCGCTACCGGCCCATGACGCGGGATTTCAACCACCGGATTCCGGCCACCATAGGCCCCCGATGCACCTTGAAACCACCGGAATCGGTCGCAACGGTCATGGGTGCGGCAACCTGCCCCCATCTTCCCCTGGACGGCCTCCCCTCTCCTCTGGCCGGATTCCAGCGATCTCTGCCATGCCATGGCATGTATCGCGCCGGATTCGGTCGTCGAGGCCTGGATCCATGGCAAGTGGATCCCGTGCGTGCGAGATCCGGTTGTGGTGCGCCCCTCCACTCCGGGGGATTTGATGATAACCCCCCCAGTTCGTGCGCCTTTGATCATATGCCCCCCTTGTGTCACTGAAATGTGGGGTCCGGTCCCACATGTCAGTGACACAAAGGGGGGCATATGATCAAAGGCGCACGAACTGGGGGGGGGGGGTTATCGTCTATTTTCCCCTCCACTCCATGTAGTTCTCTTCCCATGAGGCTCACCGTTCTTGAGATCGAGCTCCAGGACTCCTCTATGGCGACTCTGAAGCATAACCGTGGCCGCCCGGGAGGCGCACAAGAAGGGAAACGACAGCGCCTCTGCCGGACGGCCGGAGTCCTGCTCCTCCCCTTGTTCTCGTCCTTGTTTGCATTGAGAAGCGGCTATTAGCATCAGCCCTTGCGGACCTTGTGTGCAGCTCGGCCAACGGGGACGACAAGTACGTCCCACGGGATAATGCAATAATTGGTGGAATCCTAGTACTGGACTGGATTGGTCTTTCAACGAGCTCCACCGGTCGTCCGCCGGCGGGATCCTCTGGTGAGCACTGCCCATGTTCCCCCGTTTCCCTTCTCCCACCTCTCCTAATATTTTTTGTTGTAGGAGCTGCGCCAGGGAAGGCTCATCGGGGCGCCATTGGCGAAGGATCACCGGGGCGCCGCTCGTCGGCTCGCCTGCATCACGTCGCGCGCGGCTGCCGCGTCCTCTGCGACCATGTGTGCAGCTCACCGGGGTGGCGCGTGCGGTACATTGGGCATGTTGATTGCAGCTCGGTTGTGTCGCTTGTGTAGGTCTGATAAGTCAATGTGGATGATTAAAAAAAGTGTTGCCCCGGTCGTGCGCCCAGGAGGCCAACGTAGTCCATTGCTCTCGACCCCGTAGTTCATATTAACCAATTTTAGTTTTCTTGTTTTTAGCGGGAGGGCGTAAAAAAAGAAAAAAAAAGATGAACTACTCGGTGCAGTTCTCTGCCTGGTGCAGTTTATTTGTGTTGTTTGTTGTTTTAGCAGTGGAGTGTAGATGTTCTCTACCTAGGGATATTCAGTTAGGTGTTGTGTCGTAGACTTTGATTCAGTTCTCTGCATGTTCCCATGCAGACCAAGTATGCGTTTGGTTCGTTTGTGGGTGCATGTGCAGCCTAAAAATCCATCGACGACGATGGCATCTGTGCTTATCTTGTTTCCCAATCGCAGCCCGGTTTCTCCATAGCCGTGGCTTCCAATTTGAAGTTTGGTTAAATTTTGCAGGTGAGGTTTTGGTGCTAGGTTTGTATTATAGTGCAGTTCTGCTAGTCCTCAATTGTGGTTCGTCTAGCGATTGTGTTGGTTTTTTTGTATGTATGTATGTATGTGTGTGTGTGTGGTTGTGTAAAAACAATGAATGGATATGTATAAATTGAAGCTCACTTGGTTATCTCATGAAGTTCGCCATAAAACTCCTTCGTGGTTCACTTGGTGATCCGAAACAAAAACATTTCGGAAGAAGCTCACTTCTCAGTACATGTAGTTCACTCTCTCAGTCCTTGCGGTCCATTCGTCCGTACTACATGCATAAAAAATAGTAAGTTTGAAAAAATCTCATGCGGTTCTCTTACGGTAGTGTCATGGTCCGTTTACGGTAATCTCGAGGTTCACTTTTGAGAGTGATACTGTTCACTTGCGCACGACATGGAAGTGTGAAAATATATGTAATGCGGTTCACTTCGATATATGTCGCGGTCCACTTGCCCTCGTCTCTGCTATCCACTCTCGTTCGTAAAAAATGTTGAAAAAAGACAATGAAAACTCGTCTGAGAAAAATTTACGTTCGACAAAAGAAATCATGAAGTTCACTTGACTGTTTCATGCAGTGCGGTTTTTTGTCTGAAGCACTGCGCTCATATGTCTGATGCAGTATACACGATGATTTGGGTGTCACGAAAAACAGAGTGTCCACGTTTTGGTATTTTTAAAATTGCTCTTAAACCGTAAAGAATTGGAGAGAGCGTTCTACATGAAAAAGTTGTGCCTCGACGATATCTTTCCAACGACGTATAATTTGAATCATTTCAAACAGCAGTTTGTAAAAATTTCACGAAAAACGACCGCTGTCTCTCGTAGTCAGCCGCATGATTTTCAAAAATAACCAAAAAACCGTAAGGAATCTAAAAAACATGTCAATATATGTAAGTTGCGCCTCGTCCGTAGCTTCAAACGGCGTATCACACGCGTCGTTTCGACAAACGGTTCAAAAACTGAAGCGAAAACAGTACCCAAAAAATCGATAATATTGAAAAACAGGATTCCGTTTTTAGTAAATTTTAAACTGCTCTTAATCTGTAAGGAATTAGAGAGTGTAATCTACATGAAAAATTTGCGTCTCGACTATATCTTTCCAATGCCGTATCTCTTGCTTCATTCCGGTGCGCGGTTTAGAAAAAAATGCGAAAATACGCTCACTGCATCCCGTTATGCGCGTACTATTTTTGAAAAATCTCTTAAACCATGACGAATCTCGAAAAGCGTTCAACTTGATGAGGCTGCGAATTTTCCATAGCTATCCAACGGTATATTATACGCTTCATTTCGACAAACGGCTTAGAAACTAGACATAAAACATTGCCGAAAATATGCATGCAGTTTTTTCTGGTGGCATTGTGTCACACGCTGCATTTTGTAACATGTCATTTGCATCAGTAAAGCATGAAAATTTGGACCAGCAAATTTTTTTGGCATCATTTGGCTTTTATTTGGGATTAAGTTTTTCTCTCTGTGATTTTCAAGTGCTCTTTAAAGTCAACTACTCCCTCTTGTATATTTCATCTCCTTACCCCAAACTTCTGCCCAATGATCATACCAAGTGTATATATCAGTATAGTATTTTCTTACAAAATTAATTTGGCCAAAAAGTATTTTCAAAAATTAGTGTTCCAGAAACCCCTGAATTGAGGTTTGCACTGCAAGTGCTTGATTTAGGGTGAGAAAAATATTTCAAAGAGTATATTTGAAACCTAGTAGATATAGGACTCCCATAAACCACAAAAATATAATTTTAAAAGTTATTTTCCTATTTTATTTAAAAGGTTTTTCTTAAGGCCAGAAATAGTCTTTAATAGGGAAAAATTATTTAACTATTTCAAAAATATTTGCCAAAATTCAAGGAGACTCATAGGACATATATTGTCCATATATAGGAGTTTCAACACTTGGTCATGTTAAAAATATTGGACAAATCCCTCAGAAACCCTTTTTGGATATTTCAAGCTTTTGAAATATTTACAAAGGGAATATTGTCTAAAAATTCCAGGGAAATTCTATCATGTCATATATGACATATTTTGATGATCTTGCCAAGGCCCATACCTTGGGAAGCAAGAAAACATCATCAAAACCCCTCAAAACCATTCTGTCCATTTTTGAAGTTTGAGCAACTTTACATTGCCAAACTTGTCCAAATGCTCTCAAACTTGGTACACATGCTAGAATGGTCTAATAATGCATCTAGACCAAATGGCACAAGCTTTGGAGAAGGGTAACTTGATCAGAGTGCCCCAAAACCGTTTCTGTTCAAATTCAAATTTGAAACAACTCTACATTACCAACTTTTTACTTGGGGCTTCAAACTTTGTGGGCATGATCACAACCCCAAATGATGACACTACACCAAGTGGTGCATCAAGGAGGGATGATTTGCTTAACTCAAACATGGTGAAACCATTCTTGTTGATTTCTAGGGTTCACCAAAGTTACATTGGCAAGTTTCTTCAAATAAGCCCAAACTTGGTGAAACATCCTATTTCCATATGCCATTTAATCCTGTTAAGTATCATGGCTAGTGGAGATCATTTGATTGCTCAAAACCACATCAAACACCTTTTGGTGATTTTCCAAAGTTACCACTTTCACCCCTTTCCTTAGTCTCCTTGAGCCCAACTTTTTACCACAGCTCCCTCAGGCTCCCCTGCGCCTCTAGTAACTTCCCCATGCCCAGAGCTCAATAATTGAGGGGTGAAAACCCCATTTTACTCTGCTGGACAGCCCAATTTCCACTCTCCCTCAACCTTCCTCCTCTTCCATTGGGTAACCAGGGCATCTAAGGCCACAACCCACTTGTTTACTCCTCACCTGACCCCCCCCCGACAAGGTGGCCACGTCCAGCAAGCCAAAGGCATGCCCTGGCATGCAATAGGCGTGCTCCAGAGCGCGCTACAGTACACACCCGCACTGTAGCCTCCTCCAATCAGCAGCCCCCTACCACCTCGAGCTTCCCCCTCGCGCCAGTCGATGCGCCTCGACGTCCACAATGCGCCCCGGCGCTGTCCCCCTCCTCCTTCTCCCTCCTGTGGCTGCCCTCACACGCGCGCCAGCCGCCCGCAAGCTCCAATTTCCGGCCTCACACACGCGAGCCTCTGGAGCCTTCCCCCGCTCCTTCTCTTCCCCTCTCTAGACGTGAACCACACCCACAAGCACCCCAGACACACCCCGACGAGCCCCTGTGGCCTGTAGCGACCACAACAAGCTCGCCGCGCACACCTCCACGGTGGACCGCCGCCCACCTATAAAAAGGCCTCCCCGAGCCCTTTCCACTCCACCTCTCGCCTCTGAGCTCACTCAAGCGCCCCCCTACACTCCCAGTCCTCTCCCAAAAGCTCCCGAGCTCGAGATCGAGCTCGAGCTCCGCCGCGGTGGCTCGCCGTCGTCCGCTCGATACGGGCCGTCCCCGCTATCCCTGAGCCTCGATCTGAAACCACTGAGCCTCACTGACCATTTCCCCCTCGTTTCCTCTCTCTGCAGCTGCCGGAAACGGCCGGAGCCACCACCACCCGAAGCTCCTCCGCCACGTGACCTCGCCGCCGGCGAACCAGGCCACTCCAGCGACCAACTCCACCTTCATCAGATCGGCAACTCCATGCTGACTCCGTCCCTGCCCTTAGCTCTCCCTACCATGCCCCGAATCGCCGCCGGTGAGCCCGCCGGCCCTCTGCCGGAGGGTTAGGGATGACAGGCGGACCCCGCCTGTCAGCCTCTCCTCCCCCTCGCCTCTCTCTCCTCTCACTGACGCCGGGCCCCGCCCGTCAGGTTTGAAACTTGGCGCGCGCGCTCGTGCCCGTGCGCTGGGCTGGTTCCCCTTTGGTCCTGTGCACTGTGGCCGTTCTGGCCCAGTTACACAGCAACCATTTGTCTTTTTCTTTTCTGTTAAGTTTTCAAATAATTCCACATGATTAAATATTTATCCAAATGAATTAATTCCAGTTCCTAAAAACTTGTAAAATTCCAACCTATTTAATGATGTTACTTTCACCCATATCGATGAACCTTTTCTATTCTGTTCAAATTTAAATCTAAATTTGAACACTAAAACCTCTGTCCAAAAATTCATATACCCCATTCTGTCACTCCAAATCTCAAAGTAAGAATTTTTTCCATCTTAGTTTTCCCTCTGGTATTTTATAAAAATAAGTTGACATTTTTGTGAGCACTTTGGTTTTTCGGTTTTTATTATTGTCTTATTTTCCTGTTGTTTATTACGACGATTAGATACCGCGTTTGACGAGGTTGCTGAAGAAGAAGGAGGGGAAGGATTTGATGACCAAGCCAATCCAGGCAAGCAGCCCTTTGACCATGACTATGGAACCCCTTTTTATGCATGTCATATTGCACCAAATTGTTGTTGCATCGGAATCATGAAGAGGTGGAAACCTCTTGTTGTTTTGCCACTACACTTCCTCGTTGATACTTGCATTCGTGCATGACCCTACCTTCTTATGAGGGTTATGCCGGTGGGAGTAGATAGGTTGCCATAGTAGTGGCTATGCTAGTGGAACGGGATATGCATAATAATGAAAGCATAGTTCATTCGAGGAACTCTTTCAAAAACCCCATCGGGTGACACTTATGCCCGAGGGAGAAGATGAGAAGGGTAACCACTTGATGACAAAGTGGTGTACCGAGACAAGTGTGTGTGTGTGTGATGTTTTTCAAACGGATTGGTTTAAGTTGCGACCGTTATTCCAACTTTACATGCGCAACCGCTCTACCCTTATATGGGAAAGGGCATTATTGATTACCTAGATCGATACTAGAATGGTGCCCGCATTACTAGTGATGGGGGTGACATGAGGTCACTCTCGGGACGGGGTCGTGCTTGGATAGGCGGCCATGACTGTTTTTATAGGGCACCGAACACACCGTTGGTACCCCGTGTCAGTGGTATGTGATGAACATGGGAGCGAGTCTCCACAATTTTTTATGATGTGAAATGTTGGGCACGGGGGTTACTACCAATAGAGTGGACTCTATGTTAGTATCGTCTAGAGAAAGATAGTGATCGGGTGCTTACCCCGGGTACTTGAGGTACCGCGGGTCGTTTATGACACGGAAGGTTCCCCGAATCTAGTGGGTAAAGTGTGCAACCTCTGCAGAGTGTGAAACTATTCGAATAGCCGTGTCCACGGTCAAGGATAGTTGGGTAACTGCTCTTGGGCTACGTCCAATGTTTGCAAAACCATGTGTGTGTGTGAAAGATCCGTTTGATTTAAGTCAAAAAGGACTTGACAGGATCATAGCTTGGCTATGTTGATATCTGTAACCTATAATTCTTATGATGCATGCCTCAGATAGCTCATGTCATTGCACTCACAAATTTCTGCTTTCTGCAAACATATCCTAACTAGTGCTATTTCATATCTTGTCATACTTGTTCCAAAAACATGGGTTGCTTGCGAGTACATTCAAAGTACTCATTGGCTTGCCACTGGTTATTTAATTGGCCAGGCATGGAAGAGCAGGAATATGAAGAAGAATTCTATGGAGACGAACATGCGAACTAGGACGCTTTCCCAGTCAGAATGCCTGTAGGTTTAAGGCAGATGGCATGGGTTCTACTTATCTACGAAGACTTCTGCTATTCGAGTTTATTTGCTATTCAGCCCTTGAGGCTTTTATCTATGTAAGACTTGGCCATAATGGTCATAACTTATGTAAGACGGTATGTATGGATGTAAGACTCTTGTTATTCAGCTTCTGTGTGTTCAGTGAGCATTGATCTCTGGGATCATTGTACACGTGCATTCGGTGATCTCAACCCTTAAGTCGGGGTCCCCACAGAGCTCGTATCAGAGCCATCCTGACTGTAGGAAGCCTTAGTTAGCATGGGTGTTAGTTAGATGAGCCCCTTTTCAAAAACCTTCCGAACCTCTCTTCTTTTCTAAACCTTACCAAACCTGAGATATCATCAGCTTATTAACCTCTCCTATTCGACCTTTGTATATGGCCGCTGTACCTGAAGAGCACCTGACCACTAGGTTCCCCTTGCTTCTCGAGGATAGCCTCCAGGAGTGCCAGTTCCACCGAGCACCCATCCTCACCTACCATGAGCATTTGGTTAACGACACTGAGGTGGAGTACCATGTGGAAGTGATCGTGAAGGCAAACGATCCCCCCACAAGTTGGTTCTTCGAGGGACCCCAGATGGCAACACTACCTCTCACTGTCGAGGCTGTTGCACTCAAGGCACTAACCCGTCTCTGTGAACTTCTTCCGGAGATGGCAGCCAAGATGACAACCTGCTTCTTGCCTTACTGGAAGAAAGGTGAAGATGAAAGCAGGGCGCAAGCCCCTCCACTGAAGGAATGACTTCCACTTCGATTCCAGACCTACTTCAGCCTATGTGCCTATAGCTTGGCACAAGATCTGGCCTCGGAATCGATGAAGCTCCGAGAAGAACTTCACAAGACCAAGGCACTTCTTCGTCGAGCATAAGAGAAGACGGATAGGATAAAGAAGGAGGGTGCGCCTTCCAGACGTTCCGCTATCGCGTATCAAGGCGGGAGGCCCTCAGGAGATGTATCTTCCAAGGATGAAGAGCCACCCCAACGACGCCGTATGACGGCAAGGGAATATCGCAAGCTCTTCCCTGCACCACCGACAAAACACCGCCGTATCGAACTCCTCCACTCCCCCACGCCCTCAAGTGATAAGGGGTCCAGACAGATGAAGACAAGGAGGAAGACCCAGAAGAACCAGAGTACACGACCGAGCATTCTGCCGCTTAGGCATTATTCGCAACTCGGATATGCCCGTTCGTGACCTCTACGGTAGGATAGGTCGTGTAACCCCTATGCGAAGTCGAGTCCTTGTATGGTTCATATGAAGCTATCTAGTATTTGCTTTTGTTGTGTTTGGATGAACGTCATATCTTCCCTTCGGGAATATGTAAACGACTACATCACCCATTTGGATTTTTATCAGTGTGTTTGGCCCTTTGGGCCCTTGCATGAAATGATTAGTGTCACACCCACCCCCTTACTAGGCACCCATCTTTATTGCTTTCCCTCTTCCAAATCATGAGACCTTTTACCGCTCCAGCAGGATGCCTGTTGTAACTCGTACTGGTACCTCTACCCAGCAGCCTGAAGCCGGAGCATCCGCCCAATCAGAGGCCGGCCAAGACCAAACCCACGACCAAGCTCCCGCACCACCTCCCCCGAACATGGACATGGCTCAGCTTCTCCAAGCTTTCCGAGAGGAACGCCAAGCCAACACCGCAGCCCTCCAGATGATTGCTCAAGCTGTCACCAACAACCGCCAGCCGGCGGGGAATGGCAATGGACGTTCCACATTGGCAGAGTTCAAGAAGCATGCACCACCAACTTTCATCGAGACTGCTGAACCCCTGGATGCAGACGACTGGGTCCGCACCATTGAGGACTTGCTGGAACTAGTCGGTTGCACCGAAGACCGCGAGAAGGTGGCTTATGCTGCCCACTTCCTCGGGGGGACTGCTAGAGCTTGGTGGGATGGATTCAAGGTCATGCATGCTGGGCAAGACATCACTTGGGACAACTTCGAGGTAGAATTCCGCAAGGCCCACATTCCTTCCGGAATCATGGATATCAAAAAGCGCGAGTTTAGAGCCCTGAAGCAAGGAAGTGGCACTATCAAGGAGTACATGCAGAAGTTCAGTGTTCTGTCAAGGTATGCCCCTGAAGATGTCAGCACCGATGCTGCGAAAAGGGAGCGCTTCATGGAAGGCCTCAATCAGACTCTGCAGTACTCACTTGTCGTGGGCGACTGCTCAACCTTCCCTGACCTGGTGAACAAAGCACTCATGCTTGAAGACAAGCGGCGTGCTCTGGAAGACACCCGCAAGCGCAAGATGGTCAGCAAGGGAAGTTCCAGCAACCAGAAGCCTCGCCCGTGGCAGCCAGCCCCGGTCAAGCCAACCTACCAGCAGCCAAGATCTCCTGCACCTCACACCAACTATCAGCCTCAGCAGTATGCCAACACGAGGCCAGCTTTCAACCCCAATAACAGTGGTGGCAACAAGATCAATAACCCAAACCAAGTCACTTGCTTTGGTTGTGGCCAGTCAGGGCATATTTCTAAGGTGTGCCCCAACAAGAAGCCCGATGCCCCGCGCCCTAGTGCGTAGAACCCAGGACAAGGCCGTGGGATGCCACCAAGGAACCAAGCTCCCCGCAACCCACCTAACCACGGGAAGGGGCGTGTGAATCACGTCACTACTGAAGAAGCTCAGGAAGACCCAGACGTCGTGCTGGGTACGTTCCTTGTCAACTCAGCACCTGCAACTGTCTTGTTTGATTCTGGAGCCACGCATTCATTTGTCACTCAAAGATTTGCATTAAAAAGTGGCATGACCCCTACACCCCTGAATAACCCCATGGTGGTACAAACCCCCAGAGCAGACATGAGAGCCAAGATAGACTGTAAGGGAGTCAGTATTATCATTAATGGGGTAGATTTCATAGCAGACCTTATCGTCCTGAGATCACAAGGCTTGGATGTGATCCTAGGCATGAATTGGCTCAGCAAGCACCAATGATTATTAGACTGTGCCAATCGGACTGTCACTGTGACCAATGACCAAGGAGTCGAAGTTAAGTTTGCTTCCAACTCCTCTTCTGCTCAAACCGCTCAAGTCAACTGTTTGTCTGAAGTTGGACTGGAGCAAGTACCGGTGGTTTGCGAGTATCTCGATGTCTTTCCGGATGAGCTACCGGGAATGCCCCCTGACCACGACATTGAGTTCATCATCGAGCTCGTGCCCGGGGCAGGACCCATCTATAAGAAGCCTTATAGAATGGGGATGGAAGAATTAGCCGAGTTGAAGAAGCAACTGGAAGAGCAGCTGAGGAAAGGATTTATCCGCCCAAGTGCCTCCCCTTGGGGATCACCTGTTCTGTTTGTGGCAAAAAGGGACGATACCATCCGCTTATGTATTGACTACCGTTCCCTCAATGAGGTTACAATGAAGAACAAGTATCCACTTCCCAAGATTGAAGATCTGTTTGATCAACTCAGCGGAGCCAAGGTGTTCTCCAAGATCGACCTCAGATATGGGTACTACCAGCTGAAGATCAGGCCCCAAGATATTCCGAAGACGGCATTTGTAACCAGATATGGCCTGTACGAGTGCACGGTCATGTCCTTTGGACTAACCAATGCCCCAGCTTACTTCATGTATCTCATGAATAAAGTCTTCATGGAATATTTGGACAAGTTTGTTGTTGTCTTCATCGATGACATTCTTGTCTTCTCGAAGACGGAGGAAGAGCACGAGCAACATTTGAGGATGGTCCTAGACAAGCTTCGAGAGCACCAACTATACGCCAAATTCAACAAGTGTGAGTTTTGGCTGCATAAAGTTGGATTCTTAGGTCATTTCTTGACCGAAGAAGGATTGTCAGTTGATCCCGCAAAGATCGAAGCTGTGACCCAATGGCAATCTCCAACGACCGTCAAGGAAGTCAGAAGATTCCTCGGACTTGCGGGCTATTACCGCAAATTCGTGGAAGGATTCTCTAGCATTGCCCGGCCAATGACTCAGCTCCTGAAGAAGGACAAGAAGTTCGAATGGACGCCAAAATGCGAAGAAAGCTTCCAAGAGCTCAAGAAGAGATTGACCACCGCCCCAGTTCTGGCAACACCTGATATTCACAAGTTTATGATATATTGTGATGCCTCTCGAACCGGATTGGGAAGCGTTCTGATGCAAGAAGGCCGAGTCATAGCTTACCTCCCAAGGCAGCTACGACCTCATGAAGAGAACTACGCTACTCACGATCTTGAGTTAGCAACCGTGGTTCATGACTTGAAGACATGGCGGCATTACCTCCTAGGGAAACGATGTGAGATATACACAGACCACAAAAGTCTGAAGTACATTTTCACCCAGAAGGAATTGAACATGAGGCAACGAAGATGGTTGGAACTAATCAAATATTATGACCTCAGTGTTCAATATCACTCCGGGAAGGCTAACGTGGTAGCCGATGCCTTAAGCAGGAAGGCTTGTTCACTGAATGCCATAATTCAAAGAATGCAGCCAGCCCTGTTTGAAGAGCTGGAACAATTCAGTTTGGAATTGGTCACCCCTGGATTTCTAGACCATCTGGAAGTCAAACCAACCCTGATAGACGAAGTCAAGAAGGCACAAGGTGGGCACGCAAGCATTGAAGGCATCAAGAAGAAGATGAAGTTAGGCAAGGTCCCAGGATTCTCTGAAGACGAGCACATGATTGTTTGGTACAAAGGCCGCATCTGCGTACCGAACAAGATGGAGCTGAAGAACCTGATCCGGCAAGAAGCCCACGATACTCCGTATTCCATCCACCCCGGAGGAACCAAGATGTATCAAGACTTGAAGGAAAGATTCTGGTGGCACGGGATGAAAAGAGAGATTGCAACCTATGTTGCAAAGTGTGATGTGTGCCAAAGGGTCAAGGCTGAATATAAGCGACCCGATGGATTGCTCCAACCACTCAAGGTTCCTGAGTGGAAGTGGGATAAAGTCGGAATTGATTTCATCACTGGATTACCAAGGTCGAATAAAGGACATGACTCCATCTGGGTCATAGTCGACCATTTGACCAAGGTAGCCCATTTCATTCCTGTCAAGACTACCTATAATGGCAACCAGTTGGCAACTCTCAATATCGATCGAATCGTGAGCCTCCATGGTGTTCCAAAGGAGATTGTGTCAGATCGAGGCACCCAGTTTACTTTAAGGTTCTGGAAAAGATTCCAAGAAGCCTTGGGAACCAAGTTGTCTTTCAGCACGACTTTTCACCCGCAGAATGGAGGTTAGACAGAGCGAGTAAATCAAATTCTCGAAGACATGCTCCGAGCCTGTGTCTTGGCATATGGAGCCAAGTGGGAAGATTGCCTCCCTTTTGCTGAGTTCTCCTATAACAATAGTTATCAATCAAGCCTTCAGATGGCACCATTTGAGGTGTTGTACGGACGCAAGTGTCGCACACCCCTCAACTGGTCAGAGACTGGAGAAGGACTAGTCTTTGGACCGGATATTCTCCGCGAAGCAGAAGAGCAAGTCCAACTAGTCAGAGAATGTTTGAAGGCCGCCAAATCAAGGCAGAAGAGCTATGCTGACACTCGTCACCGAGACATGAGTTTCCGTGTTGGAGACCATGTGTACCTGCGAGTAACTCCTCTGAAGGGAACCAAGCGTTTCCACGTTAAGGGGAAACTTGCACCAAGATTTATTGGCCCCTTCAAGATCACCAACCGATGAGGAGAAGTGGCTTACCAGTTGGAACTACCACCTGAGCTATCCGATGTGCACAACGTGTTCCACGTGTCACAACTCCGGAAGTGTCTCCAAGTTCCGAACAACCCTGATCTCTACAAGGATGTCGACCACCAAGCCATTGATCTTTAGCCAGATTTGACCTACCGCGAGAAGACCATTCACATTCTGGATGAAGTAGAGAGACGGACGCGAAGCCGCACCATCAAGTATTTCAAGGTTCAGTGGAGCAACCACACGGAAGCAGAAGCAACCTGGGAACGTGAAGACTATCTTAGATCCGAGTATCTCGATCTCTTTTAGACCTAGTTTAGGAATCTTGGGGACGAGATTCTTGTAAGGGGGGTAGGTCAGTCACACCCTGCATTTTGTAACATGCCATTTGCATCAGTAAAGCATGAAAATTTGGACTAGCAATTTTTTTTGGCATCATTTGGCTTTTATTTGGGATTAAGTTTTTATCTCTGTGATTTTCAAGTGCTCTTTAAAGTCAACTACTCCCTCTTGTATATTTCATCTCCTTACCCCCAAACTTCTGCCCAATGATCATACCAAGTGTATATATCAGTATAGTATTTTCTTAGAAATTAATTTGGCCAAAAAGTATTTTCAAAAATTAGTGTTCCAGAAACCCCTGAATTGAGGTTTGCACTGCAAGTTCTTGATTTAGGGTGAGAAAAATATTTCAAAGAGTATATTTGAAACCTAGTAGATATAGGACTCCCATAAACCACAAAAATATAATTTTAAAAGTTATTTTCCAATTTTATTTAAAAGGTTTTTCTTAAGGCTAGAAATGGTCTTTAATAGGGAAAAATTATTTAACTATTTCAAAAAATATTTGCCAAAATTCAGGGAGAATCATAGGACATATATTGTCCATATATAAGAGTTTTAACACTTGGTCATGTTTAAAATATTGGACAAATCCCTCAGAAACCCTTTCTGGATATTTCAAGCTTTAGAAATATTTACAAGGGGAATATTCTCTAAAAATTCCAGGGAAATTCTATCATGTCATATATGACATATTTTGATGATCTTGCCAAGCCTCATACCTTGGGAAGCAAGAAAACATCATCAAAACCCCTCAAAACCATTCTGTCCATTTTTGAAGTTTGAGCAACTTTACATTGCCAAACTTGTCCAAATGCTCTCAAACTTGGTACACATGCTGGAATGGTCTAATAATGCATCTAGACCAAATGGCACAAGCTTTGGAGAAGGGTAACTTGATCAGAGTGCCCCAAAACCATTTCTGTTCAAATTCAAATTTGAACAACTCTACATTACCAACTTTTTACTTGGGGCTTCAAACTTTGTGGGCATGATCACAACCCCAAATGATGACACTACACCAAGTGGTGCATCAAGGAGGGATGATTTGCTTAACTCAAACATGGTGAAACCATTCCTGTTGATTTCTAGGGTTCACCAAAGTTACATTGGCAAGTTTCTTCAAATAAGCCCAAACTTGGTGAAACACCCTATTTCCATATGCTATTTAATCCTGTTAAGTATCATGGCTAGTGGAGATCATTTGATTGCTCAAAACCACATCAAACACCTTTTGGTGATTTTCCAAAGTTACCACTTTCACCCCTTTCCTTAGTCTCTTTGAGCCCAACTTTTTACCACAGCTCCCTCAGGCTCCCCTGCGCCTCCAGTAACTTCCCCATGGCCAGAGCTCAATAATTGAGGGGTGAAAACCCCATTTTACTCTGCTGGACAGCCCAATTTCCACTCTCCCTCAACCTTCCTCCTCTTCCATTGGGTAACCAGGGCATCCAAGGCCACAGCCCACTTGTTTACTCCTCACCTGACCCCCCAGACAAGGTGGCCGCTTCCAGCAACCAAAGGCATGCCCTGGCATGCAATAGGCGTGCTACAGTGCACACCGCACTGTACCCTCCTCCAATCAGCAGCCCCCGACCACCTCGAGCTTCCCCCTCGTGCCAGTCGATGCGCCTCGACATCCACAACGCGCCCCGACGTTGTCCACCTCCTCCTTCTCCCTCCTGTGGCTGCCCTCGCACGCGCGCCGCCCGCCCGCAAGCTCCAATCACCGGCGTCACATGCGCGAGCCTCTGGAGCCTTCCCCCGCTCCTTCTCTTCCCCTCTCTGGACGTGAACCACACCCACAAGCACCCCAGACACACCCCGACGAGCCCCTGTGGCCTGTAGCGACCACAATGAGCTCGCTGGCGCACACCTCCTCGGTTGACCGCCGCCCGCCTATAAAAATGCCTCCCCGAGCCCTCTCCACTCCACCACTCGCCCCTAAGCTCAATCAAGCGCCCCCCTACACTCCCAGTTCTCTCCCAAAAGCTGCCGAGCTCGAGATCGAGCTCGAGCTCCGCTGCGGCGGCTCGCCGTCGTCCGCTCGGTACGGGCCATCCCCGCTATCCTTGAGCCTCGATCTGAAACCACCGAGCCTCACTGACCATTTCCCCCTCGTTTCCTCTCTCTGCAGCTGCCGGAAACGGCCGGAGCCACAACCACCCGAAGCTCCTCCGCCGCGTGACCTCGCCGCCGGCGAACTAGGCCACTCCGGCGACCAACTCCACCTCCATCAGATCGGCGACTCCAAGCTGACTCCGTCCCTGCCCTTAGCTCGCCCTGCCGTGCCCCGAATCGCCGGTGGTGAGCTCGCCGGCCCTCTGCCGGAGGGTTAGGGATGACAGGCGGACCCCGCCTGTCAGCCTCTCCTCGCGCTCGCCTCTCTCTCCTCTCACTGACGCCGGGCCCTGCCCGTCAGGTTTGAAACCTGGCGCACGTGCTGGCGCCCGTGCGCTGGGCTGGTTCCCCTTTGAGCCTGTGCACTGTGGCCGTTCTGGCCCAGTTACACAGCAGCACTTTTTCTTTTCTGTTAAGTTTTCAGATAATTCCACAGGATTAAATATTTATCCAAATGAATTATTTCTAGTTCATAAAAATTTGGCAAATTCCAACCTATTTAATGATGTTACTTTCACCCATATCCATGAACCTTTTCTGTTCTGTTCAAAGCTAAATCTAAATTTGAACACTAAAACCTCTGTTCAAAAATTCATATACCCCATTTTGTCACTCCAATCTCAAACTAAGAACTTTTGCCATCTTAGTTTTCCCTCTGGTGTTTTCTAAAAATAAGTTGACATTTTTCTGAGCACTTTGGTTTTTCTGTTTTTATTATTGTCTTATTTTCCCGTTGTTTATTGCGACGATTAGATACCGCGTTTGACGAGGTTGCTGAAGAAGAAGGAGGGGAAGGATTTGAAGACCTTGAAGACCAAGCCAATCCAGGCAAGCATCCCTTTGACCATGACTATGGAACCCCTTTTTATGCATGTCATATAGCACCAAATTGCTATTGCATCGGAATCATGAAGAGGTCGAAACCTCTTGTTGTTTTGCCACTACACTTCCTCGTTGATACTTGCATTCGTGCATGACCCTACCTTCTTATGAGGGTTATGCCGGTGGGAGTCGATAGGTTGCCATAGTAGTGGCTATGCTAGTGGAACGGGATATGTATAATAATGAAAGCATAGTTCATTCGAGGAACTCTTTCAAAAAACCCATCGGGTGACACTTATGCCCGAGGGAGATGATGAGAAGGGTAACTACTTGATGACGAAGTGGTGTACCGAGACATGTGTGTGTGTGATGTTTTTCAAACGGATTGGTTTAAGTTGCGACCGTTATTCCAACTTTACAAGCGCAACCCCTCTACCCTTATATGGGAAAGGGCATTATTGATTACCTAGATTGATACTAGCATGGTGCCCGCATTACTAGTGACGGGGTTACATGAGGTCACTCTCGGGACGGGGTCGTGCTTGGATAGGCGGCCATGACTGTTTTTACAGGGCACCGAACACACCGTTGGTACCCCGTGTCAGTGGTATGTGATGAACATGCGAGCGAGTCTACATAATTTTTTATGATGTGAAATGTTGGGCACGGGGGTTACTACCAATCGAGTGGACTCTGTGTTAGTATCGTCTAGAGAAAGATAGTGATCGGGTGCTTACCCCGGGTACCTGAGGTACCGCGGGTTGTGGATGACAAGGAAGGTTCCCCGGATCTAGTGGGTAAGGTGTGCAACCTCTGCAGAGTGTAAAACTATTCGAAGAGCCGTGTCCACCGTCAAGGACAGTTGGGTAACCGCTCTTGGGCTACGTACAATGTTTGCGAAACCCTGTGTGTGTGAAAGATCCGTTTGATTTAAGTCAAAAAGGACTTGACAGGTTCATAGCTTGGCTATGTTGATATCTGTAACCTATAATTCTTATGATGCATGCCTCAGATAGCTCATGTCATTGCACTCATAAATTTCTGCTTTCTGCAAACATATCTTATCTAGTGCTATTTCATATCTTGTCACACTTGATCCAAAAACATGGGTTGCTTGTGAGTACATTCAAAGTACTCATTGGCTTGCCACTGGTAATTGGACATGCATGGAAGAGCAGGAATATGAAGAAGAATTCTATGGAGACGAACATGCGAACTAGGACGCTTTCG
This sequence comes from Secale cereale, assembly GCA_902687465.1. NCBI lineage: Eukaryota > Viridiplantae > Streptophyta > Magnoliopsida > Poales > Poaceae > Secale > Secale cereale. Next base: position 373,666,543 of record LR738714.1, on the reverse strand, counting down.
CAGTCAGAATGCTTGTAGGGTTAAGGCAGATGGCATGGGTTCTACTTATCTACGAAGACTTCCGCTATTCGAGTTTATTTGCTATTCAACCCTTGAAGCTTTTATCTATGTAAGACTTGGCCATAATGGTCATAATTTGTGTAAGACGGTATGTATGGATGTAAGACTCTTGTTATTCAGCTTCTGTGTGTTCAGTGAGCATTGATCTTTGGGATCACTGTACACGTGCATTCGATGATCTCGACCCTTAAGTCGGGGTCCCCACACATTGCAGTGCTCGTTTGATAGAGATGCGGTGCCCTCGCGTTGAGCACGCAGTTCGTAAGTGTTAGTAGAATAACTATTCTGCTAATATTAGTAGAATAGACCGGCTGTAAATATATATATATATATATATATATATATATATATATATAATGAAAAAGTTCTTTTTAGAACATTATGTCGCATACCTCGAAGCCCGTCAGTAGGCTATTGAAGGTTTCATTCAGTTCACCTTTGACAGACTGAATCCTTTCCATGACCGCACTCATCAGAGTGCGGTGTTCCTCTACGATGGAAGCACCTTGCACAGCTTCATCCAGAGTGTTTGCCCCCTCCAGATTGATGGTGGGTGCCAGTGGAGAAGCTGCTCCCTCCCCCATTATGGGGGGCTGATTTCCCGATTCTGTAGCCGTACTTGGCTCTGGAAGAGTGTTTGGCAGGGCCCTGAATTGCTTCGGCCCCCCGTCTTCGGTCACCATGGGGATTGCTCCCCCTTGGTTGACGGCGTCTGAGGGATTGACCTCGGATGCCTTATTGTCCGCCCTACTCCCACTTGCTCGAACAGGGGGAGCTTGTAGAAATGGGAGTCCCGACGTTGGCAGGGATGGACGTGGTGGAAGAGCATTACCTGGATCACATTTGTGAGGAGGGCGCCCTTCGTTATCATGCCATAGATGTGATTTCGGAGGGCTAGCACCTCCGGCTAAGACCCCCAGTCCGGACTCTTGTCGGTCCATGAGGTTAGCCTCTCCGAGGGTCCAGATCTGAATGCGGGCGCCGCCGGGCACTTGGGGTCGTGGGGCTCAGTGATGTAAAACCACTCCTGCTGCCAGACCTTGTTTGTCTCCACAAAGGCCCCCTTTGGCCAAGTGGCGTTGGGGAGCTTGCTCACCTAGGCTCCTCCACAATCTACGTGTTGCCCGTCAACCACCTTTGGCTTCGGATTGAATATCTTGAGCCATAAGCCGAAGTGTGGGGGGACGCGCAGGACCGCCTCACATACCACTATAAAAGCGGATATGTGGAGAATTGAGTTCGGGGCTAGATCATGGAAATCTAGCCCGTTGAAAAATAAGAGACCCCGAACAAAGGGGTGGAAAAGAAATCCCAGCCCCCGGATAAAGTGGTAGAGGAAGACTACCCTCTCACCCGCCTTAGGGACGGGGATCACTTGGTCCTTTTGGGGGACCCGGTGCGCTATGTCGTCAGCAAGGTAGCCCGCACTCCGGAGGTTCTTCACGGTCTTCTCCGTGACCGTGGAATCCTCTCACTTGCCCTTAGAACAGGATCCGACCATTGTCGGGAAGGGAGGCGGTGGTGGAGGAGCCGAGAGTTGTGGGCGCAAGAGCTATGGTCGCTTGGGCTTGGGAGATTGGAGAGCTAGGGCTTGAGGAGAGCATGAGGTTAATGGGAAGTATTTGTATCCTTTTATAAGCGCTGAATGCTAAACACCCCCACACTCCAGCCATAAACTTCGCCGGTTCCCAACGAAGTCGTGCGTAAGCCGCGGTTAGGATGCTCACGTCACATTGATAAGGATCACGTATTAAGAGGGCACGATCTATGTTTTGACAAGACGTGCCAATGGGGCTATGCCTCGAAACGCGAAACTTGAGCCAAGAAAACGGTTCGATATATTAAAGGGGACAGACGTGACGCTTTGCTGAAAGGTTGTCAGTAAAGACACAATGTCCGTTTTTTGATACATTACCTTCGAGGCTAAGGGTTGTACTAACCATGCGGATCCGGATATAGTACCTTTGTGTAGGGAATGTTGCTTCAATATGTTCGGGAGGAGGAACCTGCCTTGCAATGCCAAAGATAGTACGTGAGCCGAACTCATCATCATCGAAGACTGGTTCAGGTGCTACTGAGGGAGTGTTGTATTAAGAGGTCCTCCGGTGGCCGGATCGCTTGTTATGGGCCGGACTGGTGGGCCGTGAAGATTATTGCTGAAGACTATCTCCCGAATCTGGATAGGACTCCCATATGTGTAATATAGCAAGTTTAGAGTCCAAGTGTAATACTTTCGTTCCTCTACAAGATGGTCATGTACAACCCCAGGTCCCTCCGGTGCATATATAAACCAGAGTGTTTAGTCCATAGAGACAACAGTCACAATTGCATATGCTGGACTCCTAGGGTTTTAGCCATTACGATCTCAAGGTGGATCAACTATTGTAAACTCATATTCATCAAGATCAATCAAGCTGGAAGTAGAGTATTACCTCGATCGAGAGGGCCTGAACGTGGGTAAACATCGTGTCCCCAGTCTCCTGTTACCATCAATCCTCAGACACATAGTTCGGGACCGCCTACCTGAGATCCGCCGGTTTTGGGACGAAAGGGGGTTGCTGCCGCGGCCAAAACCTTAGTCCCACCTCGCTAGCTAAGAGGCATCGGTAGTTGTTTATATGGGCTGGTGCGCCTCCCCTTTCGAACTCTTCTTTATTGCAGGCCTACTGGCCTAAACGTGTCTGACTTCCTGTGGGCCTACTTGGCCTGCTGCGGGCCTGAATCCTAGCCCAACTAGCTGATTGGGTTTCTAGTCATATTCACGCCGTGGTGGCCCAGTAGGCGGCATTTTTTTGTATTTTTCCCAGTTTTTTGTTTTGTTTTTTGCTTTATTTATTTTCTTTTGTTTCTACTTACAGCTAAATACTTACAATTTTTCAGTGATTCTTTTTTCCCTTCGGTTACAAAAATTATAAACTTTCTGTTAGTGCCATTAGTTTTCAAATTTGAATAGATTACATTTGAATTCTTTGAAATTTGTGTGAATCACTAGTTTGTGAATAACTTTCCTATAAAAATAGATTTTTGGGTGATTCTTTTTCCTGCTATTTAATACTATTGTGTTTTATCATTATATTAAATTTGGTAATTTTTAGGTTATTTTAAATGTCTTTTTTAATAATAAAAAACTGAAATTGGTATTTTTCATGCATTTACTGATTTTTTTAGCTAAATGGCCCTGAAATTGAAAAGCACTACAAATGAAGTCTGAAAAGGTTGAAAGTTGGCATGGTACCATCATTTCACCCACATAGCATGTGCTAAAAAGTTGAGAGGGTTACGGCAAAAACTAGATGCACTTCATGTACAAAATGGACAATCTCGTTCGAAGTATCATGGTCTCAGACGAAAACTCATCTGTTACAATGGGATTTCATTTTTTGAACTTATTTCAACTCCAGACTTTTTGCGTGTTCAAAATGCACCATTGAAAGCCACATCATAAATTTTCAACCCTTTCTGACTTCATGTGTGTCACGGGATATCCGTGGCCACCTATGGGACCGGGCGGGCCCTTGCTAGTTCGGCGGGGGGACGACGCGTTGCACAAAGAGGAGAACAGCGCACGGTAGCACGGCAGAGAGCACACAAGCAATTTAGCTAGGTTCGAGCCACTGCGAGGCGTGAGACCCTACTCCTGCTTTGGTGGATTGATGGTGGAATGAATGTGGTGGTGCATAGTACACTTGCCCGGGAAGACGTGCCTCAGGGCTGCAGCGACTACACGCGTATGGTGGCTTGGGTTCATCAACTTTCCAAACCTTCCTACGGGTGCCATGGGCCTCCTTTTATCGATTAAGGGGTCACCAAAGTGGCAAAATGGCCATTACCAACTGATATGATAGCGAACAGCGCTATCATACCTAACTCTGTGGGCTGACAGGGTGCATTAAATGCACCACTTAGTGTCACATCACTGGTCGCCCGGCAAGGCACACCGGGCTGTCTTGCCAGCTCTGCATCTTCTTCCTTGACACGTCGCAGGACGGGTGTCCTTTGAGGGTTTCATCCGTAGGAAACGGCTGCCATGTGGTGAATGGCTGCCACTTCATCACTTAGCAGCTTGACACCGCACTAATTGACGACGTGGGTCGTGCTTTAGTGGTTGGCGGGGTGGTTTGCCCCCCGCGCCCCCGGTAGGCTCTGCCGGGGAGTCTCTGATAGCTTGTTTCTGGTGGTGGCCTCGGCCCTTGCCGGGCTCACCTGCCCGGCAAGGGAGGCTCTTCTCTTGTCGATACCTTGTTCTCCTGGCTTGACCTTGGTCTCTCCGGCTGCATTTTGGTTCTTCGAATCTCTTGGTTCTCCAATCTTGGGCTCGAGCGGGTGCTTCAACCTTGGTCTTGTGCCTGTGCATAGTTGGGCAATAGACCCAGGGTTTGTTGCACCGACAGAAGCCCCCGAGCCTGCCCCGAACGCGTTGCTGAGCGTCGTCGGGGTAGGGCCTAATAAGTCCACAGGCAGGTTCGCTTAAGGGGTTGGCCACTTGATATTTCCATTGCTGATTCACTTGTCTTGATTTTGGGACAGTTTCCGACTTCCCCGCGCGTGGTGTAAATCCAATAGTGGTGGGGCCGCTGCAGTGATGGCCCATGAATGACTTTAGCGCACGGGGTGGAAACCGCCAATTTACTCCTCCCACTATGCATCCTTATCCTTAGCCATGTATGCTGCATGCATCGTGCGGGGTAGGTAACAGAGGCGCGTGGCGCGGGGGAGTGCCTTGGAGTGGGTCCGCCTGCCTTGAATTGGCGGAGGAGGATGGCAGTCGCCCGTTGATCGAGCGGCTCCCCTCCTTGCCCTGCCTATAAAAGGAGGGGGTGGAATAGAGTGGAGTCATCCATATTTGCCTTCTTGTTCTTCTTCCCCTCTTGTTCTCTGCTTCCTTTGACGATGTTGAAGAGAGGAGCTCGGGGCCAGCCCCGGGCTTCTGCTTGAGGTTGTTGTCACCCCGTGCTGATGCTGGTGTCTGGGGAGTGAGCCTAGTCCTTGGCGTAATATATCTATTGGTATATTTGAGGCTTGGCTGGGAGGCAGAGCTGGAGATCATTGGTAATCCCAGCATCGCCCCTCCAGGAGGCCATGGGGCTGATGTCGACGAGGGGCGCGTCTTCCTGCCCGCTAAGGTGGGGAGCAGGGCGTCCCGAGCCCCCTGGCCATCTTGGTAACTAGCCGTCTTTTCCAGGGGAGCGCCGGACAGGGGTTTCGGCCTTCCTCTGGAACGATGTTGATGAAGATGAAGCCAGGGGAGAAGGAGAAGACGGGAGGCAGGTCACTCAGTAGGAGCATGACCGCATCGATGCGTTCATCTCATACTAGCGACCTACTGCCCGCCCGCCTGGCTCTACCCCTCTTTCCTCGGCACCATCATCACTGTTTCTTCGGTTGCCGGGGAAAGGCTCGTTCTCCTGGTACTTCCGCATCCCCTGAGGGGTCTTCTTGCTAGGCTTCGGCATCCTTTTCTGTCGGTGCCTGTGTTGGAGCCCCTCTTCTGCTCCTGGAGGTGGTGACTAGGGGGCCGCCGTGGTGCTCCGTGCGTCCTCCTCTGTTGGAGCCTCGCCATCCCCGACCTTGTCGGGCTGGGTTTGCCAGCTCCCAACAAGGATCAAGGTGGCGTTGTGCTGGGACGCCGCCCGTCTCCTTCTCTCCCCATCGTATTACCTGGGATAAGAGGGACACGGAGAGGAGTTTACGGGGTACCTATCTGTTTTCAATCTTAAACTTGCAGGCGAATGCCAAACTTTAATTCAAATAATGTAACCCCTCGAGTCCATCTTTGTGTTCTGTAACACTTTTACTTGTATCAGCATGTGAATGAGAAGGATGAAACTTGTTGGGAACCATGCATGTGTACGTCCATGCAGAGGTGGAATGCCTCTTTCATGAAAATAAACGAGTTTTCCCCAGCAAGATATCCTGTCGGCACCCTCTTCATCTGCCGGAGAGCCACGTCTGTCGGGGAACAGACAAAGGGGCCAGCCCCCCGCCAACTCCTTTTTACCAAAGGCTACTGCGACCATCCCGACCGAAGCAGCGTTCGAGACACGGATGGGAGCACCTAAGTTTCAAAAGAGAGTGGCGAGGTTTTCCTATGCAAAGTTATAGCCTTACAGAACACTAATGGACATGAGGTAAACTTATCTGTTTGGTTTGCCGGGGATCGCTGTGCCGTGCAATCTTCTCGTCCTTTGTCGAAGCTAGGTTCGCGGCAGGAACCTGCAACTCCATGTAGATGAGAATGAATGCGAGATGCAATCCTATCTATTTGCGTATGCATATGCTCATGGAATGCTAATGCGGTGATCTTGTTATGCTTATGCATGCATGCAATCTTAGTTGGGGCCCCCCTATAGCGCTTCTTTATTTTCTCTTGCACTTGGTCATCACCCTGGCTTTGTACGAGGGGTTACATGCAACTGAGGCAAGGTATGTACAAAAGGGTGGCTGCCGGGCGGTGCCCGACATCCTCGCACCTCACGGGTAGTATTTATGGAGATGCTCAATATTCCATGAGTTTTGCGACTGAGTGCCATCTCCGGTCTCAAGAAGGACTGCGCCGGGTCTGGTGACTCGTACCACCCGATAAGGGCTGTCGGATTCAGGGCTCTGCAAAACCCAAGAAGTTCGATCACAGGGGCGTGAACGAAGATCTCTCCCACTCATGTCTACCTAGCGTCTCACCCTCGCCTAGGGAAGAGATTTAAGAAAACCACAAGTGAAGCACGCAAGAGTTTACCGAGGTTCAGGCCACCGTGTGGTGTAAAACCCTACTTCCTGCTTTGGTGGATTGGCCTTAGGAGGGCTGGAATATGAACTAGTACAATGATTCCCGAGCTCAGGAGGCGAGCTCAGGTGGGTCAAGAGGCAAGTGTTCTTGCTCCTTTGTGTGGTGGCAGAGTTTATGGATCTGCCTCTCTCCCCCTTTCATAGTGGGGATCCTAGCTACTTATATAGGCGGCCATGGTCCTCTTCCCACGAAATGTTTAGGCGGGATGGGATCCCACAATGGCTATTTTTGAGAGGGAACACAAGGACGTTCCTACCCTGACAAAAGCAGGCTTCGCCTGCAAAAGGATCAGGCGGTGACGCGGTGGTGGGCTCGGCGGTGACATCCTCCATATCGTCCTTGCGGTCTTCGGTCCTGTTGCACCAATGGGGAAACCTTTGTCCCGCTCCTCGGGAACCTGCGGCTGCGCTGTCCCCCTTGCACCGAAATGGCAACAGCGCCGCTGGCGGACGCTGGCACCCGCTAGCGTGGTGCATCACTGCTGACATCACTGCCTCCTCCTGAGGCAGGCTTGGCCTTGGATTCTCCGCCCCTCCGGAGAACCTTGCCGAGGCCGCTCCTAAGGGGGTCTTGACATTGTTCTCCTTGCGAGGCTTAGCTCCCTCGCGAAGGTCTCGGGTAGCTGGGCCGTACCAAGCCATGGTAGGAGCGCGCTGCGGCCCGCAGACAGGCAAGTCTAGGTACCCTGGTTCCCAGGACGCCGACAGTAGCCCCCGGGCCAAAGGCGCGCGCGGAGTTGGCTTCGGGGCGAAGCCTTAGTCGAGGACAAAGCGCCGCGGGCCCTAAAAGGCCGCGGGCCAGGCCAGCGTGCGATAGTTGGATGGGATGTGGCGGCTCCGCCCCCCACGCAGTCTTGGCAATCGTGTGACTTGACAACTCCTCAGCGCAGGCGACAGGGGCGCTATGGATGCGACGCCAGTGGCTGGTGGTTGGGCTCCTCCGCCCTATAAATGGGACTAGGGGGAGCCCCCATGCCGTTTTCAAGCCAGCACCGTCTTCCCCTTGCTTGTTCTTCGCTCTCTTTCTTGCTGCGAGATCTCCATGGCGCCGTCGAGGAAGCCGTCCGCCGCGAAGAAGGGGAAGGCCCCGAAGGATCTGGCCCTGCTGCCGCCGAAGAGGGGCCGCAGGCGTCCCCGCAAGCATGCCGGTACGCACGCAACGACTCCTCGGGGAGGCGAGCGCGGCCTTCCGAGTTCTGCCGTGGCCGCTGGTGAGAAGCCCGGTACGTCCTCCCGTGTGGAAGGTGGTCGTGGCCATGGAGGGAGAGGAGGCGCGCAACGGTGCCTGTCAGTCGCGCGTCACCGCGCCCGCAGCTCCACTCCTTTGATGTGTCATCAGAGTTCATGGTGTGGGCGGAGAAGCCTGGTAGCCCGTGGCTCCGGCTTCCCCGCTCATTCAGCGACGTGTTACCAGCCGGAGGCCTCGGCGGCATCTGGCTACAGGCTGACGGTTGCTGCAGTGGTGCGTCCTGGGTGGAGGTTGATGCAGCTCCCTCAGGCGATGTGTTCCTGGAGCGCGACTGGCAATCGTTTGCTCGCGCATGCCGGCTGCAGGGGAGGTGTGCACTCCACTTCAGGTACGATGGCGCCTCCACACTGTTCGCCAGGGTCTTCTCGGAGGAAGGGCGGCGCCTTGGGTGCTGTCCTGAGGCCGATGACGAAAAGGACGACGGGGACGGCGTCCGGAGGAGCAGCTCCTCCTTCAAAGACGATCTCAGTCCTGGGGGCACTGTGGGTCCCCCGTCTATGGCAGCAGCAGCTCCTCTAGCAGCGGCGGCCGCGACGAACCACCACGCCGCCGAGCTCGGCCTGGCGAGGGGAGGGGTTGCCGCGCCGCTGTGGCTCGGTGAAGCCGAAGGAACTGGAAGACTCCGGCTGAGCGGGAGCGGCCTCTGCTTCTTCTCCTTTCCTTTCCTTCATGTCCTTTCTGCATCAAAATTTCAAGCTGCCTCGAGGAGGCATGTAATGGACTGTGATATATGTATGAAGCGACAACTTGCTGTCATGTTTTTTTGTTGCCTTGGTGAGATTACTTAGCTTTTATGCGATGCGGCGTCTTGAGGCGAAGTCCTCCTGACTCTTTGGCGTCACAAGACCCATCGGGTCATGAGGGCGGCCGAATCTAGAGAGCTCGTGCAGCCCCCGAGCAGGGGTGAGCTGCTGAGAGCGACGAGCGCGGGTTAGAGCACCAAAGCCTCAGCCGGCAAGGTAGGATAGGTTGACAGAACTGAGAAGCCCGGCGCCAGAGCCTGAGCAAGCTTGGCCAGGCGAGGTCACAGGGCCGTGGCAGACGAAGGCCAGTATCCGACCGTGCCCCAGCCCCCACGCGCGAGGCGCGCGAAGAAGAGCAAGTGGCGCAGCCCTGCTCAACAAACTGAACTTCAAACCGGCGAGAAAGATCCCAAACAAAACTTTCAACCAAATGCAGGAAGCGCGAGAAACACGAGAACTTCATAGCACGGGGTAGAGGAAGGGCTGATAGCCAAGGAAGTAGAAAAGGTTGACAGCCAAACACCAAGCCAAAAAAGGAAAAAAGGTCGCGTCCGATCCCTACACTACCTCTTCTTCCCAGCGCGGAGTTAAGGACTGCCACTGGGAAGTGCGTGGGAGCCCCGTCTAAGGGCCCGTAGGCAACGCACAGGAGACTCCGAGGCGTGTACAGCCCCAACTCATTATTACGTGAGAGTGTCACGAGCGGAGACCTTCATTGGCACGGATCCTTGATTACTGACTGAACCTCCTGAGGTGTTCAATGTTCCAAGAATTCTTGATAGGTATCCCATCCTGCGTCTCCAGGCGCACAGCACCAGGCCTAGAGACACGGGTGATTCTGAACGGATTACGAGGGCTTCTGACATGCCCGCCCCTTCACTTTGAGGGCCCCGCCCCGCGCTAGTCCGCTCCCGCCATGAGCTCACAAGAAGGCGGCGTTCATGAGGTGGGACACTGCGCATAGTGGGGGGATGGGACCTTGGCTATAGGCCCCCTGCCGAGCACTAGGTACACCGCTTACGCAACCTCCGTGCGCGCTTCGCCCCGGGGGCTAATGTCGTCCGGAGGCATGGCGACCTGAGGTGCGAGGGGGACCCTGCCCCACTCGCGCTCCTAATGACCCTTGAGCCCTCCTGATCAGTGCCGGGCCTAGAGGGTACGGGATTACGCGAGCAGGGGGACGGAGCCGCGATCTTGGGCCCTCCTAGCTTGCGTAGGACGGGCTGCCATACCGCCTCCAGACGTACCCTCCGCAGCCCGAGGAATGGTACGTCGGGAGGCGCGACGTCTTGAGCTTCAGTGGAGGTAGAGGAGGCCCCTCCCCACGCGCATCATACCCGCCGCCGGCGAGCCCCTGGTGAAATCCAGGGCGGGCTCATGCGCAATGGGTCACGCGTGTGGGGACGAGGGCCTGACCCGGGCATTCCCTCCCTTTCTGTCTTGACGCGGCATCATGACCTTAGTGGCGGTGAGGACGCCAAGCATATAGATAATGCAAGTAGGGAGAAACAACTAGCCTTGATTTATGCGCAAAAGAGACAGCTGTGGGGGTGAGCCCCCAGCAGCTCGAGGACTGCTGTGGGGGTGAGCCCCCGACAGCTCGAGGATGATGCGGCCCGGGGGTTGCCCTCGATTGAATACCTAAGACATCACCTGATACTTGTCATCGAAGAGGAGCTGGGGTAGCTGAAGACACGAGTCGCGCGGGTCGCTCCTGAGGATCGCCGGGCTCCTGAGGCCCAGGTGCTCCGTAGGCCCTTAGTGTTCACGGGGGTCCGGCTCCTGCTCCGTCAGTACCTCACGCGGCAGGCTCTGGGGGCTGGAACATCAGTACGTTTCGCGCCTGCCACACGCGGCAGGCTTTGTATGGCTCACGCTGGGCTCACAAATACACGCGTCGAGACACGCCTGCAGGTGGTGCCCGAACACCTCCCTCGTGACGCTGGTCAGGCCAGAGGCGCTCCAGAGGAGAGCCCCCGAGCCCGTCCTGAGAGGGGCGTCGGGCGCACCTCCCTATGTGAGGGTGGAGGGCGCCTCGTCGGCAGGCGCGAGTCCTGAGGCGGAGCCGCCAGGAGCCCCCGCGTCCTAAGGTTTGTTGACGGGTAGGTTCTTCTTCTTCTTGGGGGCGGTCAGCAGGGCGAGGACGGCTCCATCCTCATCGGAGTATTTGACCGCCGCAGTCTGGTAGGCGCGCTCCAGGGAACACACCGCTTCCTTCTCGTCGGAGTTGATCGTGATGACTCCGCAACTCTCGGGCATCTTGAGGACGTTGTAGCCATGATGGGTCGCCGCCATGAACTTGGCGAGGGCCGGATACCCAAGGATGGCGTTGTAGGTCAGGTGGATGGGCGCAACGTCAAAGTCGATGAGCTCTGTCCGGTAGTTAGCCGGTGTGCCGAAGGTGACCGGGAGGCGGATCTGGCCAAGCGGAACGGTCGAGCCCGCGACCCCTGAGAAGGGCTTGGTGGGGGGGAGCTGCCTGTAGGACACATGCAGATGACCCAAGGCCTTGGGGGAGAGGATGTTGAGCCGGGCGCTGCCGTCGATAAGGGTCCTTATCACGGCCACCCCGTAGATGTTGGGCGTGCACACCATGGGGAGAATGCTAGTGCCGGTCGCTTCTGAGACGAGGTCGCCACGGCCGAAGTTCATGGTGTGCCCCTGTGCGCTCTGTGCCCGTGAGGCCTCCTGCGGCTGGGCGGCAGCTCCAACCTACCGAAAGTGCAACTTGACGTGCCGGGCCAACGTCGGCGCTTGGGACCCTCCGAGTATGCAGACGACCCCGCAGCAGGTCAGCTCCCCGCTGGCAACGCCCCGCAACCCGTCGCTATGGGCCGTTCGCGCACCGTGATATCCGGTAAATGGCTGGTGCCGGGGCAGCCATCGTGCCATCAAGACCGCGACCGGCGAGGCCACATGAGGCGGGAGTGGCGGAGTAGGCCACTCTCCGGTGGCCCGACTGGCAAGAACGTCATTGGGGTAGGAGGAGGAGCGCCCACGGGTGGCGCGGTCCGCCGATACCACTCGGTCGACGGGGAGGGTGTCAGCCCCCACGCGGATGTGGCAGGCCACAGTCATCGTGGCAGCACGGAATAGGAGAGGGGAGGCGAGGTCATCGAAGAGGTGAGATTTTGACACGCCCCCTACCTACCACGCTAAATGTCGGATTCAGGGCTCCGCAAAACCCAAGAAGTTCGAACACAGGGGCGTGAACGAAGATCTCTCCCACTTACCTCTACCTAGCATCTTGCCTTCGCCTAGTGAAGAGATTCAAGCAAACAACAAGTGAAGCACGCAAGAGTTTACCCAAGTTCAGGCCACTGTGTGGTGCAAAACCCTACTTCCTGCTTTGGTGGATTGGCCTCAGGAGGGATGGAATATGAACTAGTATAGTGATTCCTGAGCTCAGGAGGCGAGCTCAGGAGGGCCAGGAGGCAATTGTTCTTGCTCCATTGTGTGGTGGCAGAGTTTATGGATCTGCCCCTCTCCCCCTTTCATAGTGGGCATCCTAGATACTTATATAGGTGGCCAGGGTCCTCTTCCCCCGAAATGTTTAGGCGGGAAGGGATCCCACAATGGCCATTTTTGAGAGGGAACACAAGGACATTCCTACCCTGACAAAAGCAGTCTTCTCCTGAAAAAAGGATCAGGCGGTGACGCGGTGGTGGGCTCGGCGGTGACATCCTCCTTGCCATCCTTGCGGTCTTCGGTCTTTTTGCACCAATGGGGAAACCTTTGTCCCACTCCTCGGGAACCTGCGGCTGCGCTGTCCCCTTGCACCGAAATGGCAACTGCATCGCTGGCGGACGCTAGCACTCACTGGCACGGTGCGTCACTGCTGACGTCACTACCTCCTCCTGAGGCAGGCTTGGCCTTGGATTCTCCGCCCCTCCGTAGCACCTTGCCGAGGCCGCTCCTGAGGGGGTCTTGGGGTTGTTCTCCTCGTGAGGCTTAGCTCCCTCGCGAGGGTCTCGGGTAGCTGGTCGATCAACTGGGTCGTACCAGGTCGTGGTAGCAGCGCGCTGCGGCTCGCAGACAGGCAAGTCTAGGTACCCTGGATCCCAGGACACCGACAAGGGCCTTCCCACTTTGGTGACAACTTGTTTGTACCCTTGGAGGATTGAACACGCCTAAGGACAATGTCACATTCCTCAAAACACTGGGCATGAACCCTGCGGCTGTGACAGTGATGCAAGGCTAGCTGATAGCATGCAGTACGCGTAGTAGCCCAGAGATGGTTCTCTTCGAGTAGAACATCATTGTCACGCCAATGCTGATCTTGCGCTACTTCATCGTAGGCAAGCACTCTAGGTGTCTCGTAAATGAGTTTCGTGGGGATAACTGCTTCTGCCCCATAGACTATGGAGAAGCAAGTCTGTCCGGTAGCTCAGTTAGGTATCGTTCTGAGGGGCCAGAGAACTACCGGCAGCTCCTCAATCCACTGCATGCCATGCTTCTGCAGCGTATCAAAAGTTCTTGTCTTGAGTCCACGAAGCACTTGAGCGTTCGCCCTCTCAGCATGTCCACTGCTCCGGGGGTGTGACACAGAAGCGAATGAGATTTGCATCCAAGGGCATGAACATATTGCATGAAGGCGTGGCTCATGAACTGGGTGCCGTTGTCAGTGATGTTCCTTGCCGAAACTCCGAAACGACACACCAATTCTTTCATGAACTTGATAGCTGACTGGGCAGTCAGCTTTCTCACGGCAGTCACTTCCGGCCACTTCGTAAACTTGTCGATGGCAACAAACAAGTATTCAGAGCACCCGATTGCTCGGGGGAAGGGGCCAAGAATATCAAGCCCCAGACCGAAAATGCCCATGAGAGAGGGATTGTCTGAAGGAATTGGGTAGGCAGGTGTGTTCTCTTGGAATGGACCTGATAGGCTTCACATGTCGTGATGAGTTCGACAACATCTTGGAGGGCTGTGGGCCAATAGAATCCTATCCGGAATGCTTTCCCAACTAACGCCCTTGGTCCAAGGTGTGAGCCGCACATTCCTCTATGAATCTCAGCCAACAGTTCCTTTCCATCCTCCCAGAAACACTCTTCAATTTCACACCATTGGGTTTCCTTCTATACAGAGCGTCATCGACAAACTGATACATACTGGCCCTCCAGGCTACTTTATCAGCTTCATCTTGGTTGCCAGGGAGTTCTCCGATTTTGAGTAAGTGGATAATATGCCTTGCCCAAGTTGGAGCCTGAGGCTGAGCAACAAGGACTAACGACACCTCCTCTGCTGCGGGAGCACTAGCCTCGCATCGCGTGCGGGGCCTGTCGGATTTCGGGCTCCTCAAACCCTTGAGAGGTTCGAACTCTGGGGTGCGCACGAAGTACACTCCCTCCCCAGCGCACTAACCCTACGATTCCGCGGCCTAGTTTGTCATGCTCAAAGAACAGGGGACACAGAGAATTATACTGGTTCGGGCCACCTTGTGGTGTAATACCATACTCCAGTGTGTGTGGTCGATTGCCTTTGTATGGCTGAGGATGAACTAGTACAAGGGATGAACAGCCTCCGGAGGAGAGGTGTTCTTGGGCTCGGATGAGCTTGTGGTGTGAGTAGGGTGGAATGGATCTCTCCCCACTCATGGTGGTGGCTAGGTCCTATTTATAGTGGCCTTGGTCCTCTTCCCAAATATCGGCGGGAAGGGATCCCACAACGGCCAAATTTGAAGGCGAACAACTAGTACAAGCTATCCTGACAAAAGTAGTCTTCGCCTGCCAAAGGCTCTGTGGTGACGCCGCGCTGGGCTCCACGATGACCTCTGTTCTGTAGCCTTGACGGTCCATGGTCTTGTTCACCGATATGGAAACCTTTGTCTGATCCCTCGGGACTCCACGCCTGCGCTTGCCCTCTTAGCACCAAAGAGGAAACTAGCACAATGCGCCCGCTGGCGCCCGCCTGGCCTTGGTCGTCATGGCTCACGTCATGTGAACCTCGCGAGGTGCTCCTTGCACAGATATCTCCGCTCCTCGGGAGCCAGCCTGGAGAGACTGCCCCCAGGGAGGTCTTGCTATTTCCCGCCTCGCGAGGGGCTTGAGCAGCAATTGATGAAGTTGGGCCGTACTAGGCCGTTGATGGAGCCACGTCATGGGCCGCAGGTAGGCAAGTCTGGGTACCCCAGTTCCCAGGATGCCGACAGTAGCCCCCAGGCCCAAGGCGCATAAGGTCTAGGCTTCAAGGAGAAGTCAAAGGGGCAAGGGCGAAGCGCCGCGGGCCCCAAACGCATGCGGCCTCGGTCGATGCGTGGCGACTTGATTGGACATGGGTGTCCCCGCTTCCCCACGCTGCCTCGACAACTGCCCGACTTGACAAGACCCTCCTACATTCACAGAATAGATATCATTACGTGAGATCATGGGGGCCGACGGTTGGCCTCCTCCAGGCTATAAATGGGGGAGGGGTGAAGCCCCCACTGCCCATCTCCTTCTCCTGGTCGCCCGCTCCTTCTTCTTCCTCCTTCTTCCAGCCTATTGTTGCAACTCCCATGGCGCCACCGAAGAGGTCCTCTGCCGCGGAGAAGGGAAAAGCCTGCCAGGAAGAGTCTGATTTGCCGTCGCGCAAGAGGGGGCGGGGTCGCCCCCATAAGTTCGTCGCTACACCTGTAGCGGCGCTCTAGGGTCACAGGCGTACTCCTTCTGGGGTTGATGCCGCCCTGGGCAGTCATGACGGCCCCTCCCTCTGTGGCAGGGCCACCCTCGTCCCGGCAGCCCCTTGGCTGGGGGAAGGCGCGCCATGGTCGCCCGGCCTCCTCGGTTGGGCTCCCATTTGTCAGAGGCGCTCCTGGAGTTCGCCGTGTGGATGAAGAATCCAATCGGCGTCTAGCTCCAGCTGCCGCGCTTCTTTTCCCATCAGCTGCCGGCCGAGGGTCTTGATGGCCCTTGGCTGCAGGCCGACGGCTGCTGCAACAAGGCATCTTGGGTTGCGGTGGAGATCTCTGCCGCGGGCAACGTGGCCTTGGCCCGTGGTTGGTAGACCTTTGCCCGTGCATGCGGCTTGGGCAGGCGGTGCACCCTCAATTTCAAGTACGATGGCGCTACGACCCTTTTCGTGAGGGTGTTTGGGGCGGACGACCGCCGCGCTGGGTGCTGCCATGAAGACGGTAGTGGCGATGACGGGTTCGGCCCTGGAGATGGCCGCGATGAGGCCGCAGGCAGGCTCACCCTTGGTGACAACCGCGACTCCTCTAGTGGCGGTGGCTCTTCCGCCAGCGAGAGCTTCAGTAGCGGTGGCTATGACCAGCCGCCGCGCCATCGTGATCGCTTCGAGGTCGGTGACGGGTCATCCCGCCACCATGTGGCGATGAAGCGCGAGGAGGGCTCAGACTGAGCTGTGCCCCAGAGGCCCCTGGGCCTAGGTCTCGCAAGTTGTTGCGACCGTGCGACCTGCTTTTGTTTAGCTTTTCCTCTTTCATGTATTTCAAAAAAGGGCAAGTGGCTTGGCTGGGGCGTGTAATGAACTACGACGCCTATGCTTCGATGTTATGTTATGATATTCAAGTGCCTTACAGGGGTAGAGGGGTAACTTAGCTGGGTACGCTCAAGGGCGCGTCTTCCGGCGTCTGGGGGGCTTCCTCGCTGCTGGCACGGGCACTGCAGGCCTCTAAGGGGCATCTGCAAAATTTGGTAGGGAATCTCCCAAATGCCTCGTTCCTTCTTGTGCGAGCACTCAGGCGTGGGCTGATCATGGCTTGACGCACCATGTCGCGGTACACAGGGGGCACGGACTTGAGGGGGGTGCTGTAATGCCCAGGATGGGAATATATCTCCTACGTGTCGAGGCACGACTTAAAGATATAAGCCCATTCTGGAATGATCGCAAGTTTGGTATCTTTGCACGACTCATGTAAAAGAGGGATTAAATTGCAAAAGGAGATAGTTGGCTTACACTCGCCACTTCACACAATACATTACATAAGCAAGACATCATTCAAAACATCAGAACCCGACTACGGGCGAAGATCCAAAAGAAAGATACCAAAACAACTTAAAACCACAGGCCTGGATCGAATCCTAGTAGAAACCACTACTGATCGTCGAAACATCACAAACATACGGCCAAACTCTTCATCGAACTCCCGGTGAAGTACTTGAACCAGCTCCTGCATCAAACTCGGCTGAACCTGCATCTGGTGTTGTAGTAACTGTGAGCCACGAGAACTCAGCAATCCCATAACCATGGGTAACAAGACTAGCAAAGCTTTGTGGGTAGGAAGAGGTAAAGTGGTGAGGTTGCAGCAGCGGCTAAGCATAATATGGTGGCTAACTTACGATTACCAGAATAAGATGAGCATCTACGCAAACGGTCGCAAAAGTAGTGATCGCTAAAGATCCTGAACTACATACGAGTCAAACATAACCCCACCGTGTTCTCTTCTCAAAGTGAAAAGAGACAGTCACGGTTACTCACACAGTTGTGTCTTTTACTTCGGATCCTCTGTCAAGTTTTCTACAACCGGACATTAACAAATTCCAATCTGCCACATAACCCGGGCACGGCTTTCGAAAGATCATAACCCTGCAGGGGTGTCCCAACTTAGCCCATCACAAGCTCTCACGATTAGCTGAAGTGATAAATATAATATCATCACTCCTTATCTTAGGGAAATCCGATCAGGCTCGGTATCCCGGTAGCACAAGACATTTCGACAATGGTAAAACAAGTCCAGCAAGACCTCCCGGTGTGTCGACACCCTGATAGCAGCCGCGTGTATCTCGTCTCAGGCCACGACCAGATGGGTGAAGCTACGGGAGCCAAACCTCGAGTTTCCCCGTGGTGGCCCTGCAGGCTCCCCGTTTGGGACCAACACCATCAGCACTGGCCCCCCTACTATGTAGAAATAATCCTCGGGTAGCGCTAACTCCCTATGCCATTTAATTAATTAATTAAGTTGTTATTATGAGGCAAATTAAAACCAATGTTGGGCCTTGCTGGAGGAGTTTTATTCAAAGTCGAACTGTCAAGGGGTCCCCATCCACCCATCGTGTAAGGAACGCAAAATCAAGGAACATAATGCCGGTTTATCGGCGCCTAAGGTGGCATGAGTGGAACAAAACACCGAGCAAAAGGCCAAGCCTTCCACCCATGCCCAGTATATAGGTGTGTTAATAATAATTATAGATATTGTGATATATCCAACAACAAGTTCCCTCCTGGAATGAACTTCATCTTCACCTGCAACTAACAACGCTATAAGAGGGGTTGAGCAAGCGGGTAACATAGCCAAACAGTGGTTTTGCTAGGAAGGTTTCAAAGGTTAGAGGTTTCATGGCAACAAGGAGAGGCTGACATAAAAGATGGGTAGCGCGACATGTAACGATAGCATCGAGACAACTAAGCATGGCAATGGTAGTAAAGGTATCCAAGGGTATGATCATCTTGCCTGGGATTCCACAAGGAAGAAGAAGAAGTCCATGAAGTAGACGGAGCAACATAGACGAGCGAATCCTCACAACTCCGGAACGAAACCGAAGCTAACAAGAGAAGCAACCGGAAAGAAGCAAACAACACGGTAAACATACAAGCATAAACATGGCATACGATGCACATCCAAGTATGATGCATGTCCGGTTTAATTATGCATGGCATGGCAAAGTGCACAAACAAGTACTACAAGTTAAGTGGAGCTCAATATGCAACGAGTTGCATATTGACGAAACACCACATTTTAATTATTTAGTTGACTCTCGTTTATTTACAAGACAAGATTAAATGTTTGTTAACATGGCAAGAGGTGAATCAAAAGTAAACTACCTATCTAGGCAAGTTTAAATGAGGCCGGAAAGACAAACAACAATTCCGGAAAATCCCCATGAGCATGTTTAGCAATTATTAAAGCAACAACAATTCACACATTTAATGTTGTTAACATGATGCGGATGACATGATCAAGTTTATGCAAGTTTATTAAAAGTTAACATGAAGATATATGAAGTATTGTCACCGTGGTGGAAGGAAAGGGTGCCACGGCAACGATCCGAAAAATGATGCAACGGCAACATCTCGGTTCCGGTAACTCGTTGAGAGACCGGTGCAAAAGCAAAGGCGGAGTGAGCGAGCGGAACAAGATGAAAAGGTGGGATGATCCCGGTTGCCCGGTTCCCAGGGGTCGGCGATGAGGCAACCGAGGAGCACGACAAAAGATGAACGGGCACGGTGCACACAAGGGCAAACATTTCATACAACACATGCATTCATCCACGGGCATCGTCACGGGGTTATACCTTCGAAACAATCGTTCTCAGGGCGGTTCGAGATCGTAGGGGAAGTAGCGGAAGTAGAGGAAGTAGTCGTTCACGGTCATCGGTAGGGGTACTCGTTCCGTAGTGGGAAGTAGTGCTACACGGGGCGACGGTAGACGTTCGGGCGTCGAGCGACGGCAGTTGAAGTAGTGGTACATGTTCGCATGTAGTGGTACTTGGTGCGTCTCCGAGACGGTAGTTGGTCACGATCGCGTCTTCCTGTAGATGTTCGGGTCGTCGTGGTACTTGGGTCTTCAACTTGTCGGTCTTGACAAAAATGAAGGGGTACTTGGTGATTCCTCGTGTAGTCGAACTTGACGAAACTTGGGGTCCCTCATGCACTTGGCAAAAAAAACAGCAGCAGCCAAACAAAAGGAGACAGCACGGCGACGAGGCCGTGGCAGCGACAACTTGGCGATGGAGGCGATGGAGGCTCGGCCCTGCAGCCTTGGCGCCGGATAGCAAAGGAACGGCACGGGACGGCGATCCTGGCCGGCCCGCGACTGTGCTCGCCGACGCAGAAGAAGAGGCGGCCGGAGGGGACTTGGCGGGGCGCGACACTGGTCTGGTGCTGGAAACGGAGGCCTGGAGGCTGCAGCAGCTCCTCGCCGGCTGCTGGAGGGGCCCCATGGCAGAAAACAGGGGCGTCAGTGTGCTCGGGCCCTAGCCGACGGGCGATGGAGGAGGAGGCAGGGCCTGGGCGATGGGGAGCGCTGGCTGGCGCTCGGGCGTTGCGGCCTGGCCGGCCCTGGCTCGTGCGATGACGAAAGGCGCAGGGGCCCGGAGGAAGCTGAGGCGCGGCCTACGGTCACGAGCGGGGCGACGCTGTAGAGGAGGTGCGGGGCGCGAGGGAATCGGGAAGAGGGAGAGGAGCGATGGGATCAGTGCTGCGAGGTGGATGGGGATCGGGCCAGAGAGGAAGAGCGAGGGAGATGCGGGATGAGTTCGGCGGCGCGGGGGAAAACAAGGGGAGATTGATGGGAATCGGTGGGAGGTCGCTAGGTTTCCCAGGAGCGGCTGAGTTGGGCCAAAAGGGAGGCCTGGGCCAGGGGAGGGAATGAATGGGCCTAGGGAAGCCAATGGGCCAAATAAGGCCGGTGGGCTGCTGGAGAAGGCTGCGGCTGGGCTCTCCCTTCTATTAATCTTTTAGCAAAAACATAAAGAGAAGGAAGAAAAGAAAGAGGGGGGTTAGGGAAAAGTTGCACAAAGGTTAATTTTTCTCGGGCATCATAAAATGAGCACGGTCCGAGAAAAATAGAAAAGGCGAGATTGCAGGAAATAAATTCAAACTCGTTGAATATAATTCAAATGAGTATGAGAAACAAATGGGTGTTTGGTAGGTCCAAATAATGTGAGGATTTTGGGTGGACTTCCGGAAAGTAATGAAATAAATATGGGCAAAGTTGGAGGGTAAGAATTGAGATAACAAAGGCCTGGGAAAAAATGCAAGTGTGTTATGGGTTAATTCCAAACAAATGGAATAATTATTTATAATAGCTCCATAATATTAGGAGGATATGTTATAAAGAGAAATCACACTTCCCTCGATTTAAATGGACCAAAGGTCCACACGATTTATTTAGGTTGAGATGCAAAATAAAAATGACATGATGGCATGATGGCATGATGCAATGCAAAAATAAATAACACAAGCACAAATGAAACGCACGGGAGAACCCGGAACATCTGGAATCTTCTAGGACGTCGGTCTCGGGCGTCACAACTCTCCCACACTAACAGAGGATCTCGACCCGAGATCCTAGAGATATCACCGGGTAAAAAAACGGAAGAGGAAGAGGTAAAACAAAGTTGCTTCTTTGACAGACGAGTGAAACCACGAACCTTGAGAGGTTCAACAATCTTGAAAGAAAAGAATGCAACAGAGCTGAACGAAGTTAAGAGCACTCCGGTAAAAGGAGGAACAAGGAACATTATGAGTACCTTGAGGTTGAAAGATATGAAACAAGAGCTTACGAACCAAAACAATATGAAACTACAACGGCATAGCCAAGGAATAAGAATGACAGAATTTGGGCAGCACTCCGACTGAAAATGGAAGGAATCAACAAGAACTTGAGGAGATGAAGTGATACTTGATGAAATCAACAACACATTGCCTCCGGAACAATTAAAAGAATGGCACAAGGGGTAAGAAAGATTCAGATGGCACTCCGGTTGAAAAGAGAGGCAAACTTGATAAGATGAGGGAACTAGAATGAAGAATACAACACTCCGGTTAAATGATAAGCAAGGGAAAGAACATGATCTCGATAAAACGAGATGATGGTTAAAGAGAGAGCAACATCACAAAGCCTCCGGAATGAAAGAATAGAAGCAAGATCGTTTGGAATAAAGAACGGAGAAGAAAAATGACAACTTCTCTCAAAATTGAATTTGAAAGAGCATCCTTACGAAAAAGGATTGAACGGAGTTGATTTTTTTTAAAAAAATCAACAACGAAAACGAATAAGCTTGATGTGGGCTTATGGAAAACATCTCAAAATTAAGAGGTGATAACCAGCCACTGACGAAAACATTTGATTGGATTGAGATCAACAAGGAGATGAAAAAAAACTTATTTCACCGGAATGATAAATGAAGAACTTGGGTCAATTATAAGCACCATAATAGCAACAATTCTCAGGGAAAGCTTTTAGGTGAAATACAACCCAAGATAACTCCAATGAATAAATTGAAGGGTTGAAAAGATCTCCTGAACAAGGAAAATGATGGTTTTAAATATGTCATTCTTGATAACTCTTGCATCATAAAACATGAATGAATTGTCAAGAATGACATAACACCATCTGAAAAAAATAAGGTAGAAAGAATTTCAATTGGAATGCAAGATGAAGAATGCTTGAGCTCCAACAAGAATCTTGATGAAGACTTCGGGGACGAATTAAAACATGATGAACCACCAAGAGAACTCCGGTAATGAAAGCATGAGAAGTGAAAGATGAAAAGAATAAGATTCAAGGCCTGCGATGAATCAGATGGAGGTTTGAAATGATAATTGAATTAACTTGGAACTCCGGAAAACAAGATGAAGAATTTAGGACCTTGAATATGATATGATGAACAAGCTCCAGACAAAAGAATTGAATCACCTTGAAGTAATAAGAATAAGAATTATGTCATGCATCTCCTTCACCAATTTAAATTGATGACAACCAAAGGATTTGGCATACTACTTATTCTTCTTGAAAAGGATTGGAGAGAGATATGGCCAAACTTGAGAATAATCTTGAACGACTCACCGGTAGGATTATGAAAAGAACAAATGAATTAAAACGATAACAACGGAAGGGTAATCTTGAAAGAACCACCGTAAGAATATGGAGACGAAAGAAGAGACATCAATGAAGAATATTTGGAGGACGAAGTTGCAAACAGAGAACGAAGAAATATTCTGAAATCATGGCCTTCGGAGGATCACAACGGAAAAGAATTCATGAAATGCTTCGACTGGGTATGAAAATAATTCCTTACCATCGAAACAAAATGAGGATGACATGAAGCTAGAACCACGAATCTTCAAGAGAACGGGCCAAGATTTAAGAGAAACACTTCTCCGGTCTTCAAATGTTGAGAATGAAGACGAGAAATGCCATAAGAATTGTTGAGCACTCCGGAATGAAGAATTAAAAAGGTTGAACCGATGATGAAAAAGAATTTGAAAGCGATCTTGGAGAAGGCATGTGACTGATGTAATCCATTCTTACGTCACCTTTGAAAAGAATTCTGCGGAAAAAGAGAGTCAGGTAAGATCCTGGGAAAAGACCTGTGGGTTAGGGCCCACTCAAAGAAATCACCGTTGAAAAAGATTGCTTAAGAGATATTGCACCGGTTGAATTAAATGGCTTGAATAAGATGACAATCTCAAGATAGCTTGAATGGATTAAGAATGGAATTATGAATCTTCAGCACTCCGGATATGAATAGCAAGAGGAGAATGATTAATTGGTGCACCGGAATAAGAAAGCATTGTGAAATGAGGAAAAAGGATAAGATCAACACCGAATTCTTGAATTACATCCACCGAAGAAGAAACGAGAATGGAGAATGATGAACTTGAAACTCTTGAGCATCTTCACGAGAATCACCGGATAAGAACATTGAAGGAAAAGAATGAAGAAACATCACGTGAATAAAATGGATATATCATCTGAGAATTTCTGGCTCCAAGAAGAAGAAGGGTGGGAGGGTGGGGAAAACAAAGACAACTTGGGACAAATGAAAACAGACAGATCGTCAGATTTCTCAATGGCGTCCGTATGGAATAACTTGAAGAGAAGGCACACCGGTTGAAAAGGATTAACATGACAATGTCGATGGTCAAGAAAAATTAGCACTCCCATAGAAATATGAGAACACCGATTAGGAAAGGTATGGAATCAACATTTGACATCGAAGCAACTCGAATACCAGAACCAAATCAAAACAAAGGATAGATATGTTTATGAAGAAGATTATGTTGCAACATCTCTATCCGAACAGAGAATTGAACAAATGAATTCCGCAGGTACATCAACTTGACGAGAAGCCACTTGGAGAACAAAAGGTAAATAAAAAGGAACAGGGAACAGATAGAACAAATACAAGATAGAAGCTTCGTTCGACATATTCGTGCTGAAAGCTCATGGAACGTGTTACAAAAGGGTTTTGCAATCCCCGGATCAGCATAGCCAAGGACCCTTTAAGATGCAACTCCCGATCGGAACAAGCCCATAAAACTACTTCACTCAATGTAGAACCCCGAACTTCATATCATGCACTCGTTGGAAGAATGCCTGGAACTACTAGATGAACCCACCTATTAATTTCCGAAAGTTTCCAGTTATGCAATCAGGTGTTGGGGATACAGGGGAAGCACCGCGCACTCAACTCTAATCCTACATCCAGATGTATCCATCCTTCAACACATAACCAGTTGTTCTCAAAAACCGTTTACCTCGGACCTTCGAAACGCATCCACTATACAAGCTATGGCAATACTTCTAAACTACCTCCCCAGTACTGGGTGATGTCGGGGTTATCTTGCCACTAACCGCATAGGAGAGTTTTCGATGTCGGCCGTCTTAAGTATTCTAGTACTGCCGCGATGGATTTGTGACGACAACACCTCAGAGCTCAACTCCCCGGGACACTGCCACAACCCCTAATGACAGGAGGCATCGAGAACAATGTTCTCGTCACAAAGACATCGGAACAATCCAAACAATACTCGCGAGATCCTAAAAAAAATTGGTGCATTTTTTAGAGTAGAAGAGACAAGAGTAGTCGTCAGGAGTCCTCACCAGAATGAAAAGAGATGATGAGCAAAAGAAATCCTACTCTCCGATATATATATATATATATATATATATATATATATATATATATATATATATATATATATATATATATATATATATATATATATATATATATATATATATATATATATATATATATAAGACTCAAAACATTTTCAAGTGTGTGCCTAGACTCAACCGTCAACGATTCGATCAATCAGTGGGGGCTTCTAGGTCGGAGAAGGCTCTGATACCAACTTGTAATGCCCAGGATGGGACTATATCTCCTACGTGTCGAGGCACGACTTAAAGATATAAGCCCATTCTGGAATGATCGCAACTTTGGTATATTTGAACGACTCATGTAAAAGAGGGATTAAATTGCAAAAGGAGATAGTTGGCTTACACTCGCCACTTCACACAATACATTACATAAGCAAGACATCATTCAAAACATCATGACCCGACTACGGGCAAAGATCCAAAAGAAAGATACCAAAACAACTTAAAGCCACAGGCCTGGATCGAACCCTAGTAGAAACCACTACTGATCGTCGAAACGTCACAAACATACGGCCAAACTCTTCATCGAACTCCCGGTGAAGTACTTGAACCAGCTCCTGCATCAAACTCGGCTGAACCTGCATCTGGTGTTGTAGTAACCGTGAGCCACGAGGACTCAACAATCCCATAACCATGGGTAACAAGACTAGCAAAGCTTTGTGGGTAGGAAGAGGTAAAGTGGTGAAGTTGCAGCAGCGGCTAAGCATAATATGGTGGCTAACTTACGATTACCAGAATAAGATGAGCATCTACGCAAACGGTCGCAAAAGTAGTGATCGCTAAAGATCCTGAACTACATACGAGTCAAACATAACCCCACCATGTTCTCTTCTCAAAGTGAAAAGAGACAGTCACGGTTACTCACACAGTTGTGTCTTTTACTTCGGATCCTCTGTCAAGTTTTCTACAACCGGACATTAACAAATTCCAATCTGCCACATAACCCGGGCATGGCTTTCGAAAGATCATAACCCTGCAGGGGTTTCCCAACTTAGCCCATCACAAGCTCTCACGATTAGCGGAAGTGATAAATATAATATCATCACTCCTTATCTTAGGGAAATCCGATCAGGCTCGGTATCCCGGTAGCACAAGACATTTCGACAATGGTAAAACAAGTCCAGCAAGACCTCCCGGTGTGTCGACACCCTGATAGTAGCCGCGCGTATCTCGTCTCAGGCCACGACCAGATGGGTGAAGCTACGGGAGCCAAACCTCGAGTTTCCCCGTGGTGGCCCCGCAGGCTCCCCGTTTGGGACCAACACCATCAGCACTGGCCCCCCCTGCTATGTAGAAATAATCCTCGGGTAGCGCTAACTCCCTAGTCCATTTAATTAATTAATTAAGTTGTTATTATGAGGCAAATTAAAACCAATGTTGGGCCTTGCTGCAGGAGTTTTATTCAATGTCGAACTGTCAAGGGGTCCCCATCCACCCATCGTGTAAGGAACGCAAAATCAAGGAACATAATGCCGGTTTATCGGCGCCTAAGGTGGCATGAGTGGAACAAAACACCGAGCAAAAGTCCAAGCCTTCCACCCATGCCCAGTATATAGGTGTGTTAATAATAATTATAGATATTGTGATATATCCAACAACAAGTTCCCTCCTGGAACGAACTTCATCTTCACCAACAACTAACAACGCTATAAGAGGGGCTGAGCAAGCGGGTAACATAGCCAAACAGTGGTTTTGCTAGGAAGGTTTCAAAGGTTAGAGGTTTCATGGCAACAAGGAGAGGCTGACATAAAAGATGGGTAGCGCGACATGTAACGATAGCATCGAGACAACTAAGCATGGCAATGGTAGTAAAGGTATCCAAGGGTATGATCATCTTGACTGGGATTCCACAAGGAAGAAGAAGAAGTCCATGAAGTAGACGGAGCAACATAGACGAGCGAATCCTCATAACTCCGGAACGAAACCGAAGCTAACAAGAGAAGCAACCGGAAAGAAGCAAACAACACGGTAAACATACAAGCATAAACATGGCATACGATGCACATCCAAGTATGATGCATGTCCGGTTTAATTATGCATGGCATGGCAAAGTGCACAAACAAGTACTACAAGTTAAGTGGAGCTCAATATGCAACGAGTTGCATATTGACTAAACATCACATTTTAATTATTTAGTTGACTCTCGTTTATTTACAAGACAAGATTAAATGTTTGTTAACATGGCAAGAGGTGAATCAAAAGTAAACTACCTATTTAGGCAAGTTTAAATGAGGCCGGAAAGACAAACAACAATTCCGGAAAATCCCCATGAGCATGTTTAGCAATTA
Organism: Secale cereale; assembly: GCA_902687465.1. NCBI lineage: Eukaryota > Viridiplantae > Streptophyta > Magnoliopsida > Poales > Poaceae > Secale > Secale cereale. Next base: position 373,639,810 of record LR738714.1, on the reverse strand, counting down.
TTAAAGCAACAACAATTCACACATTTAATGTTGTTAACATGATGCGGATGACATGATCAAGTTTGTGCAAATTTATTAAAAGTTAACATGAAGAGATATGAAGTATTGTCACCGTGGTGGAAGGAAAGGGTGCCACGGCAACGATCCGAAAATGATGCAACGGCAACATCTCGGTTCCGGTATCTCGTTGAGAGACTGGTGCAAAAGCAAAGGCGGAGTGAGCGAGCGGAACAAGATGAAAAGGTGGGATGATCCCGGTTGCCCGGTTCCCAGGGGTCGGCGATGAGGCAACCGAGGAGCACGACAAAAGATGAACGGGCACGGTGCACACAAGGGCAAACATTTCATACAACACATGCATTCATCCACGGGCATCGTCACGGGGTTATACCTTCGAAACAATCGTTCTCGGGGCGGTTCGAGATCGTAGGGGAAGTAGCGGAAGTAGAGGAAGTAGTTGTTCACGGTCATCAGTAGGGGTACTCGTTCCGTAGTGGGAAGTAGTGGTACACGGGGCGACGGTAGACGTTCGGGCGTCGAGCGACGATAGTTGAAGTAGTGGTACATGTTCGCATGTAGTGGTACTTGGTGCGTCTCCGAGACGGTAGTTGTTCACGATCGCGTCTTCCCGTAGATGTTCGGGTCGTCGTGGTACTTGGGTCTTCAACTTGCCGGTCTTGACAAAAATGAAGGGGTACTTGGTGATTCCTCGTGTAGTCGAACTTGACGAAACTTGGGGTCCCTCGTGCACTTGGCGAAAAAAAACAGCAGCAGCCAAACAAAAGGAGACAGCACGGCGACGAGGCCGTGGCAGGGCAACTTGGCGATGGAGGCGATGGAGGCTCGGCCCTGCAGCCTTGGCGCCGGACAACAAAGGAACGGCACGAGACGGCGATCCTGGCCGGCCCGCGACTATGCTCGCCGATGCAGAAGAAGAGGCGGCCGGAGGGGACTTGGCGGGGCGCGGCACTGGTCTGGTGCTGGAGATGGAGGCCTGGAGGCTGCAGCAGCTCCTCGCCGGCTGCTGGAGGGGCCCCATGGCCGAAAACAGGGGCGTCGGGGTGCTCGGGCCTTGGCCGACGGGCGATGGAGGAGAAGGCAGGGCCTGGGCGATGGCGAGCGCTGACTGGCGCTCGGGCGCTGCGGCCTGGCCAGCCCTGGCTCGTGCGATGACGAAAGGCGCAGGGGCCTGGAGGAAGCTGAGGCGCGGCCTACGGTCACGAGCAGGGCGACGCTGTAGAGGAGGTGCGGGGCGCGAGGGAATCGGGCAGAGGGAGAGGAGCGATGGGATCGGTGCTGCGAGGTCGATAGAGCTCGGGCCAGAGAGGAAGAGCGAGGGAGATGCGGGATGAGTGCAGCGGCGCGAGGGAAAACGAGGGGAGATCGATGGGAATCGGTGGGAGGTCGCTAGGTTTCCCAGGAGCGGCTGAGTTGGGCCAAAAGGGAGGCCTGGGCCAGGGGAGGGAATGGATGGGCCTAGGGAAGCCAATGGGCCAAAGGAGGCCGGTGGGCTGCTGGAGAAGGCTGCGGCTGGGCTCTCCCTTCTATTAATCTTTTAGGAGAAACATAAAGAGAAGGAAGAAAAGAAAGAGGGGGGTTAGGGAAAAGTTGCAAAAAGGTTAATTTTTCTTGGGCATCATAAAATGAGCACTGTCCGAGAAAAATAGAAAAGGCAAGATTGCAGGAATTAAATTCAAACTCCTTGAATATAATTCAAATGAGTGTGAGAAACAAATGGGTGTTTGGTAGGTCCAAATAATGTGAGGATTTTGGGTGGAGTTCCGGAAAGTAATGAAATAAATATGGGCAAAGTTGTAGGGCAAGAATTGAGATAACAAAGGCCTGGGGAAAAATGCAAGTGTGTTATGGGTTAATTCCAAACAAATGGAATAATTATTTATAATAGCTCCATAATATTAGGAGGATATGTTATAAAGAGAAATCACACTTCCCTCGATTTAAATGGACCGAAGGTCCACACGATTTATTTAGGTTGAGATGCAAAATAAAAATGACATGATGGCATGATGACATGATGCAATGCAAAAATAAATAACACAAGCACAAATGAAACGCACGGGAGAACCCGGAACATCTGGAATCTTCTGGAATCTTCTAGGACGTCGGTCTCGGGCGTCACAGGTGCGCCACTCACAAGCTCAAACAAGAGCGCCTCGCAAAGATTAAGGAGGCCGCAGTACTGGGGCGAGAGGTTTCTAGTGAGGCGTGCCCATGACAGGAGCTGGCCAGCGTGCGGACACGGACACCCCTGCCTAGGCCCCAAGGGGGTGCTCGAGGGAGAATGTTGAACAACCGCCGTCCTCCCCAAGGAGAGAAAAATAGCGAACAAAACAAGAGAATAGGAAAACTCAACCAAGCAACTGAAGGATAGAGAACTCCAAATTCATTAAAAGACCACCACCAGATACAGAAAGCAAATGAACAGCCCGTCCGACACCTAGTCTAGTCCTCTCACCAGTGTGAAGCTAAGTGCCGCCACTAGGCCGTGGGAGGGAGCCCCCGAGGCCCGAGGGCGGCACTCCAGAGACTCCGGGCGTGTACAGCCCCACTCATTATTACGTGAGAGTGTCACGAGCGGAGACCTCCACAGGCGCGAGCCTTGCTTCACAGGCACTGGGCCTTGGCTTCATAGGCACTGGGCCTTGCTTCATGGGTATAACTTCCGGAGGTGTTGGATGTTCCAGGCATTCTGGAAGGGGACGCCATCCCCCGTCTCCAGGCGCACGACGCCAGTCCTGGAGACCTGGGCAATCCTGAATGGGCCCTCCCACATGGGCGAGAGCTTGTGCCTCCCTTCCCTGGAGAACACCCGCCTCAAGACCAGATCACCTACCTCGAGCATCATAGAATGGATGTTACGGCAGTGGTACCGCCGCAATGCCTGCTAGTACCTTGCCGCTCGGAGCGAGGCTTGTTGGCGGCGCTCTTCTCCCAACACGAGATCCATCCCCCGCACAGCGTCCTGGCGTGCCTCATCGAACGCCAGGACCCGCGTGGAGAGATGTTTGACCTCGTGAGGGAGAACTGCTTCGACTCCGTAGATGAGGAAGAATGGCGTCTCGCCTGTTGGCCTGGTGGCGGTGGTGCGAATGGACCACAAGACGGACTGGAGCTCATCGTACCAGCCCCTACTGTAGGCCTCGAGCTTCTTCTTGAAGGTCCTCGCCTTGAGGCCCCTTAGGACCTCCGCGTTGGCGCGCTCAGCTTGCTCATTTCTCCTGGGGTGTGCCACTGAGGCGTAGTATATCTGCGTTCCAAGGTTAGCGCAATATTTCTTGATGAGGTTTCTAGTGAATTGCGAGCCATTGTCGGTGATGATGCGATTAGGGACCCCGAACCAGCGCATGATTCCCCTGATGAACTTGACCGCCGAGCCGGCAGGGATGGTGCCTACTGGCTCCACCTTTGCCCACTTGGTGAACTTGTCGATGGCGACGTAGAGGTAGCGGTAGCCCCCGGGCGCTCGAGGAAAGGGCCCAAAGATGTCCAGCCCCCAGACTATGAATGGCCATGAGAGTGGGATAGTCTGAAGGCCCTGAGCTGGCTGGTGGATTGGCTTGGAGTGGAACTGGCAGGCTTCGCAGGATTTCACCAGCTCGGCAGCGTCGCTGGGTGCTGTAGGCCAATAAAATCCACTACGGAAAGCCTTGCCCGCCAGGGTGCGCGAGGATCAGTGGTGCCCGTAGTCCCTGCTATGTATGTCAGTTAGCAGCTCGCGTGCCTGCTCCCTAGAGATGCACCTTAAAGAAACGTCATTGGGTCTCTTTCGGTATAACTCACCATCCTGGAGGCAGTAAGCCGTGGCCTGTCAGACCACGCACTTCGCATCCTCCTCCTTCTCTGGCAGGGTTCCATGAACAAGGTAGGCCTTGAACTCGTGTGTCTGGCACCCCTCCAGGGGCTCGAGTGCGAGGAGCAAGCGTGCCCCTGAGGTCGGGCCACAAGTTGGAGCTCCCGAGGTCGGTGGAGGGGGAGCTCCTCCTGAGGTAGTGTCGACTCCGCAGCTGGTGGAGCGGCGGAGGGCTTGAAGAGCCATTCCTCAAAGACGCCAGGCTCCTGCAGGTGACGCCTAGACGCCCTCTTGGTGATGTCATCTCCCTCCTTGTTCGTGTCATGCGGCATGTGCTGCAGCTCCAAGCCCATGAATTGTTTCTCCATTTTGCGTACCTCCGCTAGGTACGCCTCCATGTGCTCATCCCCGGGCTCGTAGACCTTATTGGTGAAGTTGACGAGAAGCTGAGAGTCGCCCCTAATAGTGAGGCGCTTCGCTCCAAGGGCGGCTGCATCTTTTAGGCCGGCGATCAGGCCTTCATACTCTACGATGTTGTTCGAGACCTTCTCACCGTGCTGGAAGTAGAGCTGCACGGCGTAGTAAAGCTTGTCCTTGGTGGGCGAGACGAGCACGGCGACTGCCCCTACGCCCTGGCGTGCAAAGGCGTCGTCGAAGTACATGACCGAACCATCTGGTGCTTCACTTTTTGGAAAGAGGGACTGGTCCTTACCCACTCCGGGCTCTGGGGTGTCGGTCCATTATGCCACGAAGCTGGCAAGCGCGGCGCCCTTTATGACCCTGGTGGTACTGAACTCCAGCTGAAACGCCTGCAACTCGATGTTCCATTTAGCGACCCTTCCCGCAGCATTGGGGCTCCTAAACACCCTCTCCAACGGGTAAGAGGACATAACCTTGATGGGATGGCCTTGGAAGTAGTGGCTCAGCTTGCGCGAAGCGGTGAGGAGCGCGAGCAGAAGCTTCTGCGGCATGGGGTAGCGTACCTGAGCTTCAACATTCAAAGACTTTTCTTTCAGCTTAGCTAACAGTTTCTTAAGATCATATCTATCTTTGCAAGCTAAAAGATCTCTAGCAGTTTCTTCATCCATAACATAACCCTCAGGCACAACAGGCAATTCATATCTAGGGGGAGAATCTTCATCATCACTTTCATCAATATTATCAGTTTCAATAATTTCATTCTCTCTAGCCCTAGCAAGTGGTTCATCAAGAAATTCACCTAGTGGCACAGTATTATCAAACATAGAACTAGTTTCATCATAAGTATCATGCATAGAAGAAGTGGCATCATCAAGAACATGCGACATATCAGATTCAATAGCAGGTGTAGGTGTCGCAAATTTACTCATAACAGAGGGTGAATCAAGTGCAGAGCTAGATGGCAGTTCCTTACCTCCCCTCGTAGTTGAGGGAAAGATCTTGGTTTTTTTATCTCTTAATTACTTCATAGTGCTTAACAGATATAAATCCCAAGTTACTCAAAGAATATGACTATGCTCCCCAGCAACGGCGCCAGAAAATAGTCTTGATAACCCACAAGTATAGGGGATCGCAATAGTTTTCCAGGGTAGAGTACTCAACCCAAATTTATTGATTCGACACAAGGGGTGCCAAAGAATATTCTCAAGTATTACCAGTTGAGTTGTCAATTCAACCACACCTGAAAGACTTAATATCTGCAGAAAAGTATTTAGTAGCAAAGTAGTATGGAAGTAACGGTAACAGTGGCAAAAGTAATAGTAGCAGCTTTGTAGTGATTGTAACAGTGACAATAGAATAGTAACTAAGCAAGGATCAATATGTGAAAAGCTCGTAGGCATTGGATCAGTGATGGACAATTATGTCGGATGCGATTCCTCATGTAATAGTTATAACATAGGGTGACACAGAACTAGCTCCAGTTCATCAATGTAATGTAGGCATGTATTCCGAATATAGTCATACATGCTTATGGGAAAGAACTTGAATGACATCTTTTGTCCTACCCTCCCGTGGCAGCGGGGTCCTATTGGAAACTAAGGGATATTAAGACCTCCTTTTAATAGAGTATCGTACCTAAGCATTAACACTTAGTGAATACATGAACTCCTCAAACTACGGTCATCACTGGGAGTGGTCCCGATTGTTGTCACTTCGGGGTTGCCCGATCATACCACATAGTAGGTGACTATTGACTTGCAAGATAGGATCAAGAACTCACATATATTCATGAAAAACATAATAGGTTCAAATCTGAAATCATGTCACTCGGGCCCTAGTGACAAGCATTAAGCATAACAAATTCATAGCAACATCAATCTTAGAACATAATGGATACTAGGGATCAAACCCTAACAAAACTAATTCGATTACATGGTAAATCTCATCCAACCCATCACCGTCCAGCAAGCCTACGATGGAATTACTCACGCACAGCGGTGAGCATCATGAAATTGGTGATGGAGGAAGGTTGATGATGACGACGGCGACGAATTCCCCTCTCCGGAGCCCCGAACGGACTCCCGATCAGCCCTCCCGAGAGAGTTTAAGGCTTGGCGGTGGCTCCGTATTGTAAAATGTGATGAATCCTTTTCTCTGATATTTTTCTCCCCGAACGTGAATATATGGAGTTGGAGTCCAGGTTGGTGGAGCCTCAGGGGGCCCACGAGACAGGGGGCGTGCCCCCACCCTCATGGACAGGGTGTGGCCCCCTGGTCTTGATTCTTTCGCCAGTATTTTTTATATATTCCAAAAATATTCTCCATGGATTTTCATGTCATTCTGAGAAGTTCTATTTCTACACAAAAATAACACCATGGCAATCCTGCTGAAAACAACGTCAGTCCGGGTTAGTTCCATTCAATTCATGCAAGTTAGAGTCCAAAACAAGGGCAAAAGTGTTTGGAAAAGTAGAGAAATTGGAGACGTATCAATTCCCCCAAGCTTAAACCTTTGCTTGTCCTCAAGCAATTCAGTAGACAAACTGAAAGTGATAAAGAAAAACTTTTACAAACTCTATTTGCTCTTGTTGTTGCAAATAAGTAAAGCCAACATTCAAGTTTTCAGCAAAGATTATGGACAAACCACATTCACAATAACTTTTAGGTCTCATATTTACTCACATCAATGGCATAATCAACTAGCGAGCAATAATAATAAACCACGGATGATAAGACTTTCTCAAAACAATCATAATACGATATAACAAGATGGTATCTCGCTAGCCCTTTATGAGACCCCAAAACATAAACGCAGAGCACCTCTGAAGATCAAGGACTTACTAGACATTGTAATTCATGGTAAATGTGGGGACCCCGACTTAGAAGTCGAGATTACCGAATGCACGTGTACAGTGATCCCAGAGATCAATGCTCACTGAACACACAGAAGCTGAAATAACAAGAGTCTTACATCCATACAAATAGTCTTACATGAATTATGGCCATTATGGCCAAGTCTCACATAGATAGAGCCTCACGGGCTGAATAGCAAATAACTCAAATAGCGGAAGTCTTCGATAACGGGTAGAACCCATGCCATCTGCCTTAACCCTACAGGCATTCTGACTGGGATAGCGTCCTAGTTCGCATGTTCGTCTCCAAAGAACTCTTCCTCATATTCCTGTTCTTCCATGCCTGGCCAATTAAATAACCAGTGGCAAGCCAATGAGTACTTTGAATGTACTCGCAAGCAACCCATGATGTGGTTCAAAGTAACAATGCAATCGAATAATAATAATGATCAATCTAGCAGGGCTAGAACTAATATTCTACCATCAAGTTCATGCATCCACAACCTCGCATAACCTCGAAGACAGGTTACCGATATCAACATGAATATGATTCAACTCATCGAGTCAAGTCACCACCTTGACTCATCACACACATTCCAACACTGATGAAGTAAAATTCTAGACATAGTTTAAGTAGCACCACCCAACTGTCCATGACCGTGGATACGGCTATTCGAATAGTTTTACACTCTGCAGAGGTTGTACACTTTACCCACAAGATCCGGGGAACTTCCGTGTCATCCACGACCCGCGGTACCTCAAGTACCCGGGGTAAGCACCCGGTCATTACCTTTCCTTAGACGACACTAACATAGAGTCCACTCGTTGGTACACGGCCCTCGGGTACAAACAATAGATCACGGGACTTGCCCTAATTTCAATGTCACGCGTACCCGAAGGGACCACCGGTGTGTCCGGTGCCCTGTGAAAATAGTCATGGTCGTCTATCCAAGCACGACCCCGTCCTGGGAAAGACCTCAAGACTTCCCGTCACTACTAATGCAGGCACCATGCTAGTATCGACCTAAGTAATCAATAAAGCCCCGTCCCATAAGGGGTAGTGTGGTTGCACATGTTTGGTTGGGACGGTAGTCACACATAAATCTAATCCATCATTCCACCATGCACATGATTTACCGGCACATCACTTCTTTCTCAAGTGATGACCTAACACATCATCACCCTCGGGCATTAGGGGCACCCGATGGGTTCATGTAAAGATTTCAACTACGAGGGTTCAAATCACACATGCATTATATAAGCATCATGACCAACTATCTGCATGTCATCTAGCACATAGTGAGATCATCAATAAAGCATGCATCATGTGGTGGTTCATCTAGGTCACCATCGTAACCCTATCATCATGCATCGGAAACAAACGGGTTCCGAGAACAAGTGTATCATGGTCAAAGGGCTGCTTGCCTGGATTGGCTTGGTCTTCAAAGTCTTCAAATCCTTCTCCTTCTTCTTCCACAACAACTTCGTCAAATACGGGATCTATACGTCGCATAATAACCACGGGAAAATAAGAATACAAACAAAACAGAAAAATGAAAGTGCTCAAAAAATGTCAACTCATTTTTGTAAAATACTAGAGGGATTTCTAAGATGCGGAAAAATCTTAGTTGGAGTTTTGGAGTTACAGAATATAATCTATTGATTTTTGAACAGGAGTATTACTGCCCAAATTTGAATTTAAATTTGAACAATACAGCAAAGTTTCATGGATTTGAGTGAAAGTGGTACCATTAAATATGTTGGAATATTACAAGATTTTAGGAGTTGGAATTATTTAATTTGGACCATTATTCTTTTCTGTAGAAATGTTTAAAACATTTACAGAAAAGAAAAAGAATAAAAAGACCTGTGCAACTGGGCCAGGGGGGCCACAGTGCACGGCCCAGGGCGGTCCAGCCCAGCCGCACGGGAGCCTGCGCGTGCACGTCAGGTTTTTAAACCTGACGGGCAGGGCCCGTGGGTCAGTGACAGAGAGGAGGGGGAGAGAGGTGTGGGGATGACATGCGGGGCCCGCCTGTCATCTCCAACCTTGCGGCCACGGCGACGGCGAGCTCACCGGCGAGGTTCCCGGCCACGGCGGCGGCAACGGAGGGCAGGGATGGAATCAGCGTCGTGTCGCGGATGCAGGGGTGGTGGTGCGGCACGGCGGGGAGGTCTGGTTCACCGGCGACGAGGTGGGCGGCGGAAGCTCGTCGGAGGGTCGTGGTTCTGGTCGTTTCCGACTTCCACAGAGAGGGGGAACAAGGGGGAAATGGTCAGTGTGGCTCGGTGGTTCTAGATCGGGCAAGAAGAAGAGCGGGGAAGGCCCGTACTGCGGGATCACCGGCGGCCCGATGCGGCGGAGCTCCGGTCGATCCCGAGCACTGGGACGTCCTGGGGAGGAGTGGGTGGTGCTGGGAGGCTCAGTGGAGTGAGGAGAGGCTGGCAGTGCTGCTGGAGAGGCTCGGGAGGGGCTATATATAGGAGGTCGACGGGGGCCCGAGGTCCAGTGCGCCGGCGAGCTCCGGCTCGAGGCTTTAGCGCACGGGAGGCCAAGGGGATGAGTCCGTGGAGTTCCTGGACGATCTCCACGTCCAGTAGAAGTGAGAGGAGGAGCGGGGGAGCGTCCGGAGCGTGCGCGCGTGCGAGGCAGAGGAGTGGCCGCCGCGGGCGGCCAGCGCGCGTGCAACGACGGCCACTGGAGGACGCAGGAGGAGGGGGGGACAGCGCCGGGGAGGTCGCGGACGTCGAGAGGCCTCGACTGGCGCGAAGGGGAGGCCCGAGGCTGTCGGGGTCAGCGATTGGCCGGAGCCACCGTGCGGAGGTGCACTGTTGCGCGCTCCAGAGCGTGCGTATTGCTGGCATCATCGTGCTCTCGCCGTTTTGGTCCAAACCAGCGTGTCCAACAGTGTCTAGCACGTTGAGGAAAGAGTAAAGAAATGGCCTGAGGCCTTGGATGCCCTGGAGATGCTGAGAGAGAGTGGGGGTGCTGGTGAATTGGTGAAAACCTGCTGTCCAGCAAGGTAAAACAGGGTTCTTACCCCTCAATCATGGAGCTGGGGTGCTGGGGGAGTTAATGGAGGTAGCTAGTAACTAAATGATCATGTGGTAAAAAGTATAGGCCATGGAGAAGAGTAAAAGAGATCAAGTTGGAGGTTTTAGTAAATCTGCAGAAGGTGTTTGATCAGTGTTTGGTCAAGTAAATGACCTCCACTGGATATGGCACTTAACAGGGTTGAAAGACATGAGAAAATGGGGTGCTTCACCAAATTTGGGATCATTTGAAGAAACTAGCCAATGTAACTTTGGTGAACCCTACAAATCAACAGAAACAGTTTCATCTTGATTGAGTCAAGCTAATCATCTCCCCTTGATTCACCACCTGGTGTAGCATCATCATTTGGGGTATTGATCATGCCCACAAAGTTTGAAGCTCCAGATAAAAAGTTGGTAATGTAAAGTTGTTCAAATTTGCATTTGAACAGAAAGGGTTTTGAGGTGATCTGATCAAGCTGCTCTATTCCAAATCTTGTGCCAATTGGTCTAGATGCCTTATTAGGTCATTCTAGCATGTGTACCAAGTTTGAGAGCATTTGGACAAGTTTGGCAATGTAAAGTTGCTCAAACTTCAAATATGGACAGAATGGTTATGAAGGGGTTTGAGGATGTTTTCTTGCTTCCCAAGGCATGGGACTTGGCAAGATCATCAAATATGTCATATATGACATGATAGAATTTCCATGGAATTTTTGGAGAAAAATTCCTTTGTAAATATTTCAAAAGCTTGAAATATCTAGAAAGGGTTTTAGAGGGTTTAGCCCATTATTTTGAACATGACCAAGTGTTGAAACTCTTATATATGGACAATATATGTCCTCTGAGTCTCTCTGAATTTTGGCAAATATTTTTGAAACAGTTAAATAATTTTCCCCTATTAAAGACCATTTCTGGCCTTAAGAAAAAGCTTTTAAATAAAATAGGAAAATAACTTTTAAAATTATACCTTTGTGGTTTCTGGGAGTCCTATGACTACTAGGTCTCAAATAAACTTTTTGAAATAATTTTCTCACCCTAAATCAAGTACTTGCAGTGCAAATCTCAATTCAGGGGTTTTTGGAAAACTAAATTTATAAAATACTTTTTGGCCAAATTAATTTTGTAAGAAAATACTATATGGTTATATAACACTTGGCATGATCATTGGGCAGAAGTTTTGAGTATGGAGATGAATTCTACAAGAGGTCATAGTTGACTTTAATGAGCACAAGAAAAAGCACATGAAGAAAACTCAATTCCAAATAAAAGCCAAATGATGCTAAAAAATTTTGGTGGTCCAAATTTTCATGCTTCAAAGATACAAATAACATGTTACAAAATGCAGGGTGTGACAGACCTACCCCCCTTACAAGAATCTCGTCCCCGAGATTCCTAAACTAGGGCTTAAAAGAGGTCGGGAAACCCAGATCTAAGATAGTCTTCTCGTTCCCAGGTTGCTTCTGCTTCGGTTTGGTTGCTCCACTGGACCTTGAAATACTTGATGGTACGGCTCCGCGTACGTCGTTCTGCTTCGTCCAGAATGCGAATGGGCTTCTCGCGGTAGGTCAAATCAGGCTGCAGATCAATGGCTTGGTGATCCACATCCTTGTAGAGATTGGGCTTGTCTGGAACTTGGAGACATTTCCGGAGTTGTGACACATGGAATACATTGTGCACATCGGATAGCTCAGGTGGTAGTTCCAACTGGTAAGCCACTTCTCCTCGTCGTGCAGTGATCTCAAAGGGTCCAATGAACCTTGGTGCGAGCTTCCCCTTGACATGGAAACGCTTGGTTCCCTTCAGAGGAGTTACCCGCAGGTACACATGGTCCCCGACATGGAAACTCATGTTCCGATGGTGAGTGTCAGCATAACTCTTCTGCCTTGACTTGGCTGCCTTTAATTGCTCTCTGACTAGTTGGACTTGCTCTTCTGCTGCGCGGAGATTATCCGGTCCAAAGACTAGTCCTTCTCCAGTCTCTGACCAGTTGAGGGGTGTGCGACATCTGCGTCCATACAACACCTCAAATGGTGCCATCTGAAGGCTTGACTGGTAACTGTTGTTATAGGAGAACTCGACAAAAGGGAGACAGTCTTCCCACTTGGCTCCATACGCCAGGACACAGGCTCGAAGCATGTCTTCGAGAATCTGATTGACTCGCTCTGTTTGACCTCCGGTCTGGGGGTGGAAAGCTGTGCTGAAAGACAACTTGGTTCCCAGGGCTTCTTGGAACTTCTTCCAGAACCTTGAGGTGAACTGGGTTCCTCGATCTGACACAATCTCCTTGGGAACACCGTGAAGACTTACGATTCGGTCGATGTAGAGAGCTGCCAGCCGGTTGCCATCATAAGTGGTCTTGACAGGAATGAAGTGGGCCACCTTGGTCAAATGATCGACTATGACCCAGATGGAGTCATGTCCTCTATTCGACCTTGGTAATCCAGTGATGAAGTCCATTCCGACTTTATCCCACTTCCACTCAGGAACCTTGAGTGGTTGAGGCAATCCAGCAGGTCGCTGATATTCAGCCTTGACCCTTTGGCACACATCACACTTTGCAACATAGGTTGCAATCTCTCTTTTCATACCATGCCACCAGAATCGTTCCTTCAAGTCTTGGTACATCTTGGTTCCTCCGGGGTGGATGGAATACGGAGTGTCGTGGGCTTCTTGCAGAATCAGCGTCTTCAGCTCGGTGCTGTTTGGTACGTAGATGCGACCTTTGTACCAAACAATCTCGTGCTCGTCTTCGGAGAATCCTGGGGCCTTGCCTAGCTTCATCTTCTTCTTGATGCCTTCGATGCTTGCATGTCCTTCTTGTGCCTTCTTGACGTCGTCCATCAGGGTCGGTCTGACTTCCAAATGATCCAGAAATCCAGGGGTGACCAATTCCAAACTGAATTGTTCGATCTCCTTAAACAAGGCTGGCTGCCTTTCTTGAATAACGACATTCAAAGAGCAAGCCTTCCTGCTTAAGGCATCGGCCACCACGTTAGCCTTCCCAGGGTGATACTGAACACTGAGGTCATAGTCTTTGATGAGTTCCAACCATCTCCATTGCCTCATGTTCAATTCCTTTTGGGTGAAAATATACTTCAGACTTTTGTGGTCTGTGTAAATCCCACACCGTTTCCCTAGGAGGTAATGCCGCCATGTCTTCAAGGCATGAACTACTGCTGCTAGCTCAAGATCGTGAGTAGCGTAGTTCTCCTCATGGGGTCGCAGCTGCCTGGAGAGGTATGCTATGACGCGGCCTTCTTGCATCAGAACGCTTCCCAATCCGGTTCGAGAGGCATCACAATATATCACGAACTCCTTGTGAATATCAGGTGTTTCCAGAACTGGGGCGGTGGTCAATCTCTTCTTGAGCTCTTGGAAGCTCTCTTCGCATTTTGGCGTCCACTCGAACTTCTTGTCCTTTTTGAGGAGCTGAGTCATTGGTCGTGCAATGCTGGAGAATCCTTCCACGAACTTGCGGTAATAGCTCGCTAGTCCGAGGAAGCTTCTGACTTCCATGACGGTCGTTGGAGATTGCCATTGGGTCACAGCTTCGATTTTTGCACGATCAACAGATAATCCTTCCTCGGTCAAGACATGACCTAAGAATCCAACTTTATGCAGCCAGAACTCACACTTGCTGAATTTGGCATACAGTTGGTGCTCACGAAGCTTGTCTAGGACCATTCTCAGATGCTGTTCGTGCTCTTCCTCCGACTTCGAGAACACAAGAATGTCATCAATGAAGACAACAACAAACTTGTCCAAATATTCCATGAAGACTTTATTCATGAGATACATGAATTAAGCTGGGGCATTGGTTAACCCAAAAGACATGACCGTGCACTCATATAGGCCATATCTGGTCACGAATGCCGTCTTCGGAATATCTTGGGGTCTGATCTTCAGCTGGTAGTACCCAGATCTGAGGTCGATCTTGGAGAATACCTTGGCTCCGCTGAGTTGATCAAACAGATCTTCGATCTTGGGAAGTGGATACTTGTTCTTGATTGTAACTTCATTGAGGGAACGATAGTCAATGCATAAGCGAATGGTACCGTCCCTCTTGGCCACAAACAGAACAGGAGATCCCCAAGGGGAGGCACTTGGGCGGATAAATCCCTTCCTTAGCTGCTCTTCCAGCTGCTTCTTCAACTCGGCTAATTCTTCCGTCCCCATTCTATAAGGCTTCTTATAGATGGGTCCTGCTCCGGGCACGAGCTCGATGATGAACTCAATGTCACGGTCAGGGGGCATTCCCGGTAGTTCATCCGGAAAGACATCAGGATACTCACATACCACCGGTACTTGATCTAGCCCAACTTCAGACAGACAGTTGACTTTAGCGGCTTGAGCGGAAGAGGAGTTGGAAGCAAACTTGACTTCGACTCTTTGGTCATCGGTCACAGTGACTGCCCGATTGGCACAGTCTAACAAGCCTTGGTGCTTACTGAGCCAATCCATCCCTAAGATCACATCCAAGCCTTGCGATCTCATGATGATGAGGTCTGCTAGGAAATCTACACCGTTAATGGTAATACTGACTCCTTTACAGCCTATCTTGGCTCTCATCTCGGCTCCGGGGGTTTGTACCACCATAGGGTTATTCAGGGGTGTAGGGGTCATGCCACTTTTTAATGCAAATCTTTGAGTGACAAATGAATGCGTTGCTCCAGAATCAAACAAGACAGTTGCAGGTGCTGAGTTGACAAGGAACATACCTAGCACGACGTCCGGGTCTTCCTGGGCTTCTTCAGAAGTGACGTGATTCACACGCCCCTTCCCATAGTTGGGTGGATTGCGAGGAGCTGGGTTCCTTGGTGGCATTCCATGGCCTTGTCCCTGGTTCTGCGCATTGGGGCGCGGGGCATCAGGCTTCTTGTTTGGGCACACCCTTGAGATGTGTCCGGGCTGACCACATCCAAAGCAAGTGACTTGGTTTGGATTGATCTTGTTGCCACCACTGGTATTGGGGTTGAAAGCTGGCCTGGGGTTGGCATACTGCTGAGGCTGAGGATTGGCACGAGGTGCAGGAGCTCTTGGTTGCTGATAGGTTGGCTTGGCCGGGGCTGACAGCCACGGGCGAGGCTTCTGGTTGCTGGAACATCCCTTACTGACCGACTTGCGCTTGCGAGTGTCTTCCAAAGCGCGCCGCTTGTCTTCAAGCATAAGTTCCTTGTTCACCAGGTCAGGGAAAGACGGGCAGTCGCACACGACAAGCGAGTATTGCAGAGTCTGATTGAGGCCTTCCATGAAGCGCTCCCTTTTGGCAGCATCAGTGCTGACATCTTCAGGGGCATACCTTGACAGAATACTGAACTTCTGCATGTACTCCTTGACAGTGCCACTTCCTTGCTTCAGGGCTTGGAACTCACGCTTTTTGATAGCCATGATTCCGGAAGGAATGTGGGCCTTGCGGAATTCTGCCTTGAAGTTAACCCAAGTGATGTCTTGTTCAGCATGCATGACCTTGAATCCATCCCACCAAGCTCTAGCAGTTCCCCCGAGGCAGTGGGCTGCATAAGCCACCTTCTCGCGATCTTCGGTGCATCCGACTAGTTCCAGGATCTCCTCAATGGAATGGACCCAGTCGTCTGCATCCAGGGGTTCTGCAGTCTCGATGAAGGTTGGCGGTGCATGCTTCTTGAACTCTGCCAACGTGGAACGTCCATTGCCATTCCCCGCCGGCTGGCGGTTGTTGGTGACAGCTTGAGCAATCAGCTGAAGAGCTGCAGTGTTGGCTTGGCGTTCCTCTCGGAAAGCTTGGAGAAGCTGAGCCATGTCCATGCTTGGAGGAGGTGGTGGTGGAGCTTAGTCGTTGGTTTGGTCGTGGCCTGCCTCTGGCTGAGAGGATGCTCCGGCTTCGGGCTGCTGGGTAGAGGTACCAGTACGAGTTACAACAGGCATCCTGTTGGAGCAGTAAAAGGTCTCATTACTCGGAAGAGGGAAAGCAAGATAGATGGGTGCCTAGTAAGGGGGTGGGTGTGACACTAAATCAAATCATGCAAAGGCCGAAAGGCCAAAACACATCCATTAAAATCCAAATTGGTGATGTAGTCGTTTACACACTCCCGAAGGAAGAATACGACATACATCCAGACACAACAAAAGCAAACACTAGATGGTTTCATATGAACCATACAAGGACTCGTCTGCGCATAGGGGTTACACGACCTATCCTACCGTAGAGGTTACAACTGGCATATCCGAGTAGCGAATAATGCCTAAGCGGCGGAATGCTCGGTCGCGTATTCTGGCTCTTCTGGGTCTTCCTCCTTGTCTTCATCTGTCTGGGCTCCCTTGTCACTAGAGGGTGTGGGGGAGTGGAGGAGTTGGATACGACGGTGCTTCGTCGGTGGTGCGGGGAAAAGCTTGCGATATTCCCTTGCTGTCATCCGGCGTCGCCGAGGTGGTTCTTCACCCTTGGAAGACACATCCTCGGAGGGCCTTCCGCCTCGATATGCGATAGCGGATTGTCCAGAAGGTGCTCCTTCCTTCTTGATCCTATTTGCCTTCTCTTGAGCTCGACGAAGAAGTGCCTTGGTCTTGTGAAGTTCTTCTCGAAGCTTCATTGATTCCGAGGCCAAGTCTTGTGCCAGGTTGTCGGCACATAGACTGAAGTAGGTCTGGAACCGAAGCGAGAGTCCTTCCTTCAGTGGAGGGGCTAGTGCGCTGCTTTCTCCTTCACCTTCCTTCTGGTAAGGTAAGAAGCGAGTTGTCATCTTGGCTGTCATCTCCGGAAGAAGCTCGCGGAGACGGGTTAATGCCTTGAGTGCAGCAGCCTCGACAGCGAGTGGTAGTGTTGCCATCTCGGGTCCCTCCAAGAACCAACTTGTGGGAGGATCGTTTGCCCTCACGATCACTTCCACATGGTACTCCACCTCAGTATCGCTCACCCAATGCTCAAGGTAGGTGAGGATGGGTGCTCGGTGGAACTGACACTCCTGGAGGCTATCCTCGAGAAGTAAGGGAAACCCAGTGGTCAGGTGCTCTTCGGGTACAGCGGCCATCTACAAAGGTGGAATAGGACGGGTTAATAAGCTGATGAAATCTCAGGTTTAGAAAAGAAGAGAGGTTCAGAAGGTTTTTGAAAGAGGGGTCTCAACTAACTAACGCCCATGCTAACTAAGGCTTCCTACAGTCAGGATGGCTCTGATACCAGCTCTGTGGGGACCCCGACTTAGAAGTCGAGATCACCGAATGCACGTGTACAGTGATCCCAGAGATCAATGCTCACTGAACACACAGAGGCTGAAATAACAAGAGTCTTACATCCATACAAATAGTCTTACATGAATTATGGCCATTATGGCCAAGTCTCACATAGATAGAGCCTCACGGGCTGAATAGCAAATAACTCAAATAGCGGAAGTCTTCGATAGCGGGTAGAACCCATGCCATCTGCCTTAACCCTACAGGCATTCTGACTGGGATAGCGTCCTAGTTCGCATGTTCATCTCCAAAGAACTCTTCCTCATATTCCTGTTCTTCCATGCCTGGCCAATTAAATAACCAGTGGCAAGCCAATGAGTACTTTGAATGTACTCGCAAGCAACCCATGATGTGGTTCAAAGTAACCATGCAATCGAATAATAATAATGATCAATCTAGCAGGGCTAGAACAAATATTCTACCATCAAGTTCATGCATCAACAACCTCACGTAACCTCGAAGACAGGTTACCGATATCAACAGAATATGATTCAACTCATCGAGTCAAGTCACCACCTTGACTCATCACACACATTCCAACACTGATGAAGTAAAATTCTGGACATAGTTTAAGTAGCACCACCCAACTGTCCATGACCGTGGACACGGCTATTCGAATAGTTTTACACTCTGCAGAGGTTGTACACTTTACCCACAAGATCCGGGGAACTTCCGTGTCATCCACGACCCGCGGTACCTCAAGTACCCGGGGTAAGCACCCGGTCATTACCTTTCCTTAGACGACACTAACATAGAGTCCACTCGTTGGTACACGGCCCTCGGGTACAAACAATAGATCACGGGACTTGCCCTAATTTCAATGTCACGCGTACCCGAAGGGACAAACGGTGTGTCCGGTGCCCTGTGAAAACAGTCATGGTCGTCTATCCAAGCACGACCCCGTCCCGAGAAAGACCTCAAGACTTCCCGTCACTAGTAATGCGGGCACCATGCTAGTATCGACCTAAGTAATCAATAAAGCCCCGTCCCATAGGGGGTAGTGTGGTTGCACATGTTTGGTTGGGACGGTAGTCACACATAAATCTAATCCATCATTCCACCATACACATTATTTACCGGCACATCACTTCTTTCTCAAGTGATGACCTAACACATCATCACCCTCGGGCATTAGGGGCACCCAATGGGTTCATGTAAAGATTTCAACTATGAGGGTTCAAATCACACATGCATTATATAAGCATCATGACCAACTATCTGCATGTCATCTAGCACATAGTGAGATCATCAATAAAGCATGCATCATGTGGTGGTTCATCTAGGTCACCATCGTAACCCTATCATCATGCATCGGAAACAAACGGGTTCCGAGAACAAGTGTATCATGGTCAAAGGGCTGCTTGCCTGGATTGGCTTGGTCTTCAAAGTCTTCAAATCCTTCTCCTTCTTCTTCCACAGCAACTTCGTCAAATACGGGATCTATACGTCGCATAATAACCACGGGAAAATAAGAATACAAACAAAACAGAAAAATCAAAGTGCTCAAAAAAATGTCAACTCATTTTTGTAAAATACTAGAGGGATTTCTAAGATGGGGAAAAATCTTAGTTGGAGTTTTGGAGTTACAGAATAGAATCTATTGATTTTTGAACAGGAGTATTACTGCCCAAATTTGAATTTAAATTTGAACAGTACAACAAAGTTTAATGGATTTGAGTGAAAGTGGTACCATTAAATAAGTTGGAATATTACAAGATTTTAGGAGTTGGAATTATTTAATTTGGACCATTATTCTTTTCTGTAGAAATGTTGAAAACATTTACAGAAAAGAAAAAGAATAAAAAGACCTGTGCAACTGGGCCAGGGGGGCCACAGTGCACGGCCCAGGGCGGTCCAGCCCAGCCGCACGGGAGCCTGCGCGCGCACGTCAGGTTTTTAAACCTGACGGGCGGGGCCCGTGGGTCAGTGACAGAGAGGAGGGGGAGAGAGGTGTGGGGATGACAGGCGGGGCCCGCCTGTCATCTCCAACCTTGAGGCCACGGCCACGGCGAGCTCACCGGCGGCGAGGTTCCCGGCCACAGCGGCGGCAACTGAGGGCAGGGATGGAATCAGCGTCGTGTCGCGGATGCAGGGGTGGTGGTGCGGCACGGCGGGGAGGTCTGGTTCACCGGCGGCGAGGTGGGCGGCGGAAGCTCATCGGAGGGTCGTGGTTCTTGTCGTTTCCGACTGCCACAGAGAGGGGGAACAAGGGGGAAATGGTCAGTGTGGCTCGATGGTTCTAGATCGGGCAAGAAGAAGAGCGGGGAAGGCCCGTACTGCGGGATCACCGGTGGCCCGACGCGGCGGAGCTCCGGTCGATCCCGAGCACTAGGACGTCCTGGGGAGGAGTGGGTGGTGCTGGGAGGCCCAGTGGAGTGAGGAGAGGCTGGCGGTGCTGCTGGAGAGGCTCGGGAGGGGCTATATATAGGAGGTCGACGGGGGCCCGAGGTCCAGTGCGCCGGCGAGCTCCGGCTCGAGGCTACAGCGCACGGGAGGCCAAGGGGATGAGTCCGTGGAGTTCCTGGACGATCTCCACGTCCAGTAGAAGTGAGAGAAGGAGCGGGGGAGCGTCTGGAGCGTGCGCGCGTGCGAGGCAGAGGAGTGGCCACCGCGGGCGGCCAGCGCGCGTGCGACGACGGCCACTGGAGGGCGCAGGAGGAGGGGGGGACAGTGCCGGGGAGGTCGCGGACGTCGAGAGGCCTCGACTGGCGCGAAGGGGAGGCCCGAGGCTGTCGGGGTCAGCGATTGGCCGGAGCCACCGTGCGGAGGTGCACTGTTGCGCGCTCCAGAGCGTGCGTATTGCTGGCATCATCGCGCTCTCGCCGTTTTGGTCCAAACCAGCGTGTCCAACAGTGTCTAGCACGTTGAGGAAAGAGTAAAGAAATGGCCTGAGGCCTTGGATGCCCTGGAGATGCTGAGAGAGAGTGAGGGTGCTGGTGAATTGGTGAAAACCTGCTGTCCAGCAAGGTAAAATAGGGTTCTTACCCCTCAATCATGGAGCTGGGGTGCTGGGGGAGTTACTGGAGGTAGCTAGTAACTAAATGATAATGTGGTAAAAAGTATAGGCCATGGAGAAGAGTAAAAGTGATCAAGTTGGAGGTTTTAGTAAATCTGCAGAAGGTGTTTGATCAGTGTTTGGTCAAGTAAATGACCTCCACTTGATATGGCACTTAACAGGGTTGAAAGACATGAGAAAATGGGGTGCTTCACCAAATTTGGGCTCATTTGAAGAAACTAGCCAATGTAACTTTGGTGAACCCTACAAATCAACAGAAACAGTTTCATCTTGATTGAGTCAAGCTAATCATCTCCCCTTGATGCACCACCTGGTGTAGCATCATCATTTGGGGTATTGATCATGCCCACAAAGTTTGAAGCTCCAGATAAAAAGTTGGTAATGTAAAGTTGTTCAAATTTGCATTTGAACAGAAAGGGTTTTGAGGTGATCTGATCAAGCTGCTCTATTCCAAATCTTGTGCCAATTGGTCTAGATGCCTTATTAGGTCATTCTAGCATGTGCACCAAGTTTGAGAGCATTTGGACAAGTTTGGCAATGTAAAGTTGCTCAAACTTCAAATATGGACAGAATGGTTATGAAGGGGTTTGAGGATGTTTTCTTGCTTCCCAAGGCATGGGACTTGGCAAGATCATCAAATATGTCATATATGACATGATAGAATTTCCCTGGAATTTTTGGAGAAAAATTCCTTTGTAAATATTTCAAAAGCTTGAAATATCCAGAAAGGGTTTTAGAGGGTTTAGCCCATTATTTTGAACATGACCAAGTGTTGAAACTCTTATATATGGACAATATATGTCCTCTGAGTCTCTCTGAATTTTGGCAAATATTTTTGAAACAGTTAAATAATTTTCCCCTATTAAAGACCATTTCTGGCCTTAAGAAAAAGCTTTTAAATAAAATAGGAAAATAACTTTTAAAATTATACCTTTGTGGTTTCTGGGAGTCCTATGACTACTAGGTCTCAAATAAACTTTTTGAAATAATTTTCTCACCCTAAATCAAGTACTTGCAGTGCAAATCTCAATTCAGGGGTTTTTGGAAAACTAAATTTATAAAATACTTTTTGGCCAAATTAATTTTGTAAGAAAATACTATATTGTTATATAACACTTGGCATGATCATTGGGCAGAAGTTTTGAGTATGGAGATGAATTCTACAAGAGGTCATAGTTGACTTTAATGAGCACAAGAAAAAGCACATGAAGAAAACTCAATTCCAAATAAAAGCCAAATGATGCGAAAAAATTTTGCTGGTCCAAATTTTCATGCTTCAAAGATACAAATAACATGTTACAAAATGCAGGGTGTGACAGTAAAAGAGATCCAGTCACAGTCATACTCAATGTAAATTAATAGCAATGCACGCTAATGACAGCAGTGCTCTCCAACTGGTGCTTTTTAATAAGAGGATCTTGACTCAACATAAAAGTAAATAGATAGGCCCTTCGTAGAGGGAAGCAGGGATACCAGAGCTCGACTTTTGAAATAGAGATAAATAATATTTTGAGTGGCATACTTTCATTGTCAATATAACAACCAAGAGATCTTGATATCTTCCATGCTACACACATTATAGGCGGTTCCCAAACTGAATGGTAAAGTTTATACTCCCCCACCACCAACAAGCACACTCCATGGCTGGCCCGAAACAACGGGTACCGTCCATACCAACAACAGTCCTGGGGGAGTTTTGTTTAATTATTTTAATTGATTTGAGCATGGGACTGGGCATCCCGGTTACCGGCCATTTTCTCGTGAATGATGAGCGGAGTCCACTCATCGTGAGAATAACCCACCTAGCGTGGAAGATATAGACATCCCTAGTTGATACATGAGCTGTTCGAGCATACAAAAAAGAATTTCGTTTGAAGGTTTAGAGTTTGGCACATACAAATTTACTTGGAACGACGGGTAAATAACTCATATAGGAAGGTATGGTGGACTCATATGGAATAACTTTGGGGTTTATGGAAGTGGATGCACAAGCAATATTCCCGCTTAGTACAAGTGAAGGGTAGAAAGAGACTGGGAAGTGACCAGCAGAGAGCGACAACAGTCATGAACATGCATTAAAATTAATCAACAATGGGTGCAAGCATGAGTAGGATATAAATCACTATGAACATAAATATCATGGAGGCTATGTTGATTTTGTTTCAACTACATGCGTGAACATGTGCCAAGTCAAGCCACTCGAATCGTTCAAAGGAGGATACCACCCTATCATACCACATCACAACCATTTTAATATCATGTTGGCACGCAAGGCAGACCATTATAAACTCCTAGCTAATTAAGCATGACATGAGCAACTATAATATCTAATTGTCATTGCAAGCTTGTTTCATTCACAATAGGCTGAATCAGGAATGATTTACTATTCATATTTACAAAAACAAGATAGGTCGAGTTCATACCAGCTTCTCTCATCTGAATCAGTTCATCATATATCATCATTATTGCCTTTCACTCACACGACCGAATGGTGTGGATAATAATAATAGTGCACGTGCATTGGACTAAGCTGGAATCTGCAAGCATTTAATACAAGGGAGAATACAAAGTAGCATGGCTCTTGGTTAAATCAACTATAATGCATATGAGAGCCACTAAACATTTTCATCATCGTCTTCTCCTCTTGACCCCCAAAGAAAAGAAAAGAAATAAAACTATTTTCACGGGAAAGCTCCCAACAAGCAAAAGAAGAACGAGAAATATTTTTGTGTTTTCTTTTAATCACTACTACTACAAGCATGGAAAGTAAACAAGCTAAAAGCTACAACTTTTTCTTTTGGTTTTTCTTAAGGTTTTTCAGGCACACAAGAAAAATACTTATAAAAGAAAATAAACTCGCATGGATAGTACAATGAAAAAGTAGGAGCACCGACAACTAGAATGAGTGTGTGAACATGAATGTAATGTCGGTGAGAAATACGTACTCCCCCAAGCTTAGGCTTTTGGCCTAAGTTGTTTTATGGCCAAGGATCAAAGCTACTCTCTCCGATGCATGGAGGAGTGTCCTCTCGGTTCCACTGGCTGGCAATCTCCTCCGGATCCCACTAATAAACGGACTGCCGATAAGGGTCAAGTGGAGGCTCCGGCTCAGGCTCTGGAGCTTGTGCCAGGCTCCAGTACGCATAAACGGCTTCTCGCAAGACGATGTACGTGCCAGAAAGTATGTCAAACAAAGAGGGTGCACGCAAGGTAACAATCTCATAGTATTTCTTATTAAATATCAATTTATACTTAAGGAACTTCTTCTTATCTGTAACAATAAAATCATGTGCTATCATACTCTTATAATTTAGAAAAGCAGGGACCAGCAACTTCTCCTCCTTCTCATAATGCCTAATAGGTATCCTAAAGTGTTCAACAAGGCGTGAAGCAAAGATTTCTCCGAAGATGGGGCCCTTTGTATGATTCAGACATAATCGTTTAGCAACAACAGCGCCTAAGCTAAAAGTGGTATCGCGAAACAAAGCATGGCGCAAAATAACAATATCAGGGGCTCTAAGATTTCCATTGTTCCCGCGTGCAATTAAGCATCAACTAGCAAATATCGCAAAGTAGAGCAGAACAGGAAAATGTATACTAGTAATTATTGCTCTGAAACTTTCATCGTTTCCCCTACAGCGATCGTATCAATAAACCCCTCCACATCCTTACGGTGTGGTTCCTCTAAGCTACCCGCAAAGGGTATCTTACAAACTTGACAAAAATCATAAAGTGACATCTCCTTAACCTCATCATATAAGTGAAACTCCACTGAAGGTGGTGATTTCTTAGCGTGGAAATAAAAAATTTGCAGGAAAATATTAGTGAGTAAGAGATACTATTCGCGTTGGTCATGGAGGAAGCTGGTGAGGCTTGCATTCTCAGCCAGATAATAAAAGTCTTCATAAATTTCGGCGGCTCTCAAGAACTCATCACAAGGCCATTCACACGGCCGAACTTCTGCAGTGCGAGGAAGATTGTAGTTGGGCTTTTAATTCTCCTCCTTCTGCTTATCCTCCGAGCTTTGGCTAGAAGAGCCTCTCAATAATCTCCTCAACATTTTCTTCCTCTGAAAAATTTCTGAAATTTTTAGTGACTCAAAACAAAAGTGAACCAAACTCAACAAGATTGATAGCAACTACTCCCACAAGTTCCTAGAGACTATATCATGCATTAGAACTACTTGGGGCCACATAAATTTGACATGCAAGCTCAAGAACAGGGTCACCTTAGCAGCGAAAATTTGCAATAAAGAAAGCACTAGAACAAAAAATAATTGGACCACTGGAGGAGTCACATACCGAAGAACAATCTCCCCAAACAGTTTTGTGAATGGAGCTTTGAGCAACGAGATCGAAAATGGCAGCAAGATGAGCTAGAACACGGGTTTAAGCCATGGGAGGATTTTTTCTGGAGGAAGATGAAGTGTGTGTGTGCTGGAATAAGTGGAGGGGGTCCACGTGGGGCCCACGAGGCAGGGGGCGCGCCTAGGGGGGTGGGCGCGCCCTGTACCCTCGTGGCCAGGTGGTGGCTCCCCCTGATGTGTTCTCAGTGCCAGATATTCTTAAATATTCTACAAAAAATCATATTCCATTTTCGGGGCATTTGGAGAACTTTTATTTTCAGGGTATTTTTTATTGCAAGGATAATTCAGAAAATAGATAGAAAATATTAGTTTTGCTTTATTTAATCTAAATAACAGAAAGTAAAAGGAGGGTACAGAGAGTTGTTCTTTCTAACTTCATCCATCTCATGCTCATGAAAAGGAATCCACTAACAAGGTTGATCAAGTCTTGTTAACAAACTCTTTTCGAATAACATCAAACCGGAGAATTTTCGAATAACACTAGGTTACCTCAACGGGGATATGCATGTACCCAACAATAAGAATATCATATTTCTTCTTGACAGTAGGAAGAGGAAATTCAAAACCTCCAATATTAATCGTTGAAACTTTTCCTATAGAATTGATATTGTGGACTTGAGGTTGTTTCCTCGGAAATTGTATTTTATGCTCATTACCATTGACATGAAAAGTGACATTGCCTTTGTTGCAATCAATAACAGCCCCTGGAGTATTCAAAAAGGGTCTACCAAGGATAATCAAGATACTATCGTCCGCAGGAATATCAAGAATAACAAAGTCCGTTAATATAGTAGTGTTTGCAACCACAATAGGCCTATCCTCACAAATACCGACATGTATAGCAGTTGATTTATCGGCCATTTGCAAAGATATTTCATTACGTGTCAACTTATTCAAATCAAGTCTACGATATAAAGAGAGGGGCATAACACTAACACGGGCTCCAAGATCACATAAAGCAGTTTTAACATAGTTTCTTTTAATGGACCATGGTATAGTTGGTACTCCTGGATCTCCTAGTTTCTTTGGTATTCCACCTTTAAAAGTATAATTGGAATGCATGGTGGAAATTTCAACTTCAGTTATCTTTCTTTTATTTGTCACAATATCTTTCATATACTTGGCATAAGGATTAGTTTTAAGCATATTAGTCAAACGCATATGCAAAAAGATAGGTCTAATCATTTCAGCAAAGCGCTCAAAATCTTCATCATCTTTTTTCTTGGATAGTTTAGGAGGAAAAGGCATGGGTTTCAGAACCCATGGTTCTCTTTCTTTACCGTGCTTCCTAGCAATGAAGTCTCTTTTAACATAACGTTGATTCTTTGATTGTGGGTTATCAAGATCAACGGCAGGTTCAATCTCTACATCATCGTTATTGCTAGGTTGATCATCATCATTAATAGTATCACTGAGTCCTATAATTTTTCTTTTTCTTCTTCTTAGAAGGACTAGGTGCATGAACATTAGTTCTCTGAGAATCTTGCTCAATTCTCTTCGGGTGGCCTTCATGATACAAAGGTTCCTGAGTCATTCTACCCCCGCTAGTCACAACTCTAACAGCATTATTAGTTTCTTAATATTTAACTCATTGAGCAAATCATTTTTTGCTTTATGTAATTGTTCTACCTGAGTGGTAACCATGGAAGCATGTTTACTAATGAGTTTAAATTCACCTTTAACTCTAGACATATAATCACTCAAGTGTTCAATCATATAAGCATTACGTTTCGATTGTCTACTAACATAAGCATTGAAGTTTTCTTCTTTAACAATAAAATTGTCAAACTCATCTAAGCATTGGCTAGCAGACTTATTACGAGGAATATCACCTTCATCAAATCTATAGAGAGTATTTACCTTTACTACCTGTGTCGGGTTATCAAGACCATGCATTCTTCAATAGGTGGTAAATTCTTAACATCTTCAGCTGCAATACCTTTTTCTTTCATAAATTTCTTTGCCTCTTGCATATCTTCAGGACTGAGAAATAGAATACCCCTTTTCTTCGGAGTTGGCTTAGGAGTTGGTTCAGGAAGTGTCCAATTATTTTCATTGCTCAACATATTATTCAATAGCAATTCAGCATTCCTCCTGAGTTGCTCTCCCAGGGCGATATGCCTCAGCCGTTGGAAAGTTGCTCCTGCATTCCGCAACCCGAACGACATACAAGTGTGGTGAGGAAGGAGGTCTTCTCGATGTCTTGCACCACCATTTTGATTTGATGGCAGCCTGAAAAGGCATCCAGGAAGCACAGTAGGTCACACTCGCCGGTGGATTCGACGATCTGGTCGATGCGCGGCAGTGGGAACGGGTCTTGCGGATAGGCCTTGTTGAGGTTGGTGAAGTCGACACACATGCCCTCCTTCCCACCTTTCTTGGGCACGACCACCGGATTTTCCAACCACTCCGGATATCGCACCTCGCGGTTCACGCCAGCTTCTTGCAATTTTCGAGTCTCTTGTATGATGAAAGACTACTTCTCAGCGGACTGGCACATGGCCTTCTGCTTCATGAGGCGCACATTGGGGCATACGTTTAGGTGATGCTCAATCACCCCCTTGGGACTCCTACCAGGTCCTTGGATTCCCATGCGAGCACCTCCTTGTTAGTGCGCAGGAATCCGACCAACCCCTTTTCTTGAGATGGGGGAAGGACAATGCCTATGGTGAAGGTCCCTCCTGACACCTGATAACCCACAAGTATAGGGGATCGCAACAGTCTTCGAGGGTAGAGTATTCAACCCAAATGTATTGATTCGACACAAGTGGAGCCAAAGAATATTCTCAAGTATTAGCAGTTGAGTTGTCAATTCAACAACACGTGAAAGACTTAATATCTGCAGCAAAGTATTTAGTAGCAAAGTAGTATGGAATTAACGGTAATTGTGGCAAAAGTAACAGTAGTAGCTTTGTAGTGATTTTAACAGTGACAACGGAAAAGTAACTAAGCAAGGATCAATATGTGAAAAGCTCGTAGGCATTGGATCAGTAATGGATAATTGTGTCAGATGTGATTCCTCATGTAATACTTATTACATAGGGTGACACAGAACTAGCTCCAGTTCATCAATGTAATGTAGGCATGTATTCTGAATATATTCATACATGCTTATGGGAACGAACTTGCATGACATCTTTTGTCCTACCCTCCCGTGCCAGCGGGGTCCAATTGGAAACTAATGGATATTAAGGCCTCCTTTTAATAGAGTGCCAGACAAAGCATTGATACTTAGTGAATACATGAACTCCTCAAACTACGGTCATCACCAGGAGTGGTGCCGATTGTTGTCACTTTGGGGTTGCCGCATCATAACACATAGTAGGTGATTATTGACTTACAAGTTAGGATCAAGAACTCACACATATTCATGAAAACATAATAGGTTCAGATCTGAAATCATGGCACTCGGGCCCTGGTGACAAGCATTAAGCATAGAAAAGTCATAGCAACATCAATCTTAGAACATAATGGATACTAGGGATCAAACCTTAACAAAACTAACTCGATTTCATGGTAAATCTCATCCAACCCATCATCGTCCAGCAAGCCTACGATGGAATTCCTCACGCACAGCGGTGAGCATCATGAAATTGGTGATGGAGGAAGGTTGATGATGACGACGGCGACGGATTCCCCTCTCCGGAGCCCCGAACGGACTCCAGATCAGCCCTCCCGTGGGAGTTTAGGGCTTGGCGACGGCTCCGTATCGTAAAACGTGATGAATCCGTCTCTCTGATTTTTTTTCTCCCCGAACGTCAATATATGGAGTTGGAGTCCAGGTCGGTGGAGCCTCAGGGGGCCCACGGGACAAGGGGCGCGCCCCCACCCTCATGGACAGGGTGTGGGCCCCCTGGTCTTGATTGTTTCACCATTATTTTTTTATATTCCAAAAATATTCTCCATGGATTTTTAGGTCATTCCGAGAGCTTTTATTTCTGCACAAAAATAACACCATGGCAATTCTGCTGAAAACAACGTCAGTCCGGATTAGTTCCATTCAAATCATGCAAGTTAGAGTCCAAAACAAGGGTAAAAGTGTTTGGAAAAGTAGATACGTTGGAGAAGTATCAAGACCCCGTCTTCATCCACCAGCACCTGCTTCGTCTCGGCCCGGTCTTGAGAGAAAAGATGCTTCTTTTTGGCCAGCGCAGCCCCCACTGCCTCCGGAGCTGCTTCGCTGGCTGGGCGTGCCACGGCTGCGGCCCTGAAGGTGCGCTTCAGAGCCCCCAGGGCCTCCTTGGTATCTCCGACCACAGTGAGGACGTCGTTGCTTCCCGGCATCTTCATGAGGTTGTAGGCTGGGTGAGTTGCCGTCATGAACTTGGCTAAGGCTGGTACCCGAGGATGGAATTGTAGGGGAGACCGATGTGCGCGATGTCGAAGTCAATAAGCTCGGTGCGGTAGTTGTTGCGTGTGCCGAAGGTGACGGGGAGCCGGATCTGCTCTGGGTGGCCGGTGATGCCACAGACGACCCCGGAGAACGGCCTGGAGGGGCGGAGCCGCTCGGGCGACACATGGAGCATGCCAAACTCTTCTTGGGAGAGCATGTTGAGTCCAGCCACGCCGTCGATGATGGTCTTGGTTACCGCCACATGGCAGATAGTGGGGGTGCAGAGCATCGGGAGCACGCCCGCGCCTGCGGTGACCACAGGATGGTCTCTGGAGTTGAAGGTGAGGTTGGCCTTAGGCGCAGCCCATCCTAGAGGGGCTCCCTGCGAGGCCTGGGTGGAGCCCACTTGACAGAGAAACTGCTTGACGTGGCGATCCGAGGGCGGTGCCCGAGAGCCGCCGAGGAGGGCCACGACGTCGTGGGGCGCCGGCGCCGCAAAGCGTGCGGTGAAGAGGCCGCGCAGCTACTCCCAGGATGCCACAGATAACTCTGGAAGCTAAGAAACCAGGCGCGCGGTATGCCGGTGAGTGCCATCGGGAGCCAGCTGGCCATGCCCTTGCTTTCATCGCCGGCCGCCGGAACGGCCTCCTCATAGTGCCATGGATTTGCCGCTCCATCGTAACGGGGGGGGGG